>OY728588.1:13131115-13731115 GCA_963422195.1 Carabus problematicus | reverse complement strand
TCTGCAGGTGCAGCAGGTGATCGAGAACGTGGTGCGCATGGAGAGCTCGGTGGAGAACAACCAGGAGGCCAACGGCAGCACCGGCGGTGATATCCAGGACAATCTACAGATCGTCAAAGACGAGAAAGGCATTCAGAACTGTGCGAAACTGCTCTCAGCTACGCAGTTCGGTCTGCAGGACATCAAAGGCAACTTCACGGTGCCCGATATCAAGTCTGGACATCACATGATGGATGTCCGTACCGCAGATGGGAGTATTGTGAAGATATCTGCGGGAATCCAAGAGCAAGACCTCGCCAAAACGCTCGGCGTCGAGATGGTACAGAACATGTACAAAGTGAACGTGGACGATATCAATCAGCTGCTGGCGTACCACGAGGTGTTCGGCAAACTGCAGAATGAGATCGTCCAGGGTCAGCAGGGCACGTCGACCACGCCGAACAGCACCACAGGCACGGGTACTGCAGGTACTGTGGGACCTGCAGCGAATCTCGCCAACATAAAGACGCTGGACGGTGATCAAGAACCTTCTACTAGTTCCATCTCTGCTGACAGTCCTCCAGCGGTGATTGCGGCCGGCACCCACGTGTGCGACCTCTGCGGCAAGATGTTCCCGTTCCGCTACCAGCTGATCGTGCACCGCCGCTACCACACGGAACGCAAACCGTTCACGTGTCAAGTTTGCGGCAAAGCGTTCACGTGTGCTGCAGAGTTGACCCGCCATGGCAAGTGTCACCTAGGCGGCAGTATGTACACGTGTGCGGTATGTTTCCACGTGTTCGCCGACGCAGCCTCGTTGGAGCGACACATGAAACGGCATTCGACGGACCGGCCGTACGCGTGCAACATTTGCGGCAAATCATTCGCGCGCAAAGAGCACTTGGACAACCACACCAGGTGCCATACGGGGGAGACGCCGTACCGGTGTCAGTACTGTGCGAAAACGTTCACCCGGAAGGAACACATGGTGAATCATGTGCGCAAACACACTGGGGAAACGCCGCATCGGTGTGAGATCTGCAAGAAGTCGTTCACGCGCAAAGAGCACTTTATGAACCACGTGATGTGGCATACGGGGGAGACACCGCATCACTGCACCACGTGTGGGAAGAAGTACACGCGGAAGGAGCACCTGGCGAATCATATGCGCTCGCACACTAATGACACGCCGTTCCGGTGTGAGATTTGCGGCAAATCGTTCACGCGCAAAGAGCACTTTACGAATCATATCATGTGGCATACGGGTGAGACACCGCATCGGTGTGATTTCTGCTCGAAGACGTTCACCAGGAAGGAACATCTGTTGAATCATGTGCGCCAACATACCGGGGAATCCCCGCATCGGTGTACATTCTGCTCGAAGTCGTTCACCCGGAAGGAACATCTGATCAACCACATTCGACAGCACACGGGCGAGACACCGTTCCGGTGCAGCTATTGCCCGAAAGCGTTCACGCGCAAAGATCACCTGGTGAACCACGTGCGGCAGCATACGGGCGAATCGCCGCACAAGTGCACGTACTGCACCAAATCGTTCACCCGCAAGGAACATCTGACGAACCATGTACGACAGCATACGGGCGAATCGCCGCACCGCTGTCACTTCTGTTCGAAATCGTTCACGCGCAAAGAGCATCTGACGAATCACGTGCGCATCCACACGGGCGAATCGCCGCACCGCTGCGAGTTCTGTCAGAAAACGTTCACGCGCAAAGAGCACCTGACGAATCATTTGCGTCAGCATACGGGCGAAACGCCGCACTGCTGCAATGTTTGCTCGAAACCGTTTACGCGCAAAGAGCACTTGATTAATCATATGCGGTGTCATACGGGCGAGCGACCGTTCGCGTGCACCGATTGCGGCAAGTCGTTCCCGCTCAAGGGCAACCTGCTGTTTCACCAGCGATCCCATAACAAGGGATCGAATGCTGAACGGCCTTTCCGTTGTGACTTGTGTCCGAAAGACTTCATGTGCAAAGGGCACCTGGTGTCGCATCGTCGGTCGCACAGCGGCGAACGGCCGCACGCCTGTCCCGACTGCGGAAAAACGTTCGTCGAGAAAGGGAATATGTTGCGTCATCTGCGCAAGCATACGAGCGATACGGCTGCGGCGGCGGCACGGTCGAATGGCGGTGCGAATGCGGTGGGCGCGGGCGCGACCGCCGTTGTGCCGCAACCGTCCACCAGTAACATACAGATCCCGCAGATCACGCAGGCGCAGGCGATGCCACCGCCGCCGCCGCCGGCCACCGCCAACATGCTGGTGGGCCAAGCTCAACACTTGCCCATTCACCAGCAGCAGCAGCAGCAGACGCATCCGGTGGTCGTGCCGACCGCCAACGGGAATGTGCTCGCGTCGTATTAGCCGCACGCGCGTTAGAATCTCAACACATACACACACATATATAAATTAATATGGGAACAAAAAAAAAAAACACATTCTGACTATATATTTATTTATAATTTTGACGGTAACTGATGAGCGGAATGCGGTTTTAAAACGGTCAGTCGTTGAATTAAGGTAGCTCGTAATATGTAGCTTATATATATAAATATATATATAATTGTAGATAACACACAAAACACGCCTTGTACATAACCACACATTTTACACTGACGTTTGGGGGCGCGGGCGCGGGTGATTCCTGCTGGAGAAATTCGTCTTGTAACTTTGTCATTCACAGTAGCAGATTACTCTCGATAACAGCGGTACAGGGCACGTTTCTTCCTATCGAATCACCCGGTAGATATCTATATCATACTCGCGATGATAACACACACAAGAATACAACACACAGCACTTTGACAGTTGGCACCATAACCTAACAAACAATCGCATCGATTTCGAACAAAAGTGACAGATTAAGCTGCGCAAGTGTGATTGAACGAACTGTAAAAAATACGGTGAAGGGTAAATAATTAGACGAAGCAGACATTTTCTATTAAAATAAATAGAACTGAACACAGTTACACATATGTATATCCATTACTTACTGCGCTATGAATACACGAACGACGACATGTTGCATCTATGCGTTTGGGTTGTTCACAATTTGTTCATGTGATATAATGCTTTAGTTGTCCGGGAAGAAGACGAAGAAGAACGATAGTATTGGGACATTTATTGTTGACAAGTTTGTACACTGACACTCACACACAGAGAGAGATAGGTATATATAAATAAATATATAAGAATTTGCTTATGTTATAATATAACAACTGAAAATAATTTATATTATGATTATTTTTATTCGCGAATAAGCCTATTACGAGGGGTGGGCGGGGCTGGAGAGGGGCGTGTATTAATATTTATTGACAAACGCTGTGTTACCATATGTCACATATATGAGAAGCCATGTTTTGTTTTCACAGTTTTTTTTTTTACTAAAACTATTATTTCTCGTGCTTCAGTTGACAACACTGTGTATATTTGTTATTTGTATGGACAATACTAAGCTATTACTACGTATATACCAGCATATAATTAGTGAGAGAGAGATTGGGGAATACACTTTATTCTTTTAAAGAGAAGCCAGTGATTGAAACGGCCTACGTAACCTGCAAAGTTACGTAGGCGCGATGACAGATGGCGTTAGTTAAATGGGCGAGCCGGAGATAGCACGCGGGCATTGTGGGACGTCGTTAAGAATCTTAAATTTATTAAAATCTTAGATAAAACAGAACTCTATATATATATATTAAAAAATAAATAAATATATTCGCAATTATGAACCAATAGTTTTCACGACTTTTTTATCTTTTGTTTACGATTCACACGATCGTGTTTTTTTTTTTTATAAATACTTTGCCATTTTTCGTTTCCGTCATTGGTTTGTAAATACGAATATTTTTTTTTTTTATTAACTTTAGTCCTATTATAAATATAAATGATGCATAATTATATTCATGTGCAGCGTTTATTATTGTATATTTAGTTTGTTTTTTTTTCAGTTCTTTTTTCAGTTTCTTTGTAATAAAACCAAAATGTATAATTTTCTTTCCTAATAAAAAAATTGATGTAATGGACGGATATATTCAGTCTTGGAAAGTATGTTTTTTTTTAAAATAAATAAATCGTATGTTAGTATATTTATATTATATATTTTCTTTATAATTTACAATTGTAGGTACAATAAAAAAATAAGTTTTCAAATTATATTTGTTTAATATGTGTGTGTGCCTTTTTGTGTAAAACAACAGTTAACAAAATTATTTTGTATTTCAAATGTGATTGTTGAGACGAAAGTTTTGCAAATAAAATCATGTTAATCTTGCATTTCTGTTACAGGATTTGCCTTTATTTGTTTTAGGGTAACTTTTATCATGTAAAGAAGAACAACGACCCATTTATTGGACCAATAAACGCAAATTAGGTCATAAAAATACGAAGAGATAGTCAGCAACCTGCTCATCCAGCATGTAGTGTTGGTTGCATACTTCCTGGCGGATAAACTACATGAAATTTGTTGAATTATATTACGTTATAATCAGAAATAAACACATTATTTTGCTGAACTGCTTGTATTCATTTTAATTTTAACTATGAAACACTTCTATTCATGTATTATGCTCCGATTTTATTCAACGTGTAACGTTTCAAAATGACAGTTCGCGCTGCTATTTTCGTAAATTGTTGATGGATTTCGTCAGCTGTTTGTGAGCGGGGGGGGGGGGGGGGTGGGGGGTGGAATCGTTGACTTCCGGTACAGGCTTGCAAATATCTATTGCTAACAATAATCAAACGGCGTCCAAGATGACGACGTGTTTAAAAATACTACAATCGTAGTGATATATTTAGCATTCTGCAGACAGATATAGCAGTTTATAGGATACAGTTAATGTATAAAATATCCCCACGTCTGAGTCTCACTGCATCTTGCAATTTACATTCTGACAGTTCATATATAGGTTAACCTTTTGTTTTCACAATTGTCGATTATCGTTGTGTTTTGTTTACAGTCGTTGTTTATACCGTTGCCATGGTGAATAACAATGTCCGTCGTAGAAAAACATCTGACGGTGTAGTTTTGTTTTGACAGTTATCGTTTTAGACAGCGTTGTGCGACTAAATTATGTTTGTGACAGAATTCTAGATTATGCTAACAATGTCGTCCAGTGGTTAGTAGTTTTTTTCACGCTCTAGTTATCCGTTCTTGGCCGCAAGTTTGCCCGCTTGCCGAATACCGAAACCTTCGGCGTATATTATATGAGAAGTTAATCGCGTGAGACGAATATTTTAAACTTCAGACGACGACGGAAGATCAGAATAACGGTCGAGCGGTGCCGATGTTTGTTCGAGCTTGTGTGGGCGCAGCGTCGTTTCAGCGGTGGCCGTCGCGACGCTGACCAGTACAGTGGTCGCGACGAGTTCGCACACATCATAACGAAAATTATTTTTACGTGCCCTATAGTGTAAGAAAAGAAGAAAAAGTGATTGAAAACTTTGTAGCAGGAATCAAATTCAGCATCCACGGGAGCAGGAAGCTCGGCGCAGTTTTACAAGGGGACAAAACAAAATGGCCGACCAGGCACCGTGGAGGTACTGTGTGTATTTTCTTTGATTTTGCAACGGAAAATTAACAATTTTCGAATCGTTCTTTTGTAATTCTTCGAGAAAAAATTTATTTGTGGAATATTTTTCGGGAATATATTTTCGTTACACTCTCCGTTCGTCTCCGATGTATTCATATCTAAAAATAAACTAATATTTTGCTCAAAAACATTCCATATTTCTAGATCAAGTGAAGTAATTCAATAGTTGATTGAAATTTTTAACTAAATGAGTAATAATTTCACTAATTTCTTTTTATTATTGTCTATTTTTTTACCATATTACTTGAGATTATGAAAATGAAATTTTACGAAAAATTACTGTATTTTTGCTAATTAATTGATTCGTAAATTTGTTCCAAATTTTGATGGGTTAAACCTGTGTGTTTCATATACAGTGGAGTCCGCGTATAGTGAACCCGCACACGGTGGAACCTCGGTTATAATGAACCTATCACCCAGTTGAAATTAAATACATATCATGGTAACTATGTTCGTTATAGTGAACTACATTTCAGGTCTTTCGTAAGTCCACTATACGCGGATTCTGCTGTATATGGGCATCTCCTTCGTGGAGATTCTATTTTCAGCACGCGCGATGCATTTTCCAGATATTTAAATCTGTTTATCTGCTATTTATAACCGCACTAAAGTGTCATCTACACGACATTTGTATATTAATCCCGAATGTAAACTCTAATCTTACGCATGTTCAAAGACGATTCTCAAAATCCATTGCTATTGTGGGTATCTCAGAAATAAAATCTTTCTTATCGAAACCTTTTGTGCAAAATGCGTAAGCTTTCTGCTATTTAAAGAATGTCGAAGATAATCTATTACCTGTGTCCGTTAGTCACGGTCTAGGGGCCCCACTTTGAGTCTTGAAAAGATTTAGGAAACATTGTTGAAATGTCTGCGGAGATGATGATTAGCGATGAGAATTTTATTGTGAATGTTCCGTACGAAAGACAACGCGAATACTTAGTGTGGTTTTACTTCCGCGTCGTCTACGGAACCGAAATAGACGCGCTAACCGTGGTTGATTGGCCTAAACTTCGTTCTAAAATTACAATTTTGCACATACACACAATATCGGTCGTCGTTCGTTCGGCTCCGCAGATGGTCAGAGGTCGCAGGGAAAGTGAAAAAAACATAGGAAAATATTAAACACAATAAATTATAACCAAATTTCACCAACTTTTTACCGCATAGCAACCGTCACAAGACAAAAAACAAAAACAAAATATTTGTTCAACAAATGCACCAGAACAGTTGTAATGTTTTGCAAACGTCACGTTATGTTTTGTTGATAGAAAACAACTGTTTCCCGTTTGTTTTTGCTCTCCGGTAACCAACGGCGATGTGCGTTTGTTTTGTGACGTCATGTGGTTGTTACGGGCGCCAAATTTAAAACTTAGAATCCTTGGTAAGCAGATTTTAACAGGTCAGAATACTGTACAATTCTGTCCTCGCATTCACAACCGAATTCACAAGAGTCTTGTGACAAGACCACACGTAAAAACAGAGCCAGCCTAGAGTAAAAAATACGACAATATACTTTAAATATAAACGTTCATATTAATATTTATTTATTTGCGTGAAATTTAATTATCTTATTGTTAACAATTCTATCTGATGTTGTATTTCAATGAATTGACAATGGGAAATCCTAAATTTTCATATACGTGTCAATGATAATAATTGGAGAGAAAAATACATATTGTAATGCTAGCGAAACGAAATAGATTTCTTTATCAGTGGCTGTTTCCGTGAAACGGACACTTCGAATATCTATGACGTCACACGAATGTAGCACACGCGGAGAAAGAAAAATTTCGGTTAAATTTGTCAGAGAAAGTTTGACGTCATTGGCCGAGAATCTTCGAAGCGGTTAGACTGTACCACTCATTGCACAGACGCACTCCCTTTACACAGATGATGATAACTGTGTAACATTCTAAGTGTTAGGAATGTTACACTCAACAAATAACAATCGGTATGCATTTGTTTTTACACGCAAAGTTGTTGCCATAGAAACGGAGAGTGTTGTTAGTGTTAAATAAATGACAAACGACAATCTTACACATTCAAGAAAATGTCGATTGTTTTATAACCTTATTAAAAAAACAGTAGGAGGCCAAGCTCATAGAAATTATTCTTTTGTTAACGTCAAATAAAATATTATAGAATTGTAGTGAAGAAATAAGAAGATCCGCCTCTGTATCATAAGGAACACGCTCCCGCCCCTGGTGTTTAGTGGTTTCTTGGTACGCCACTGGCACACACATGTATATCTTTAATATTCAATTTCATTGGCGATGCTTGCAAGCGAAAGTGTAACTCGAATGTCTGGCTGTATTTGTGCGTGCAACGTTGCTGTACGTCGGGCGCGCGCGCGCGCGGGGGGCTAGCGGGGTGGAGTGTTTGAATCAAGTTGGCGGTGACCGGCCGCTGAGAAGACAGTTGAATAGTTCGGCGACCAAGTGCGTGACGTTTTTCAGTCTTTGTTACCACACCAAAAGTGTTTTAACCGTTTCTTGTGCTGTCATATGTTATTACAATCACTAGTACTTGCATTTTATCCGACGTAATGTCTAATCAGAAAACATTGTACTGAGAAAAAAAAAACACGTAAGTTTTCTAACCTGTCAGTAGAGTCGATCAATCTAGTGTTTAAAATTAAGTGAACAATCATTTTGCTAGTTGATTTTCCAAGCGGTGACTTATTTTCACTGGGTTTTAAAAGCGATAATCGGTTCTTTGTAATCGAATTTAAGTGTAAAAAAAAACCGTTTGCTGAATGAGTAATATATGCTCGCGCTTATCAAGTCACCTATGTTTATCAACACGTCGTGGTAACGTTTTTGTTTTGCAATAAACACATGACAATTTTGACAGCTCATAATTTGTCGCAAGTGCCAATTCTCGCCCATTGTGTAATACGCTTAGTTCATGCGGTAAATTTTTTATTTTAAACCGATATTTTGTCAATCAAGCAATTCACCCTAGAACACTAAAATAGATAAATCGTTCTACAATAAAAGTAGCTTACCCTAGAGTATGAAAATAGATCGTTCATTGTCGATAAAACACGTTCGATTAACAAAATAGATGGATCTTTGTAGTTAAAAGTGAACACACACTAGATCAATCGACTAGTAAAATCTTGCTGGATGAATCAACGTTATAAATAACATATGATAGCACAAAAATTATCGCTAAAATTACAATTTCAATAGAGGTGTTTACGGAGAATCTGTAAGATACGAACGAAGAGATCTGAATTGTGTGTTGATCAACGAAATTTTGTGCGCGATATTGGATGCATTAGTGTGTGTGTGTGCCATTTTTTAACTGAACAATGGCCACGGAAATGCAGTCAGTGACAATCAACACATCCGGTAGTGTTCCGGGCACTGTCCGGAACGATCCGGGTGCCAAGAAGGTCGTGTACAATATGTACCGCGATATGTTGAAGAATTACAATAGTCGGGCCAATGAAATTCTCGAAACAAAACCCGCAAGTTGTTTGACAGAAGATCGCGGCATCGGCGACCGTCTGGAGAGTATGGTGTACGTTATGCATTTGTTTATTATTTGTTCACAGCCGGTATGTTACCATGACGACTGCTAGTCTTCTGTTTTAATGTATGGTCTACGTTATGCTTTTGTTTATTACAACTGTATGTTACCATGACAACAAGTAGTCTTCTGTTTTAATAGACTGCGTTGCGTCTAGTGAACGTTATGCTTTTGTTTATTTGCTGTATGTTGCCATGGCGACAAATTGTCTTCTGTTTAAATAACACGTTATGCTTTTGTTTATTACTTGTTCATAGCCGTGTGTTACCATGGCAACAAGTAGTCTTCTGTTTTAACAGACTACAATTGTGTCTAGTGAACGTTATGCTTTTGTTTTTAGCACTATATTATACCGTGACGACGCGTATTCTTCTGTTTGAATAAAAGACATCACTTGTTTTAGAATTTCCCGTGTGGGTTGATCAATTTACATGTCCGCTTTCTCTATTTTGATATTCTAATTCCAGCACCTCCTCCGATCGTGGTGTGAGCGCGTGTCAACGATTTATTCAATTGCGTGGACGGGCATTCAACGGCCGATACGCCCAGTAGTTGATACTGCATTATTTTTACATTTTTCAAGATCAAAGATATAGAAATTGCACACCAGCGGCCAGACCAGGCCAGACGACACTACAACTTTGTACGTTTCGAAATCGCGTAGGCTGGGCGATCACAAAACTCTTTTGTTTTTTTTTTTGTTTCGTGTGTACTATTTTTATTGTAACTTTTTCTTTAAATAACTGTTGAGCGGTTTAGAGGGAAAAGTTTGGAGTATGATATGTGGATGCTGATCGCTTTGAATGTATTTATTGTTGAATGTACGAGGCACACAATGTGGTTATAATTTTTTAACGTATTGGCACGTGTCATATAGGTGACCTGATGACGCAGAACGGAAACTTGTGTGTGTGTGTGTGTGTGTGTTTTGTGGCATTTGCTGACTCACTGAAAACCATGCATAGGATATACCACACCACATATGCATACAGGGTGTCCCAAGAAATCTGTGACATCGAGAATTCTCGTGTAAATATAGAAAAATCATGATTACGGGCTGAACAACGCATTTTATTGTTCAACAAATGCACTAGAACAGTTGTAATGTTTTGCAAACGTCACGTTATGTTTTGTTGATAAAAAAAACAACTGTTTCCCGTTTGTTTTTGCTCTCCGGTAACCAACGGCGATGTGCGTTTGTTTTGTGACGTCATGTGGTTGTTACGGGCGCCAAATTTAAAACTTAGAATCCTTAGTAAGCAGATTTTAACAGGTCAGAATACTGTACAATTCTGTCCTTGTATTCACAACCGAATTCACAAGA
The DNA here is from genome assembly GCA_963422195.1 of Carabus problematicus. Taxonomy (NCBI): domain Eukaryota; kingdom Metazoa; phylum Arthropoda; class Insecta; order Coleoptera; family Carabidae; genus Carabus; species Carabus problematicus. The sequence continues at coordinate 13,720,659 of OY728588.1, read as the reverse complement.
GTCTTGTGACAAGAGCACACGTAAAAACAGAGCCAGCCTCGAGTAAAAAATACGACAATACACTTTAAATATAAACGTTCATATTAATATATGTATTTTTTGTATGTATTGTAATTTTGTGGCATTTGCTGACTCACTGAAAACCATGCATAGGATATACCACACCACATATGCATACAGGGTGTCCCAAGAAATCTGTGACATCGAGAATTCTCGTGTAAATATAGAAAAATCATGATTACGGGCTGAACAACGCATTTTAGAGCAAAATTCTAAAGGAAAAAGTTGTTCAGAATTAAAAACTGCATAATATGATGCCATATTCAGCGTTGAAATGCGTTCGTATATCGCGTAAATCAATTTTGAAATATTGCATATTTTACGTAAATGATTTTAGAACAAATTCTTTCTTGAATTGTGGCTGATTTCTTTAGCAAGAGTTTATCTAATACAGATGCTAGTATCTTGAAATGTGGTATTTTGCAAGTGGTGTCTGTTTCATGTCTCATAGATATATCCATGGGCGTGCCCAGAATTTTTTCCAAAGGGGGCAAAAATATAAAATACAAAAACGATGAAGTTTTACTATAAAAGACATTGAAGAGTGGTGCCCCCTGTGCTATGGGCGCCCATGCATTCTTTTATGCACGTAATTTTATCATGTGACATTGACCGATTTTTGATCAAAGACAGCCTTGCTTCTTGTGGGTCATTCTCAATTAGGAAGTTCGTAATTAAAAGACCTTATCCACAACTAAAAATGGTCATTGAAAACCTTCGTTTTAATACTGACATTTACGTATATAATTCTCTATATTACGATTTATAAAAATGCTCTTGGTTTTTGCCAGGTATAACTTTAAATAATCGTATGTTTATGTGAATAGTACACGTCATTGTGAAGGAAAATCCATGATTTTAAACACAGTGTATCGAGAATTATACATTATGAATTTCAGTGATAATCGTTACTTGGAAAAGGATGTGAGTTTATTGTGAAGATTGTCAGATATGACGTCAGTGAACTTATTTCCAAGAAACACCGATTCTTATGTATTCTAATCAGTTACAAATGTTTTCACTTACACTGTAAACTCACCGGCTAGTAATTATTCTGTTGAATCATCGTGTTATTTGCGTAATAACATATTGATTACATATGTTACATGTTACGGCTTGTTTATGTGTGAGTAATTTGAGTAGTTGCACTTTCTCTGACAAACTCTGCCGGTAATATGCAGTTATAAACGCGAATTAGACGACCTGTCATAGTTATAACCTATTTTCACTTTCTACACACAACTCCTGTCATTAATATAACCTATATTCACTTTATAATTACGGCTGTGAAGTGTATGAACTGATTTAATAGTTGAATTTATTAGCATAGCGTTTACAGATACGATAATTCATTGATTATGACATGTGGAATATATTTCTAAAACGTCGGCTGTGCAAATATCTGCTTGGGCCGACGACCGTGTTGATTTCCGGCTGCCGATGCCAGAGCCCCACGTCCTAACGTCGATCAGTAACAACACTTGTACACACCTCTTCTTATTCCAATTATAAATAGCTAGCAAATACACTAAAAACATGTGAACTGATTCTAAACCTGTTGTTTTCAACCAAGTTCCGTGATCTGTGAACAATTTATGTTCCTATAAATGGTTCCTATAACTGTACAACAACGATACTACTTTTCTATTTGTAAAATAGATCACCGTTGTTTGTATTTATAAATTACGAACGCAGTAGTAGTATTCTAAATGATTGTATGGTTATGTGAAGGACGAGCTGTCACTTGTACTATTGACTGTTGTGAAATTAGCTGATTAATTCAGGGCCAACTTCATACTAGTGTATCGTGAGCTCATTTAACCTCCTGTCAAACTACAAGTGCTAATATTAAACTAATCTACATTGACAATAATTAGAAACAGAATTTGTGCCGATGAAGAAGTTTTTACGATTTCTTCTACAAGGAATTGTCAGTGACATGGCGATGTGTTTTTTTTATGAGTAATTCAGTACGTGACTGTCTAGGTGCAATATTAAGTTCATAAAGAACAAGACAGAACATAGCTGATTCATACTTTTGTTTATATTCGTAAGCAATCTTTCTACATTTGCTCGTAACTGATGCATTAATATAACATTTGTGTCTGTTGTCTGAGTGTGTCACGAGCGTGGATTTGTGTACGTGGATGTGATGATAATACAATGACGCGTCCACAGCTAGGCGTCCGTCGCTTCCAAATTTAGCCATGGCTACGATCTCGATCGCCAAACGTCAGACCAGTTCGCGCATCTTCGGAACAGACCGGTCTGTCGCACATTTATCTTTAATTTAGCAGCAAAAGTCTAGCGCAAATCCTAGTCTACGGTATCTAGGCCATCTTCGGGGGAGACACCCAGGCTCATTAGTGAATACACGTGCCCTAGGTATTTGTGCCACCAAGGTCAGAACAGGGGAAAAAAAAAGTTGTTTTTTTAACCTACATTGTCGTCAATGCGGCGAATTATGTTGGAAGAATTTTGAGGATGATAATATTGGGGTGTCAAGGTTAGGATGGAAATTGGAAGGTTGAGTTAATCCTTATTTGGAGCGTCAAGTATTTCGGTGCCGGTCCAAATCGATGAGTTTGTTGCAAGGTGAACGACTCAGCGATATAAATATCAATCGTAGGTCCATTTTAGAGAGGCGGACAGCGATACAGGCCAGGATTTAGGAATTTCGACAAGCCAAAACGAACAATTAACAACAATTCGTTGATGAATACTAAAAAATTTAGAAATTCATACGAGGGCTTCTATGGTCTGAGCCCCGACCTGCACAATACTTCAATGCGCAAATAATCTTTGAGGGAACATCCCGCGTAACTTGAACAGCACGAATAATATTCCCCTTAGCTTGTTTTGGATCAGCAAATGAAAGATTTTCAGGTTTCTTTTGTGGAATACTTTTGCAGAAGTATGCAAGGTCAAATATGTGTGCTTAACCATCTACAGGGTAGGTTAAGATTATTCAGCTGGTGCAGAAATATACTGTATCAATGATATGCTAGTTGAGATGGTTTTTGAAAGATCTGATGTGTTTTGTCGTTCTTCAACAGACGACAAACGCTCAGCAACCAAATGCCTGGTGATTACACTGACGGTGGCCCTGCCGGAGGACCACCCCCGCCACCTCCACCCCCGCTGGCCCTGGGGGCAGTGCCTGCCCTGCGTCTCAAGTCTGAGGTATCAGAACGTCGGCCTGAGCCGCCGGCTTGCGTGCAGAACGCCATGATGACCAAAGACAAGAAACCTTTCACATACACACCTGGGGGCATCGACCTGTCACAGATCCGCTCACCGCGGATGGCCCGACGTATCACCCGAAACGCCAACGCGGAAGGCGTCCAGCCGGACGCTGGCAGACCTGCAGGTGCTCCTCAGCAGCAACACGGCCAGCTACCGCCGTCTGCATTGGCTGCCATGCAACCCCAGCTTCCTGTGCAGGTGTTCCCTGCTGGGGGCGGTCCACCAGCAGCGATGGCACCGCCGCCACCACCACCACCACCGCCTCCAGGTATAAAGAAATATTCCAAAATGTGTAATCGTATTTATAACAAATGTAATCTATGTTCTTTTTAATTTCTTTCATTGTGATTCTGTAGTCCTAGGACCCGGCCCGGCTCCTACAGCTTCACAACCGCCCCCAAACAAACCGCCCTCGCCTCCAAACTCGAACTCACAGGTCCCCTACGTGCGGCCCGACATTAAAATCCCCGAAAATCCCATGGGTATGTTGCGCAAAACTGGCGGACCGCACAGAACGCAAGCGGATGTCGCTCAACCGTCGGTGGCGCAACCAGTTCAGGCGGTGCAACCGCCACAGGCGGTGTATAAGTCGGTGCAACCATCGGTCACGGCGCCGGTTCAAGCACCGTTACCGCAACCGGTGTATAAACCGGTACAAGCACCGGTCACATCGCCGGTCGCAACTCCAGTGCAACCCGTGTATCAACCGCGACCAGCAGTGACGGTGTCTCCTGAGCAGAAGCAGGAAAATCGCCAACAAGTAAGTCGCCATTTATCTTATACTTTTGAGATTCTTTTATACTTAACAGCGATCCGTTTCAATGTAAACTTTAAAATGTGGTAAATGTTCTGCTGCACCTGGGCGGAATGTTTTGAAAATAATAATTTTTTGGCTCACATCTCGCGCTTGTGTTATTATTACACTTCAATGTTGTCAAGCTGCTCTATGCTTTGCGCTAAGAATAGCCGCGGAAAATAGTTGGTTTTTGCATGGAAAATGTGAAATGCGCTCGATGAATCACCGGAACCGATTTCATCGTAGGTTGGCTCGATTTATATTCCGCCGTTGAACACGGAGGAAATGCAGAAATCACCGCCAACACCGCAAAAATCTCTACCCGAGAGTCCTGGGTCGCCCATGGACACGCTGAAGAAGGCTCCGACTCCGTGGTTGACGGGCCGCGTGCAGCCGAAACCGCAGGAGCCGCCCGCCTGGGCACGGTCTCTACCGGAGTCTGTTGGCTCGTCGACACCGACGACTCCAGCGACTCCGAGTACACCTGGTACTCCGGGAGGAACTCGCGTTATACCCATCCGCATTGAGCGGACAGAGGAAGCTAAAGAAATTCAACAACAACAGCAGCAGCAGCAGCAGCAGCAGCAGATGTACCAGCAACAACAACGGCAACAGCAGCAATATCAACAACAGATGCAACAACAGATGATGCAGCAGTACAGACAACAGCAACAGCAGTTCCAACAACAACAACAACAGCAGCAGCAACAGTTTCAGCAGCAACCCACGCATTCTGTACGCATGATCCCCATTCAGATCGAGGGACAGATGACCCACGTTGGTCCAATGTCACCATCCAGCAACATGTAAGCCATCTAAACGTTCACGTTTCTTTTCTTCCTTTCAGAAATCTTTTTGCTACTTTTGAGAATCCCCGTGTATGTGTAGGGCGACCCCAGATCTTATGGGTGCTCCAGTCCAGAGCCCCACGTTCCGTATCCTGCAGCGGGTGACTTCTCGCGATGAAGAGCTCCATAGCCAGCCGGCTATCAATCATCCACCCAGTTTGGGCCATGCCTTCCCAGTGGAACAGCTACGCAAGATGCAGCTGACGGAAGATGAGAAGGCGTTGATGAACCGTGTGCGGAGTCAAGGTATTAGATTTTTCAAGCGCATAATTGTAGACTTATAGTTCAGAGGTTACTTTATTTTGGCATGATGGTGATGGGAAATGCTGGAATGCTATTTTGGACGAAAGATATTGAGAAGTGTTTTGTTTTTTTCGACCCGATGGATGAAAGATATTCTCAGAAGTGTTGTTTTTTCGACTCAATGGATGAAAGATATTGAAAAGTGTTGTTTTTTTCATCCTAATGGAAGAAAAATATTGAAAAGTGTTGTTTTTTTCGACCTAATGGATGAAAGATATTGAAAAGTGTTGTTTTTTCGACTCAATGGATGACAGATATTCAGAGGTGTTGTTTTTTCGACTTAATGGATGAAAGATATTGAAAAGTGTTGTTTTTTCGACCTAATGGATGAAAGATATTGAAAAGTGTTGTTTTTTCGACTCAATGGATGAAAGATATTGAAAAGTGTTGGTTTTTCGACTCAATGGATGAAAGATATTCAGAAGTGTTGTTTTTCGACCCAATGGACAAAAGATATTGAAAAGTGTTGTTTTTTCGACCTAATGGATGAAAGATATTAAAAAGTGTTGTTTTTTTCGACCTAATGGATGAAAGATATTGAAAAGTGTTGTTTTTTTCGACCTAATGGACGAAAGATATTAAAAAGTGTTGTTTTTTTCGACACAATGGATGAAAGATATTAAAAAGTGTTGTTTTTTTCGACCTAATGGATGAAAGATATTGAAAAGTGTTGTTTTTCGACCCAATGGATGAAAGATATTGAAAAGTGTTGTTTTTTTCGACCTAATGGATGAAAGATATTGGGAGTTGTTGTTTTTTCTTAAACTGCATGTTTTCTTCGCAAAGTGGACGACGATTGCTACTTGCACGATGAGGTGGACCCCAGGTACCGCGGCCCGGCGATTCCTTCGCGCGCCTTCCGCATGTTGCAGTCGATGACGGATGCTGCGGAGGCGTCAGGTGACCCTACATGTGGTACGCCGTGTGTGAGCCCCTTGGCAGCCCAACAAACACTTCTATTTTTGACCCTCCCTCAGCTTTTGTGCGACTAACATTGCCTGATGTGTTGTCCGTCGATGTTGAAGCAACGTGCTTCTACTCCATGTTGCTTGACCAGAAATCTTATGTTACAGTACCGCGTGCAGTCATAATCAATCGTGGACCACAGCAACAAGGCGGAGGTATTAGGAAACCTAACTCGCCCCGAACACCAGATGGTAAATTCTTCCGCTTCTTTCTTCTATCTCCCATGATCTTACGATTCGTGTGCAATGGTTTCTGCAGGTGAGGGCGTGCTGCCTCCTAGTGAACAGCGGGTGCCGGAACCGCGCAAGTACACCGGCAGTGCTATCCCCAGCCGCTCGTTCCAGATGCTGCAGGCGATGGTGGCGCCAGAGAATTGTGGTAAGTTAACAATCGGTCTTACTCCCCAGCTATACGTGACACTTTCCTGCGCGAATGCAGATACTAATGATCGCTACTCACAAAGTCACAAGTCTTTCTGACTGGTTTTTTTTTTCTTTCCAAAAAGCACGTACGACGTCCTCTTTTCAAAAAACTTTTGGCCACTGCTGTTCACGATGTCACATTTTGTGATTGTGAGGATCGTCGCATGTGTCATTCAAATACTCTCATAATTCATGACTCATTACTCAAAGGTTAACGTTTTCATTTTGTTTAAAATGGCATTGTTTTATTTTTCTAAAAAAAAAATACGTTTTACTTTCAAAGTCTACCAACTGTAATGTATGGAAATTATTTTTTCATTGCCGCCCAATTCACGGAAAAACTCTTTGCAACCCCAGAATCTTTTTTGTAGTAGCACAAAAAAATTACAACATCGACGAGGCGTTTCTGTTCTGATTTGTTATAGCGAATGGCTCTGAAACCGACGAAAATATTGCTAGTTATCCCTACGATCCTAACCTGTATCCCTGGGGATATAATCCAATGTATCCGCCTCCCCCGGCGCCTTATTGGAACGATCCGTACTGGGGATACTATGCTGCCGATGCATACCCTAGAGACGCGGAAACGCCGGCCGTTTGTGAACCGTCACAATCAGTTGAGAATCCGCCAGAAAGAAATTGCGGAACTCCGGCGCCGATGAGCCAGGAAGAGTACTACGGTCAGATGCCGTACTGGGACCCGTACTACGCGTACTATGCAGCGTACTACGGGTACTACCCGCCGAATGCGTACTCACCCCATTCATTTTACCCCAGCAACGAGACTGACGATTACTCGTCCAACGATGAGATGGCTTATTATGGAGCCAGGTTTCCACCCGGAGCAATTCCTTGTGGACACGAATCTGTTCAAGAACAACAAGTGACGCCAACAGACACAGAGGTTGAGGAAATTACCACCGAGACGGAGGAGAAATCAGAACGGCAACCTGGGACGCTGCAGGCTATCAAATCCGTCTCGGACATCCAAGTGTACAGTGAACAAGCAAACGTCGACGAGTCGTCTACGACAGAAGAAGAGATTGAATCGTCCGAATCAGAGGAGGACGACGAGGATGATGGTGATTCTGATAGTACGGAGGATGGAGCCGATGATTCAAGCCATCTGCCACATCAGTTGAGTGTTATTCTGGAGGAAAGTGAAGAAGAAAGGAGACGACGTGAGACTAGTGTTGCGACAACGGTTAGTGAAGATGACAGTTCGACCACAATCGGTGGAGATAGTCTGGATGAACAGGACTTGGAAGAAGCGTCAGTCACTGTTAGGCTGCCGTTGAAACTAAAATTTGGTGTGTCCGAAGATGGAAAGGAAGGTGTCACGGAAGTGATTGTAGGTGACAGTGAAATGGAACATCATACGCCCGATACCAGTGTATCAGTTACGTTGAATATTGACGCAAAAGCAGAAGAGCAATGCCAGCCTAAGAGTGCTGCAGTCAAGCAACAAACGCGCTCGCCATTCTGCAGACAAACCAGTGAAGAAACGGAGAATTACGAAACGGCCGAGGATACAGACGCGCATGATACGAGAGAAAATAGTCCAGCACAATCTGCGGACGAGTACGAGGATGGCGATACGGACTTTTGGGATGAAATCGAGAAGAAAGTGAAGAGCGAAGACGAGGACGATGTTGTCCAGGGCGATGAATCAGATGCTGAGAGTATAACCAAGGTGGAAATAAAAGATGATGTGAAAGAGACAATAGTCCAAAATGAAGTGAAGGAAAATGCACTTGAGAAGGTTCAGACTGAAATAGGAGAAAATACAGTTGGGAAGGCCCAAGATGATGAAGAAATAGAGGAAGATGACGATGACGACGACGACGAGGATTCGTCTGAAAGTGATGAAAACAGTGATAACGAGGAGACGGACGATTGCAAGCTGGAAAAGGATTTACGTGATGCGTTTGCATCGGACGCGGTGAAAGAACGAGTTCGCGCTTTAAGGGAAACGGGCAAAGCTCGCATTGGAGAAGAACCCAAAGAGGAGGCTGTGTCAGTTCGACAACGTATCATGGCCATCGAGAATGGTGGCAGTTCGACAGGAGCTACAAGTGCCAGTCGGAGTAGTAGCATGAAAGGTTGTGACTTCAGCGAGGAAGATGGCGACTCGGGTGTCACATCGGATGTCAGTCGACATACGGACACGGAGTCGGATTACTTCACCGAACAATTACGGAAACGTTACCAGCGAGCGTCGACCCACAGTAGACTGTTCAAGCTGCTGCAGGACGAATGCTCGAAAAGTGACGATGAAGACGACGACGACGATGATGACGTGGACTTGCGAAGGAAACAGCTGCGGTTGCCGTTGAGCGGTAGTGAACCCGAAAGTGGCATTTGTTCGCCGGCGTCACCGACTTGGTTGGCCCGTGAGCTGGTGCATGGATTGTTGGGTGGACGACGTGGTCGCAAGTACAAATCATTGCCGGTGGAACGGTTATACGCGGCCGCGCAACGTATCCTGCAGGAGGACGCACGCAGCAACACCTCGGAGGATGGAAGCCCGATGGAGTCGTACGCGGCCGAGTATAAAAGTTACTATAGCAGTTTTGAGGACGCGTCCTCTAGGTGTTCGTCGGCGATGAAGAAACGGATCGCCCGGTGTCCTCGTGTGAAAAGCGAGAAGAATGTTCCGGCCCGTGTAGCCGAAGTCGAGGAAGCGGAGGACGAGACGAATCCTTGTCCCGTTCTTTCCCCATCCGAGTCGCGACACCTGGTGACGAGTGCTTCGTGAGGCCAGCCCGCGGCCGCCTGGCATACAAGAGTTAAGCGTTAATTGCGCCGGTCCGCACGAAGGTACAGACGCGCACGAAAAAAAGCACAAGTTTTTTTTATTTTGTTGTTGAGTTGCTACCCTACCCGACCCTTCCCATTCGCGAGCCACTTTTAGCCGTCTAACTGGGGCTCTGAATACTTCGCATTTGGACAGTGTGCCCATAAAACAATGAGTGTCACGTGGTAAAAGCTAGGTTATACTGTCCAAAGTCGCGAGTATTCTCAGTTCTGTCAGAGCGGAGAGGTGATCCTTTATCCCTTGTTCGGTGTACGATGTTCACTGTATTTTGTAGCGGATTGGATTTTTATTTTTTTTGGACGCGATAGGCTTGGTAACGTGTGCTCCGCGGGCCGGTCCCGTCTCTCGCCATGACGGTGACCGGGCCGAGGACAGACGGCGCACCTGAAAACGGTAGAAACCATGCGGCATTGCTCACGTATCCTGGAGTAAACTCCACCTTTTGATGCCGTCGAGAAGTGGTGCACCACACAGCAAGTCACACACAGCACACACTTGGTAGCTTGGCGCAGTCGTCGCACCACTCCAAAGGGCGCTGCTGTTCCTTAACCTCACTTTTCACTTAAAACACACATTGAAAGCGTGATGTTTCATCTGGGGGACCTGGGTTCAACCCAGAGGTTGGTGTGACCGTTTGTACAATCGTATGTGTAACAAGACCATGCGCAAAAGGTGCAGTTTGCTTCCAGTAATGCTTTTATTTTACTTATAGGTGCTGCACTAACAAAATACCGACCTGAACTGTGATCATTCTATTCCTGCACGTTCACCTTACCTATAAAATCAGCTGGACCCAACGTTTGACATTTTTGCGATCACTTAACATTGCATAACCTTCAAAGTGTTGCAATGTCAAGAATGACAGATGCGCTAGAGTTCTCCGTAACATTTAATCCGAATAATAGTGAACATTTACAAAGAATTGGCTACAAATAGGAACGAAAGAAAGTTAGTAATAACTACGAGTATGTATGGCAAGTGTAACAACTCTATTTGACTGAATTAGAAGTGGTGTCGTGTGGATTGTTTGCATGGTGTAATTTATTTTTAGTAATCTTAGCTGTGTGTATTAGTTCAAGAATAATATAAAACACAAAACGTATCGTTTTAGAGTGCAATATTAACTCGTGAGCTATGTGTCATTCGTTCCTGTTCCGCATTTGCTCATCCACATCTACCTGTCATGTTGTTCTTCATCTGCCTGTATGTACATATTGTATTTAGTATTCATATTTTGCTTGTATTCGGTTACCAATGGAGAATGCGACTGGCTACGCATGGGTCCGACGTGCTGTGTGTGACTTCTCTTTACTTTTCTTTGTCTCTGATTACTCGGAACGCACGACTCCCAACTGCTGCGGTTTCGGTTGATCAATGTCTACGCTTGTTCCAGGTCCGGGTCAGTCAGATTTGTGAGTAGGCCTGCGCCACGGACGCCACAACAGGTTGGATCGCGTCCTCCATGGACGGTACAGAAGTTGAGGAGTTACTTTTTAACGATTCTAGTTCACATTATAACCTCAAATGTGACATACGTCAAATTTGATCTTGGTTGTGTTCAGAAACACATGTAAATGTTTGATTTTTGAACTAAGATTCAGTTTATATTTTGTAATCATAATTATTGCGCGCCAATTTTTCACTGATTTATGACGGATCTGAAAATTAAATGGACACAATGGTGAGTGAGCACTAAATTGTTAGGTTAGATCCGTCATCAATCAAAAGCCGTGTTTACTGTGTATATTATTTCTGCTCATTTTTGGGGTTTTTTTTAAAACAGCGACAGATTTATTTTGTAATTACGAGCTTGTACTTACTATGAAACGTAATACTTTTATTGCAATCTTTTATCGATATGGAATGTATAGCTTTGTTGAGAATCTTGTGGAATGTTTTAAGTTTATTGTCAATATGCTGATTTTTTTTTGAATTTGTATGACAATTGTGCCTTTTCTTGTATAATGTATATTGTAATATCGAATGTAAGTGGCCATTTTATTTAATAAAACCTTTAAAATTTGTATCCTGTCATTATTTCATTGGCATAACCTAATATTTGCTCAGTTTGTTAATTATCAAATGTACGTATTGACAGTGTATTTGTTTGAGAAATAGTTTCAGAAATAGGTCAATTATGAGTTGAGGAATGTGGTGTGAATGGCCTCAAAAGTGTTGAAACAAGAATGCTAACACAAGCATTGTTGCTTAACATTGCTGTCAGCAGCAATATTTGACCATCGATGACACTTGCAACCAACTAGAATAGCCAGTCTATCGTTTAACAATGTCACAAATGCAGAGCACCTTATCAAAATTCTTATTCACCGTTGCTATAATATGTTTACAACTTACAAGTAGCGATTCTCATTATTTGTATGGATCTGGTGAAACATTGCCGGCTGATCAGGTAAAATGGGTACGTGGACACGAATTTATTTTGGATATTCCCAAGTACAACATGAAAATCACGTCCACGATTAAGGATGACGATCAAGAAGACCTCTATCAGCACGAGGCGAGTTGTGGCTGTGATGAATGTTCTTCACCGGGCTACCAAGCAGATGCAGAAGGTATTTATAGTGCTTTATTTGTGTCTCTAGTTTTTGACGTATAGGAATCATGAAAAATGTCATTGGACTTTACAAATATGGTATGTAGATGCGAATCCATGGATGTCGTACGAACTTGTACCTGTAGAGTACACTACAGCTCAATCTGTGCATTTAGAACCCATGCATATCGTACCACATACCGTGTACCGTCAAGCTGAACCTTCAGACGAACCAATGCTTGGTTCGCCGCGGCATAAGCACCCTCAAGACTGGTTCTACAGCGCACCGTCATGGATGCCGACTGACGGTGCCAGCGGGAACATCCTCCGAGCCGCCGCACCACGTGGCGTCATCAAATCCAACTCCCATTTTGTCAAAGTGAATAAGAACCATCACGGCAACAGTTTCGTGCATTCGCATTCATCGTCTTTCGTTAAAACCAAGCCACTACACGTGCACAGCCATGGCGGTCTGTCTGTTCATAAGAATTTGCATGTTCACAAGTTTCGAGACAACGAAGATTTCGGACGAACTGCTGGACCGCGACAGGTGGACAACAGGTTCGTAGGGTCGCATATGTTTGCAGCACCCCGGTGGAGACGTGATACACTGCGGAATAGGACGAAGCGCGGTGTGTTGGAGTTTGTCCGACTCGTAGGTGATCATGAGACCAAGCTGGACATGAGCAAGACGGCGGAGAATGTGGGGGCGGCTACGAAGAACGTGTTCGAGAACGACAAGAGCCCGGTGTATCATATGCGGAATGTGGTAGGCTCCAGTCAGGATGCGCTGATGAGCATGCTAAGTGCCAGACCTCGAGGTGTTCTAATTCCATCGAAGTAGGTTCATGCAGCTTGTATTCCCAAGGATATTGTTAACAGATTTCGTCCTCTAGGTATAGAATAGTCAGTGCAGATGAAACTCCACTCGTTGGTGCAATCAATCCAGATCTATATGAACAAAATGGACAGCTACCCTCTGAGCAAGAGCAAGATGATGAAGACGATATGCAGGAAGAACCACCGCAGTACCAGGAGGCCAACGATCAATATTCGGGTACGTCAGCTGTAGAATACGACGATACTTTCAGCAGAATTGGCGCCATCCTTAGGGAGAGTGTACAACGTGCCCACCAGAGTGCTGAGCACGCTGTTGACGCGGTCCACAGTGCTCGACAAGTTGTCGCTACCGCCCGGAAGTACTGGCCGAAAATACTCCTGCCCTATGCGGGAGCCGTGGAGGTCCAAAAACCACATCGGGGTAACTATTTTGCACCAATATGATCTCATCCATCTGACGTACGATTGTAAACTAACCTCTAACAAAACCCATCCAATGACAGTTGCCATTTTCCTAATTCTTTTCTCAGGTGCCGACATTGTAGGCTCTGCGCAGGACCCACAGTTTGTAGGCATCGGTCGCATCATGGATTACTTCGGTGTGACGGGCGAACATCCACCAACAGAACCCCGTTTGGGCTCTGCACGTCATGTTAGTGAGGAGGAACAGTTGTTGAACAGCGCCAAGAATTCCCTAGGCACTGCCACGTATCGGCAGTTCATGGAGAAGATGAAAAAAGAACTGGGCAGATACCAGCGACTCAAACCGAAGGCCTCTGATGGCGAACAAGTTGGCAGCAGACTGTTGCCTAGGTTACCATTGCGACCCCTACGTAGACCATTACGTTTGGATCCGAATTTACAAAGAATTCGGACCGCACTGAGGCTGCCCACGAGACCACTGCCGATAAGACGCCCAAGTCCAGCTTTGCTGAAGCTACGGAACGCTCTGAAAGTCAGACCTGTGCCGAGGATTCCGAAAATACGAAATCCTCTGCTGGGTGCACCGAAACCAGAAAGTCCTGCGCTGGTAAAACTTCGAGATGCCCTGAAACCGCTGCCAAAACCGGACGCCAAGGTGGAAAAACCCTTGAGTCCAGCATTGGCGAAGCTGCGAGAGGCCATTGCCCAGCGGAAAGCTGCACGAAAGTCTCCGATAGTTGGAAAAGCACAATGCGCGACGGAAGAGAATGCAGTCGATCCAAATGTGGACGCAAAATCCGCTGCGAACAATGTGGACTATGCGTATTCCGATGAAGATACGGATAAATCCGTGCAGGTGGATAAGCCAGATCCATCTGTGGGCGGACCCCAAGCGCAGTCGATAATTACAAGTCCAAATCTGGAAGATTCCGAGGAAGTCAAGCCAGAATCAGCCGTTTCTAAAACTGACGATTCAAAGAAAGAATCTAGTTCTGTGTTGGATCGACTTCGTACAAAACTGCAAGAAAGGCAAGAGGAAAGGGCGAGTAATCTGGATAAAGGTGACCTCTTGGGTCGCGCGTTGGAAATCCTAAGAAGCAGAGCACAACAGAAATCTAATGCATCGTCTGCAAGGGAAGAAGTAGGTGCTGCTCAGCTCACAACACAGACTCCATCTTCTAATGACAATGAACTGGGATCACCACATGATTCTGGTGGTGATGTTAAATTCGCAGCTGTGCCTGTGCCAATCTTCACCAAGGAAATGAAGACACCTTTCATGGGGTTCGCTGCCAAAAAGGACCTGGACGACTACTTCAAGAATCTCTATTGTGCAGAATGCAACAAGAATCGCGAAGCGGATGAAACATAAACTGCTTTCTTCCATCTATTCCTTGTTTTTTTATTTGCTTTTCAATGTATTTATTTAATTTATGTACTTTTAAGAAAATAAACAATGCTTCAAAACTATTGACAACAACAAGAACATGGAATTATTTTATTAATCAACAAAATTACATAAATAGTTAACCTAAACAAACAGATCAATGAAAGGATCGACTATTCTATTAAAATGTCTGCTAATCTGTGAGAATATTCGTGAAGGACTGAAATTCGTCAAGTCCTGTCCATGGCCGTCGATCTGGGCACTCGGAGCCCCCACGAATGGTCCAGGTCGGTACTGGTCCTGTTCTTCATCTTCTTCTATCACTTCATGCACTGGTTTATTCTCATTGGTTGGCTTCGAAGGTTTATTATGGCTGCCAAACAATGGAAACAACGGTCGATGGTTATCCAGTAATCCTGGTCTATGTCCTCCCAAGATTCCTGGTCTATGGTTATCCAGCAATCCTGGCTTCTGTCCGCCAAAGATTCCAGGCCTCTGATTATGAATATGATCGCCTAACAACGGTTTATTCGGGAGCAGTTCGGCATCGTTCCCGTGGCATGGATTGTCACCGTTTACAATGGTAACATCGCCGAGATACAGTGTGAGATCATGGCCCCAGAACCAACGACCAGTTTCGGCATCCTGGCGTTTGCAAGGACGTTTCTTTCGTCTGTGTTTTCGGCGACGATCCTCGATTTGACCGTCGGAATTGTCGGTGGGAAATTGTGTCGGATAAGCCAGAATATCGGCCAGACATAGAGCAATGATCAAACACAGTCGAAGGGAATGCTATCGGAAGAATAAACAGCATTATTATTAGGTAAGACATAGTTTGTTTATGGTAAGATTTAACACCAGTTTTGACATGCATTTGCAAATGTAAAAGATTAGTACGTTGTGATTTTGAGCTACAGAGATGCATGTAATTTTGAAATGAGTTACTCACCAGCAGGTTCATGATAATATCGGCTACAAGTACGACACACAACTGACATCACCGAATCAGCTACAGGTTATTCGGAGACTCAGAAGAAAGTCTTTCGTTGACGTTTTAGGCATGGTGGGCGCGCAAAAGTGAAAGTCGACTGCATAATATTTGAAACCCACACGCGGGAATATCCTAATCGGGATACTCGATTTGCCAAACGTCAATAAAAATTGCAAAAGAGTGCAAATAACCTATTTTAAGATATTTTCCTCTATCAACTATACATTCGTGTATATTTGGTTGCATATATACACGGTTTAACTGTGGAAAACTGCGTGAAAATAGCTTTTCTCGACGATTTCAAGACATAACTATAAGCCAAGTACATGAAAAGACCTATTTCAGATGTTTTGAGGTTAGAATCACCTTTTAAACGTCAAATGACATCATCAAACATTCATCGTTAGCTTAGTTTAGATTCTGCGGAGCAAAAACTTTTATTATATGTTTCAACAACAACTATATTTTCTGTTTTATTACTCATCCGTGATATGAATGCAAAATAACGGTTAATAAGTTTTACTACGTCTCGAGTGACAGTTCGAGGTCCTTGGGATCTGCGTTTGTTTAGCATTTATTCAGATTTTTCTTGGTCAAATTCGTTGTTTGTTTTGAAAAACAAAAGTGTACTTTCACAGAATATTTTGACATAATCAGACATGTTTATTCGGTAGATGGAAAAACCCACAAGATCCTGCAGAGGCGTTTATAGATCACTCTCAAGCCATACACGTGTAATATTATTACGAAATAACTTGTTCTGTTGAACTCAGAACGAACAGGTCACATACATACCTTGATGCATTATTTTTGATTGTGTCCGAATGCTTTGAAATGTGTCTCCGATACAAAAAGTAATCAATACGACCTTCTCCTCTTGTCAATTGTGTAATGTAAACATGTAATTACATGCAATCGAGACTCAAATACTGTGTTTTTTGGTAACTTTTAAACCCTGTGTTTTTTTCATTATTAAAGAACAAAGAAAGTATTCCAATAAGTTTTTTATTGACAAAATTATACAAAAAGAAAACATAATGAACACACAAAAGAAACTATGAATAAAGATTACAAATAAACAACTAAATATACATATTTTTGAGGCAGAATAACGTTTTTTTTTTTAAATTTTTAATTATGAATTATAAATGATAAGCTAATGAAAATCATTGGTATTTAGTAATAACCATGGTCAGCATAGCTGGTATAACCGCCACCGCCATAACCAGGGCGGTAACCGTCATAACCGGGCCGGTAACCACTGTTGTAACCGGGTCGCCAGTATCCGCTACTACCGGAACTAGGACGGTAACCACTGCTGTAACCGGGCCGGTAACCACTGCTATAACCGTTACCGTAGCCTCCGTATCCGGAGGAGCCATAACCAGATCCATGACCGCTGTAACCGGACCCATAACCGCTGTAACCGCTGCCATAACCGCTGTAACCGCTGCCAGAACCGCTGCCGTAACTTCCGCTGTAACTGGGGCGGTAGTAATTGTCGTAACCGGGCTGGTAACCACCGCTGTAACCGCCTGCTAGGCCGTAACCACCCGCATATGCGGTTACCGCAATGGTAGACAGGATGAAACAGATCTGGAAAAAATATATTAATAGCACAGATAATGAAATAGAGCAAAATATTACAACAAATTTGGATGAAAAACGTAATAATTCTCTTCATTCACGACATACTGTTGTTCTGTGGATTTTTTCACAAATACAGTATTAATTTAAACAGATATTAATAGATTATTTACTAAATGTCAACTGATTTCTAAAGAAAATATGTAAAATCGTATATTGGGTGTTGATAAGTACTTACTAGAAGTTTCATGATGAATGTAGCGAGGCACAATGCGTATTGTAGTACTACCAGGCTGGTATATATAGTACTACTCTATCCTGGACCCGACCTTGGTGCTCCCACTGTGGCTTAGTTCGATTCCAGGTCGCGTCATCATAATAGCACTGATCAAAATGAACGAATTTAAGATTTGATAACACTTAAATTCCACTCCTAAATGCACGAATTTAAGTCTATTTTTTGGTTGAATACTTCCCATTGAAGTAAATAATTGTAATTATTTGTTGTTCAACATTATAACCGACCTTTATAAGATTTAAAAACAGATTTTAGTTATAATGGAAACGTAAATGTCAAAATCGGGGACGGAATACGATGTTCTACTGTTTCGTAAAAAAAAACAATGGACGATTGTTTATTGACAACGAAACAAAACACAACACCTAACAACGCGTAACAACGCTTCTTTGATTTGTGGTAAGGTCAGTTATTAAATATATTTAGCACTACATTGTGAATTGACAGTAACGAGAGATTTTTTCGTAATATTTGACAAAGATAAACAAAAGATTGTTTCAATAAAACACGTAGATGATGTTGCTAGATATTGGGACAAAATTTGACACATACAAATGTACGTTTGACAGCTGAATATGCAAGTAGCAAAACATATGTATGTATGGACTTTGAGATATGTTCGTTTTATCACGAATGAGTCATTATTTATTGAAGAAAAACACCTGGCATGTTATACACTTATTATTAGCAATGAACTTGCAAGATATAGGTTATAATTTCCCAGAAACGTTCACGCCCTAGTCGGTAATATAGAGCACTTGTTTGCAAATCAGTCTGCAGAATAATTAATATTAATTTAAAAGTGTGTTATTACATTAATATGTTGCGTCGTTCTTTGATAATTACACCTACAGATTAATTTTAAAAATCGTTTGGTGTTGAAACACATCTTGGATCGACAAATAATCTACGACAAAATAGGAAATACCGATTGGCCAATATGCATTTAGTTTCGATGTTTAAATATTGACACGTTTTCTTGCAAATCATTTGTCACTTTCAACGGAAATTCCAAATAGACGTACAATACTTCATCACAAAGTGCATACTGCAATTTAATTGGACAATAAAACCAATTGACAATCGTGAAAATTGCGTTTTTGTTTTAAGAAAGAAAGCGAATCGCCGTGGAACGCAACCGAGCGTAAAAAATACAGCAATAAAATCAAGTGAACACTGTGTAAGTTGTTTGGGAAATTTGTGAAACAATTGAAAAACAAAATCGTACCGGCCATTGAAGTCTGCGACATTTTGTTTTGCAAATATGCCAAGGTTGCGTTTGTTTCTAACATGTCAACAATACCGGAGAGATTGATTGGCCACAACAATTCACTTGTTAGAACAAGTGAATTGTTGACAGTCTAATTCGTCGTGCATGATGCAAATTATTAAATTAAAGCATCCGTTTCGCGGACATCTTAATGAGTTTTTAAAGAAATGTAGGCACAAAATTACACATATAAACATATTTCTAGGTAATATAATGATATTAAACTAAGTCAAATAATATAAGATTTAAATTTCGAGGGCAAATTTCGTTTACACCGCGCCAATGACAGTTCGTTGAAATTCGTACATTTCCGTCACTGCAGCTGTCATACGAACATGTTTCAACAAGTTCGAATTCTACTAACCGCAATATGTATTAGGTTATATTTACGTTAGCGATAAACATTAACGGCTTTTTATTCGCTTTTCATGTCATATTAGTGAACAAAATGAAAATTAAGCTGTTGCAGATTCCACTGTGTATATTATATGTACATGTGCTGGCATTTGAAGATGTCAATAGTGAACTGTTTTCAACTGAAATGCTTGAAGATGGTAAAAATCAATATCAGGTAACAATTATTTGTGACAGTCTTGATTGCTATTTGCTGTAGTATATACGCAAATATTCATTTTAATCTCTCAACATTGTCAATATTAATATCGACTATGGCGTGTAATGTATTCAGCTTGACATTTCGATGGATTTGCAGTTGATCCAAGAACGTGGCAAGTTGCCCCAGTACGGCGATTGTTGGAAGAATGCCGTGGAACACATCCACGAGGGTTGTCGCTACCTGACGGAGGACGTGCAGAGTGACATCGCGCTGCAAATCACCAACTGTTTCCTCGTAATGTCCGGGCACGACGCGTACCATTGTGATCACGACAAGAAGCAGAATGTGCGTCGCATTTGTATCAGTTCAATGTCGGATCGGGCGTTCAATGTGTACACCGAGTTCTACACACACGCGCAGAATATTTGCTGGTTCTTGCGCGGCCAAATCTGGCAGGAGAAGATCTCGGAACGGACGTTTCAAGTCGGTGAACAATTGCAGAGTTCTCTGTCACGGCAAGAGTTGTTGTTGCGCCAACAACAGCACAGTTTAGACATGCAAGAACAGTTGTTATCGTACGGTAGGAGTCTGGAAAAAGTGTTGAATGATTCGCGAGTGCAGGTGCAAAGTGTCATGGCGGAAATACAAACGTCTAGCGAGAAACATCAACAGTTATTGAGTGTTTTGACAAGCAGTCTGGGCGGGCTACAATCCTGGTTGATCGGCGAGATATCGTGGTTCGATTCAGTTGTGTTCTACGTCAGTGGTGCTGTTGTGGTTATGTTTATCACTTCGACAGTTCGTACAGCGACCGCCAGATTGCCGCTGTTATTTATTCTCTCAACAAACGTGGTTCTAGAACGTGTTTTGTGTGACCGAATTAGTTTTTCAACAAGTCCAGTGGAAATACATATTCTACATGACAGTTTATACAAATATATTTGGTTATGTCGTCAGTGCAGTGTCGTGATAAGTGTACTAGTACTTTGTGTTCAAGTGTATTACTACCGCGATTACGCCGCATACAATAACAGACTTTTACTCAAAATTCATCAGCAAAATCTTGTGATTCGTGAAGAACTAGAAAAACTTAAACAGCCGCCGTATTTCCGGGATAAAATTAGTGAAATTCGTGAGACGGAGAGTTCGCGTAGAAGTGTTGAACCGGAGATTATCAAGCCGGTGATTAATGATTACTATAAACCCTCCGATTCGAATAGTGAGGTTAGTGCGTCCACTGACAGTAGTGTTGTGAGCAGTCCAGTGGATGTGGGCTATGGTTACAGTAGCAACAGATACATACACGGCCGGTGTAACGTGAAAACGGATCGCCACAGACGTGACACGAATGGATGGACTATGAACGATAATAATGAAGACAGTGGAATGTCAAGTACGTTTAAGCGGTATAACCTTAGAAATCGTACACCTGTATCTCTTACGGGAAACTAAATACACTCCTTTCGTTCCTGCTTTTCCACTCCCAGAAATGGTTACCATGTTAATTGTAAGTATGTATTTATTAATAATATATATAAAAATATATTGTAATATACCGTTGTGATATGATACATTTCGGAAAGTTTCTTGGTTATACAAAGAGCTGATTTCTGCCATATTTACAGAAGTTTATTGAACAATTCGAATTATTCAGAGAAAATCAAAGAGATACGGAAAAAGTTTTCAAATGAAAGTTGTAGAAAACAATATTTTGAAGAGAAAATGTTCTATGCATTTTTGTTGCATCGTTACGTAATTTTGAGTAAAACATATTGACATGTGTTCAAAAACGAAAATACACATTTAAAATGTCAAATTTAAGTGTATAAGAAAGTCGATTTTAATATTTAAAACCCTAGTTTCTTAAGATATCTTTCCATTACTTATAGTTTAAATGTATGTATTAAATAATTTTCTAGCATTTTTTTCACATTTATATATTTTTATTTTTTTTTTAAGTTATAATTCAATAGTTTTGTACATAAATAAAAAATATTTCTCATAACCTGCCTCATATAATAAATACAACAATTTATTTCAACAACCACGAGCTTATGTAGCTTTTAATTTGGCGAGTTGTGCTTCTATTTCCTTGTCGCTGAGCTTGGAGCTTTCGCCGATTTTCCCCGCAATCGAGGGCGCTTCACGCATCTGTAAGAATAAATAAATTAAGCACGGCCCCGTTCGTTAAACGCTGATGCAATGGAACGCGCAAAAATCGCACTGAATGTAAGGTTATTCGTTATTACGCGACACAATCGGGGAAATTCTGGGGATCACCCGAGATTTTATTGTATTTTCTTACCTTGCCGCTAACTTCAATGCCGATTTCATCCAGCACTTGAGTGATAATAGTGTCACTTTCTTCCTCATCGCCCGATTCGCCCAACATGTCGTCTAAAGTGTCGTTGACTGCAAAAAAAGTATGGTTAGAAACACTGCAAATGACAGATGACAGAAAACGTGTTGATTTACTCATTTCATCCGTCATGTCCATCTTCATGGACGCCTCGCCGAAAGCCCTAGCATCTGCGGCTATTTTCTCCGGCCGCAGGAGTCTGTTTGTGGCTCCCATTGCCTTGCTGGCGGTGCCCATAGCACCAGCTAGTTTGACATTCGCGGCCATCGCCTTATTCTGAGCACCGATACTCTGCACTTTACTGCCCGCAGAAAATGTACGCGTCTTTTGTTTACGCAGATTGATCAATTGTTTCGCTAAAATGGCACAGCCCTCTTTGTTACCCTCCTTCGCTAACTTTTTAATCTCTAATTCCTTTAACACAATCACTCAAGTGATGACAGAACACAAACGTAATCGTCAGTTCACGGTACTTACCAGTTTTTTCTCTTCTCTTTCCAATTCGCGACGCTCCCGTTCCAAATCTCTGCCGACTTTTCGCAATGCTCGGTCATTTTCTCGCTGGAGTTCTTTATTTATAAAGAATACGTTTTGTTACAAATATAACCTTGTTGAAATAATTATACGTGACACTGATATTTACCTTTGGGATCTGGCTTTGAGAATAAATTAAACATACTTGGAGCACTTGTAGGTAATTAAAAATTTAATAAAATACATGCAAACGCTTGCTTAAAATCTTTAAACTAAAACTTGTTTAAATGATTCACGGAAAATTTTGACAGTTATCATGGTCACGTGACGGTCGATGCAGCAGACCAGTTCGTACCTGTAATTTAAGTCAAGCGAATGAAATTTAAATACGTTGTCGAACTTGAAAGTATTTAAAATAAATTAATGATTATTAAAACAAGATATAGTTAAATAATATATATATATATATATATATATATTATATTATATATTATTTAACTATATTATATTAGCTTTTAATTTCAAGTACACTACTATTTTTACATAACCATGCTACTGAATTATCCACCTATATGACAGATATGTATTGCGGTACAACTGCATATTAGGCGTAAAAAATATGTCATCACGAAATTATAATTCTGAATAAATAATATTTTAAAGGTGAGTAAATTTGTTTAAATATATCCATTTACAATCATTTCTAAAATACGTAAAGTATTTCCTTGTAATTTTTATGACTTTTTTTTTTGGGAAGTAACTATTGTAGGTCATAAAAATTTCAGTCTAAAATCCTATAAAAACCGAAGCCATTAATATTTTATTATCTGGTGTTAAATATATTTTCTAAACAAGTGCGTGTGTGTGGTTTAGGTTTTAAGCCGTTTTCCTCGAAACTAATAATGTTTACAAGTAGTTTTATTATTTCACGTAAATGGCTTTTCCCGAAAATGTGACTTTTGTGTCATAAATTTAACGGTCAACCGCTTGAGAACCTAAAATTTTACATTTTGAGATACACTTGTGTGTATAGTGCTTTGCATATGACTTTTAGTAAAAAAAAAATTGTGTTTGTCAAATGCTTACCTTATACTGGGTGCCCCGAAAAATCTGGAACATAAGCAATTAACATGTAAATGTAGAAGAATTGTGATTACTTCTGAACAATACATTTTAGAGTAAAAGTGTAAATAAAAAAGTTGTTCAGAATTAAAAACTGCACAATATAATGTCATATTCAGCGTTTAAATATGTGTGTATACCGAGTAAATCAATTTAGAAATAGTGCATTTTGATGATAGATCAGGGGAGGCCATGGAACAAAAATTGCAGGTTTTTTTGTTAATCAAAACAACAAATAATCAAAACATAGCGTTTTTGTTTCACAACCTGCTAATCTGTCATTAAAATGGAGTATTTCAAAATTGATTTACTCGTTCTAGAAACATATGTGAGCACTGAATATGGCATCATAGTATGCAGTTTTAAATTCTGAACAACTATTTTTACATGCACTTTTGCTCTAAAATGCGTTGTTCAGTCTGTAATCATCATTTTTCTATATTTAGGTTTCTTTGAATTTCTATGAAAATATATACGTATACCGGGTGTCCTAATAGAAATCTGGGACATCGCTATCATGAAATAATGTTATAATATTTCGATATTGTCCACTCAATCTCGATTATACGTAAAAATCTCTGATTGTTTTATTCATATATGTTATAAATATTATCACAAAGTTTTTTTGAATAGCTTTTGAACTCTGCTCAGAATGTTAACCTATAAAGTTTGAACTAATACACATTTGTTTGAGTACCGTGTGCAGGTGAGTGATATATGCCCGTGGAGGGGCCCTATCAGGGGCCCTGTAATGAATGTTTCTTCGTTTAACTACTTCAACGGGTGGTCCCGCCCGGTTTAAACGAGTCAGTGGGCTTGCGCCAGGGGTTAGAACCGGCGCGGCGGGGGGGTGCATGAATTTGTTTAGAAAATTGCTGTTCAAGTGTCTCTGGTGGAATGTCTACACTTCTAGGAAGTCGGCCATGGACGCACATTTCGATACAACAAATGACAGTGCACGTTGCTAGAGAGTAAACAAATGACAGTGCACGTTGCTACGGACTTAAAACAATCAACAGTGTGAGTTGCTATAGGGAATAAACTTCGCGAGCAATTGTTTTAACAATTTCGAACTGTCAAAACGAAGTTTGCAATTGTTTTACTCGACATCTGTGACGTAATAGCAAGTCTCTAACCTTCAAATGAGATGTACAATATGTAGTATATAGTGAAACGTTTGATTTCGAAGAACATTTTGTATAAGCATGTATTAATAACCACAGGGTCTATTCAGACATTGTCCCGCGTTAGTGCAATGCAAACCACGTTCATTGTCAAGCTAGAAGTCAGGTATGTTCGGCTATTGTCACGGATTTTGACGGCATGCTCAACAATATACAAATATGCTGCAAAAAGGGCAACCGAGAAAAATATGTGTGTGTTACATTTAACGATATGTGCGGAACGGCGTCGTTAAGATCAGGCCTATTGTATGCGATTTACTCGGGGTCTAGTCGGTACAAAAGCAGAGGGTTTGGAGTCATCCGAGTGTGACCACATCGGACACCGCACAATGTAGCAGATGGCGTGCAAGACGGCCTCCCATGATCGTGGTGGTATGAGCTTGAAGAAGGCGTGACTGACTTAGATTTAGAATTTACGTTTTTGTCGAAGAAACAACAATGGTGATTCTGCCTTCTCGTAATGTGCTTTTCATATGAATATGTGATCACATCTGCTTGTGAATCTGTAGCACATCATGACAGATTTTCGTACCAATAGCTAACGAAAAATAGGCGGGCCAAAGATGCAAAAATTAGGGAGATTTATCACCAGACATTTGATAAATAACACAAAAGTTTAGTTTTAAAACGATCTGCGAAGATTATTGCACACTTAGAACGTAAAAACGTTTGCGTAAATATTTACAAAAACAGATTGGAAGTTGTTTATGCAATTATAACCTTAAATATAGCACTAGGGCAGCTCTATAGACGTAAATGCAACTATGTATGCTGTGTTTGCTTACATGAGACGTACTTAGGAGTGTTCAATGGGTGCCTGTGCATTAATCTCAAGTGCTATGTCATGTCAAGTGTCCTCTGATCACTGTAGACTGTGGTAGTTTGTATTAAAATGAATCATATGGCCTCTTGAAAGTGTGAGAACTATTGAAACAAGTGCTGTACAAAGTATAACTGTTTGAAATATGACACAGATCTGACAAACAAATAGTTTATAAAATATATTCGGTACGTTCTAAAATGTATACGAAGTATACAATACGCTCTAACCTATTTCAAATGTCACCCGTGTGGTTTAACCATTCGGTTTCTTGGAATATATCTTCTTGGCGACACAATTATAAACAAACAACAATGCTTTAAGGGCCTAAAAGGATGTATGATATAATCGCACACTGTGGGGTCATTACTGGTGCACTTAAGATCAGTATCACATTCGGTCAGGTAAGAGGCGCTGCTGTACCTGTCTATACGTACACCTTAAATATTCACAAAAAAAAGATGTGACAACGACTTTATTAAAATGTACATGGAATTAGATAGGTTTCTTTGTAATTGAGCAAGTACGAAGATTTGAAATTCGCGCGCATTCATTTCGTTTCGTTATGGTTGTCAAACAAAACAATATATACAAACGTTCGTTGTCAAGGGGATGAAACAAAATTCGTCGGTTTTAACATTCCAATTCTAACAAAAACAAGTTGTCAATGGTTGATGAATGTGAGAGATAACACTGACGACAAGTCTGCGGACACTTCCGGCGACAGTGTCGCCACCTACAATAGCACGGGCCCTGGACAGTTTGTGTCGCCAGTTGAAGACAACCCTAAAACAATTTGAACCTTCTGGCTAGACAAAGTTCTAAATTTGTTAAGTGAGCTGCAGCTTTCAAAGTGTCCGAAATATATATTATATTACATTTACAGTGAACAGGGTGTACAAATACGATCCTGTTTCGTTTTAGATAATTACAAATCAATTAGACACGTGCTAGTGAAGCATATTTGACACCTGAATGCCTATTATTTGATAGCTATCACGTGACGAATGTATAATTTAGATAAACGACTGTCAAAAACCGATCTAGATGTTAAGATTACTACGTTTGTTTGTCAATAAAGCACGCTACTGATGGTCTGCATTGAGATCGTGTATGTAAATATACGTGTGTATAAACGATCTGTATGTGGACGAAGTAAATGTTCCTTTCAATTCGCTGAATGCAAGACCATTTTCATTGTGCACAATATCCTGTCCATTATACGTTTTTATCTTAACCTCGGAGTGAGGGTGTTCAATCTGTATTCCGAACCCGTGACCCTTCTCTTTTTAACCGATCCTTTGTGCTCTAGTTCTACAGCGGAGCGAACACAAAAAAACGTACCTTCGTTACGGCTGAACATTGGCATGTATTTTGTTTGGTGTGGAATTAAAACTGATACTATAGTGCAAAAGCGAAGTTCTGTGAAGATCGGCTACAATACACAAACAACACGAAAACTCAGCCTGAAGATTATCGTTTTTTATTTGTCGAAGAAATAACACACAATCACTGGTTGGTTCAATAGTCTCTACTTTTGAGGTTAGTTGTCGAGCTGTCAAAACTGTAGTGTGTGTAAAACTGATTTAATTCGTATTGTCTGTGTCGATAATTGTAAAATAACTGTACTAGATACATTTGGTAATTGGAAAAACGTTTGCGGGAAGAAGTAATTAAATTGTGTGTAATAGAAAAATCTGTTCCATCTGCGTCAATCAGCTTTGTTCTTAAAGGCGTAAAATGCGATTTC
The DNA here is from genome assembly GCA_963422195.1 of Carabus problematicus. Taxonomy (NCBI): domain Eukaryota; kingdom Metazoa; phylum Arthropoda; class Insecta; order Coleoptera; family Carabidae; genus Carabus; species Carabus problematicus. The sequence continues at coordinate 13,693,585 of OY728588.1, read as the reverse complement.
GTTCCAAGTTTATCCGAAAAGGTGTAAAATACAATCACACACATACGCGCACACATACGCCGTGGTTAATCCCGTCTGATCAAAGACGTACGTCTTTGGTTCTTGTGAAATGTCGTTGCATCTGTTTGCATTTGTTTAGAACCGAATTCTTTTTTAGTTTAAGCTGCTTATGTCTTCTAAAGCGGGTTTTTTTCTTAGTGTGTAGCTTTGAAAAGGGTTTAGTTGTCTCTCTCTCCTTGGCCGAAGGGCTTTAGACTACTGTACTGGCAACCATCAGGCCATAATACATAGCATTTCGGCCTAGCTAGCGATAATTGAGCCATAAATTGTCAAAAAATAACTTTATTACAAATGTGATAGTAGTCAGAATATTGTGAGTGTCGTTTTAAATTCAAGTTCTCGACGCACTACCCCTTGACCGGCCCTGATCTATACAAATGTATGGTCCGTAGTTAACAATAGTGTGTCTGTTGTCACTCAGAACCGCAATAAAACCAGTCTGACATCGTCGCGGTCGCTGTAACCGCTTTAATGACCTGTGACCTGGTGGCTGGTGACCTCCGAGTGGGGCCCGGGCACTGCTGTTGAAGAGACAGTGCCCGGGCAGTGACGGTGATGGCGACGATGTGGTGGCTGCATATTTATACGGAACGTAATTGACTAGAAATCCGATGTTAAAATTGAAAGAACTTCTTTGAAACCAGCGTCTTGTGTCTCTTCGGCGGTGAACAAAGCAAGCTGTGTTAGGTTTGCCCCATTTAACGGACGCTAATGAGCCGCACGAGGATTAAAAAATATTTACAAATATTCCGAGAATTAATATCTAGATAGAAATATGTGTTTTGTTTCACTAATTCATATGGAAATTGTAAAAATGTTGGAAAATAAATACTAAAACGTTAAAACAACAGTTGTTCTTGATCCTTTAAAGATAAGATAATCTCTCTTCTAATATATATATATATATATATAAATATATATATATATATATATATATATATATATATATATATATATACATATATATATATATATATACCGGGTGTCCCAAGAAATCTGGGACATAGGGAATTAACATGTAAAATTGAAAAAGTTGCGATTACTTCTGTATTGTACATTTTAGAGCTCTGAAATTTGGTACAGGTGTAGGAATAGGTTATTCGCATTTATTGGTATTAATTAAAATGATATTAATGCTCAGATTTCTAATAAAAATGCTTTTAAAAAGTAATAATTAACAGATGTCGCTTAAATATCATTTTTACAAAAAATTGTTTATGGCGTTGCTAGCACAACGGTAAGATGCTTATTTGGTAATTTAAATAACTTATAAATGTTATGGTTCGAATCTCCAATATACTTTTTTTTCTAATTTTAAAATAATTTACATACAATTTTATTTATTTAAAAAATAATTATTTTATTTATACACATAAAAATGCCTAACCTAACCTACATTTGAAATCAGTTATTTATAGGAATCCATTCCTAAATACAATTAATTTCAAAAATGCTATAATTCACGAATGTGATAAAATAAATATTAGACAGTTTAAAAATGTAAGAATTAATTTTTATGATAGACTAGGTTATTGTCTCTCAGAAAATGGGGGCTTATTTGAATATTTATTATACATATGCATTTTTATGTGTATAAATAAAATAATTATTTTTTAAATAAATGAAATTGTATGTAAATTATTTTAAAATTAAAAAAAACTCTAAAGTATATTGGAGATTCGAACCATAACATTTATAAATTTTTTAAATTACCAAATAAGCATCATATCGTTGTGCTAGCAACGCCATAAACAATTATTAGCAAAAATGGTATTTAAGCTACATCTGTTAATTATTACTTTTTAAAAGCATTTTTATTAGAAATATGAGCATTAATATCATTTTAATTAATACCAATCAATGCGAATATCCTATCCCTACACCTGTACCAAATTTCAGAGCTCTAAAATATATAATACAGAAGTAATCGCAACTTTTTCAATTTTACATGTTAATTCCCTATGTCCCAGATTTCTTGGGACACCCGGTATATATATATATATATATATATATATATATATATATATATATATATAAAGAGAAATTGAAAAAAATAATCCTTCTGTAAGATGACGTTTTTCTTTTTTTTTCTTATTGAAATCTTCCAGAACAAAACACGATCTAGGCATATAAATAAAGGAATAACGTACGAGGATAATCCAATCTAGGCTGGCCGTGTGTACATCTGACAGACGGGAGCGTAGCGCATTCATCTGTTTTTTTTTCTTTTCTTTCGTAGAACTATAGTTTTGTTGGTATGTGCGTTGCTATGGACACGTTGCACCCTTCGAGGCACACGGTGAATAAAACAAGAGCAATTGTTTAAGATGATCTCGTCGTGAATGGACGCGTTGCTGTGGTGATAAGGCGGAAATACCGAGATAATAACAAATGAATGTTGAGCTGTTTAATTCTGTTTAGAAAACATAGTGGGCTAGTAAAGCTACATAGTATTTGACAGATCTCTCAACAATTAAAACAATTGAATTTAGCGTCCGATAAAATGCCACATTTCAGACTACAGAAAATGTTCCTTACTGCCAATTATTATACGATTACATACAGTCGTAAACAGCTCTTCAAGTACTCACCTATATGCACAGAGCCGGCCTTGTATATATTTGTAAGCCCCCGTAGGTGAAAACTTTTATTAAAAACTATGAAACTGAAGAAACGAAATGTGTAGCTAAACTATTGACAAGTAATAAATGTACATTAAGGCCCGCACTGAGCGCTATTCAAATAACGCTGATTCGGTTTTTCGTGAACATTTGCAAAAAGTGCTACGATTCATTGGCTCATTAAAAGGCGCTTCGTGAAGCCACAGAATTAGGGAAATTATGGGGCCAATTTATAGAAAATGATCTGTAAATGTAGTTCGCGCCTGAAACCGGCCCTGCGTGAGGGTGTAGGTGTCCTTCCAGAGGTGAATCAGTGTCTTCCGATGAAACGGCGTGGTTCTGTAACAATATGCGGATTCTGCCCACGATTGTCGTAGAACAATACTAAAAATTGTACCGACATTCCTGTGGCTAAAATACTTGCTATTAGTCAATGATTGATCATCAAAATCACATTACAATAATGGCCTAATCATTAATCAACTTGCCTTAAATGATCTACTAGTAAATATTAAACTATTATCATTTGGAATGAATTGAAAAATTATAACAGAGTTTTGTAAAATTAACGACAAACGGTACAAAAAAGCGTGTAATGTTATGTGGAGTCATTGGAGGTGAATAGTACCGTGAAAAATGGGCCGCTCCCCATTTTTGGGGGACGGCATTACCATACAATGTGTTTCAAAATACACGCACACACAGATATATTACTCATTGTGTGCTGTCTTGTGTTAATTTCTGAAACAGTCCCTTTTTGTACCATTCCGAGGGTGCCCTTTTGAAATTCGAGCCAGTGGACAATGTATATGGTAAAGTTACATTCCATATTGCATTCATTTTCGCAAAAATTGTTTATATTTTGATTAGAAAAAAGCAGCAGATGCATTAACTGTGAATTTAAAAATAATTAATGCATGTTATTGAACAAAACAGGCATAGGCTAGGGAAATAGGTCTATTTTTCATATTCGAGCATAATTTCACGTTAATAATTGCAGAATACAGTCTTCAGAACGATTAACTTTGATTACAGATGCCGATTAACTAATAATACATACCTTCGTATGAAGCAATATTGTAACATATCAGGACGCTTTGAAAATCCGACAGGAAGTTGTGATGATTGCTTGACTTCAGAGAGTATTAATCAGTTGCGTGTGATATGCACGCTGTGTTTTACGGAACATGCTGTATATATATATTTGAGCTATAATCATACTTTTATAAAATCTACGCAAAGGATATTGCTAGATTAAACAGTTCTTCATGTTATAATGAAAACAGCCGCCAAGATTACTGCTAGCTTCATACTAAACGACTACTAAGTTTACCTTTTAAATTTAGCAGTATTACTAGCGAAAATTGTGTCTTTTTATCGCATTACCTAGCTACCAATGTCAAGTTTAGCAGAGCCGTTAGTATTTTGTTTTGTTTTATATTATTATTCTAGTTGCCCAGGTAACAGTGTTGCTCTAAACAAAAGTGTGAGAGTCGACTGTTTTGAAGAATATTATATGGTATAAGGTTGCTGTGTGTTACACAGTTCTACAGATACCAGCACGGGAATATCTCTGTAGAGAAATTTCCTGGAACTGTCCGAGGCAATGTGAATGAATGCACGATAATGTTCAATGTGTAATCGGGGGAGTGTTATCAGCCCGAGTCGCGTCAGATGCTGCACATACAATGGACGTTCGTTGATAAGAGACCAGTGACCTCACGCTGTACATTTTAATGGACGAAACAGTTCATTGGCGGCAATACAGAAGACGATATTGTTTCGTGACCGTTGCCAGCCAACTAGATGTTAGAATATTCGCCTAGCATTTGTTTCGACCAGTTTGTTTATTATTTGTTTTGTGGTCAACGGTAGGCAACAATATTCGCTTAGCATTTGTTTCAACAAGTTTGTTGTTTATCATTTGTTTTGTGGCCGTTGCTCAGGACAACGATAGTCAACAAGATGTTAGAATATTCGCCTAGCATTTGTTTCAACAAGTTTGTTTGTTTATTATTTGTTTTGTGGCCGTTGCTCAGGGCAACGGCAACGATAGTCAACTAGATCTTAGAATATTCGCTAAGCATTTGTTTCAAAAAGCGATTTATTATATAAAGAATTATACATTTAATATACGGATACTGCTGTTACTAAATTGCTATTTTATATATTAAAATAGTACTTATCACCATGTGGAAGAGAACATGTGTGTCAATGTTTGCAAAAGTAAATTAATATATTAACAAACATATTGCGAAATCATGCAGAAAATAAAATGTCGCAATGTAAACAGAGGGTCTAATTTCATATACCTAAATGTATTTGCACACTTTTGTAATTCTGCGAAAATTAAAACGATAATTCAGTTTATAATGTCAGCGGAAATATGTGCCATTTTTTTTTTTTTTCGCAAAATGTAAATAAGATAAACGAGCAGAAATTGAAAGATAACATTCCATAACGATTTTTGTAGCAATTTTTTTTCCAATATGGCTGCAAATATTTCAAGCAAAATATTTATATTTGTTCAATAATGTTACATCACTCGCCTATTTTTTTTTTTGAGCAGCTGAAGGAATGCACAAAAATAATCTATTAATAAAAATGTGCGTGGTATCGTTTACTTGGTATTTTTTCGGACGAATTGCACACTCAAGCAAAGCGAGCGTAGCCCAAACATAGCGTAATCCGAGACTTGGACGTGTAATCAGTAACTAACGGAAGAAAAAAAAAATAGAGAATGTTGTACTACAATGCGACTTCTGTTTTGGAATTATTGACTGAGCTCTTATCGTTTGTAGTTCTGAGAAGTTTGAAATTTGAAACTTCATATGTATGTGGGGGCCGTAAGAGATTATTGAAGAGCTATGTAACGAAAAAAATAATATGTGTACCACGTGACCTTCAAAAATCTACGACATAGGACATTAACATGTAAATATAGGAAAATTCAGTGATTAGAATAGATTTTAGAGCAAAAGTGTAAATAAAAAAGTTGTTCAGAATTAAAAACGGCATAGTATGATGCCATATTCTGCGTTTGAATATTTTGTGTATATCGGGTAAATCAATTTTGATGCATTTTGATGACAGATCTGGAGGTTATGTAACAGACATTTGTTAATTAAAACACATAATCAATACAATACATTTTTGTTGCATAATCTGCTGATTTGGCATTAAAATGCAGGGTTTAAAAATTGATTGACACGTTGCAGAAACATATCTGAGCGATCATATTATGCAGTTTTTAATCCTGGTCAACTTTTTTATTTACACTTTTGCTCTAAAATGCGTTGGTCAGCTCGTAATCACGGATTTTTATATATTTATATGTTAATTCCCTGTGTTCTTGATTTTTTTGGGACACCCGGTATATGTCAAAACACTACACAGACCATTTATTCTTACCATTTATTACAAATAATAATCTACCTTAAATTTAAACCCATAAAAGAAATCATTCAGATGAATTTTATTTTTCACGAATACATTTCTCAAATCGAAATGTTTCTTAACTACAACTCTTTACTGAAAGTTGTAAACTATTAGCAAAAGATCGAGATCCAGGGTCGCCCGTGGCGTACGTTTTAGGGGGCATCAATCACTTGTATGTCCTGGGCGGCCGCTGGGGCCAGTGATATAATTTGTCTGTCAGCATGCCATTGTTCCCCGTTCGAAGCGGGGCCCTGGTGATCATGCAGAGATTACAGGGTCCCTTGACCCCCTGCCCCCGCCCCTCCTGGGCCCGGTACTGTACGTCCAACAGAGATTGGTAATTACTTTAGACCGCGATGGGCATCGCGCGCGTCTTCTGATTTCATTTTATTTCTTTTGTTACGGGCACGATGTCTGGGCCGATTCGATACTGTTTCACACCTGATATGAACGATGCTCAACTCGCCCACACTAACATTGCATTGTTCCACACACCGGCACGAGTAGATCTTATTCTTCAATTCCGTGAACACAAGAGATAAACGTTGTCTTTGAGGCTGACGAAAGTCCAATACAATATCTTGAATAGAAATTAAAGAACAACATTGCAGGAATCATTTGCTTTCGGAAGAAAGACATTTTCCCCGTAGTAGAAGTCAGCTTATATGGCCCCAAAATTGTACAGAAGTGAAGCATATTAGAAATATTCAGTCCAGTTACTGCAAGACCACGAGATTGCATTAAAAACATTGAAATGAGAGTGAAAGGTATAGCACAAAGAACAAACAACGATGAGCACAGATAAGCGACATTAAAATCACATTTACAGTGAGGCGTAAATTAATTTACATCATTATTATTGCCCGCAGTCATCATCATTGAGATGCTTCGCCCATTAGCAGAAAGGATGATCACGCGATCTTAAATGATTGTCACTGGTAACGTAATAAAATCCATTTTGTAAACACCTACATCTTTGTTTCACATTCCGGTAGCACAGACACACTTGTATGTGTTCAAAATAGTTAATTCTAGCTTCCTGATAAGAACTATCTACCGGGAATGTCTGGACTAAATTCTTTTCCACCTTTTTCTCAGTTTGTAATCTGGTAAATCTTTCTCGATTCTTGGGACACGTGTTAGGAATGAAACAGCATTTGTTGTTTGATCTTTTGCCGCGTTAGATGTCACTTAGATCGAAGTGTAGGCCTGCATTCTAATTATCCTGAGCTGCTGAAGACGAAAGTACTTTGTGACAAGGGCCATCTCATTGCAGGGGTCGCGAAAAATACTACAATCCATGAAAGAATCTGGAAAACAATCAACCGATATTGTTTCTAAATATTGTCTGTGTAATTCCTCGGTTGTAGATTCAAATCTTCACAAGTTACAAGCATGTTCCTGATCCTAGGATCCCGTCTCAGGTAATTATTTCTTCATCAAGGTACATCTGCCCACGTGCTTGATAACAATAGTACTGATAATCTGATGGACAGTGTAGATTTTCATTGCTCGATGCTACAAAACACAATGAAACAGTTCCGGCAATCGATGTACGATTAGTGCATAGTCTGTGACCCTAAACAAGCCTCCTTCTGTGTCCTGCAAAGCCCCTGGTAACGTGGAGAACATGTTGTTGACCGCTGAAGTGAAGATGGCACCATTCATTTAACAGAGAATCATGCTCTGTGCTTTTCGTTACTTTAGTTTTCAATCTCACGATTTGAAATACCGGTTCTATGTTCGATGTTCGTCGCCAACTATTACAAGAATCAATTTCGCCTGACCACTGGTATGAATTACGCTTGATTACGCCACCAACCGCACTGCGGTTACGCCGTTCAATGTGAGTGCATTTATTGTTAATTTGAAAATCTTCTCAACACAATCGCAAAAAAAATCTGAGTTGTTTTCATCTACAAGAAAAACTGAGTGTGCTTTTAAGATTTCTGGATCAAAATCGACGTTACCCAAATGCCCATTTGCCACTTGAAAGGCCATGTGTTTGTTACATTCTTAACCGACTTTTTTTGAGTAGTTTTTGAAACGATAGTATTTATGAATCGCAAACGTTATAATTAAATAATTACATAAAATGTTGAATTTATGGTATGAATTTCGGAAGAACATTTAGGTAATCATTTGACCCATATCAATGTCAGTGGCGGCGGCGCGAGACGGGGGGTAGCTTGAGGGTGAAATGTGTGTGGATTTATGACTGGTTATTATTGTGGCGCAGTGTCAAAATTACCGTGATGTATGATTTCAACCCTGCTATTGGGAATTCTAGACGTATTTTAATTGCACGTTATACATTGTAATTACTTGCTCTAGCATTGACTAGTGATTGCTAAATATAAGTTTTCAGATTTCTTGTCTTGCATTTTGAAAGCTCAAAGGTTTTCAAACATTGTGAAGATATTAATTTTTAAGTCTAATGTTGATAATTTAGTGTGAGATATGGGATTGTCTGTTGTATTCTGAACTACAGATTTATATATATATATATATATATATATATATATATATATATATATATATATATATATCTATCTATCTATCTATCTATCTATCTATCTATCTATCTATCTATATATATATATATATATATATATATATATATATATATATATATATATCTATCTATCTATCTATCTATCTATATATATATATATATATATATATATATATATATATATATATATATCTATATCTATATATATATATCTATATCTATATCTATATATATCTATATATATATATATATATATATATATATATATATATATATATATATATATATATATCTATCTATATCCACTATGTATGTATCTAAATATATACTTATTGTCCGTCTAAATTCGTCGACCTGCACGAACCAAACAAAAGTGTTATATTTGTACCCGTAATTAGAGTAAGGTTACGACCATTAACTGGAACCAAGTGAGGCGCACCGCAGAGCAACAACACGACTATTGCATCGGGCCCCGTGCGTAGTCACTGCTATCTTTAAATTGCAATTCAGTTTTCTTGCATTCTTCCAACGATATAATATTCCGCTAGTATTGAATATGTGTTTATGCATGTTTATTATAAATTTTAGGCCGTGTGTATGCGGTCGCCTTACGCTAAAGTATTTAGCTAGCGTTGTGCGGGTCTACGCTGGGTGCCTGGGATGCCGGTTAGGCTGGAGATGTTCCTCACGATCGGAGAGTTCCCACGCAGCTTCAACGGTTCCCACTCCCACCTGCATTAGCCGCTCGGCCCCTTCTCCATCTGCTCAGCACCTAGCTATAGGCCGGTATAGTTCAGTACAGTGCTGCCCAAACTGTGCCCGCACTCGTCATGCATATTCCACATTGAGATATTGGCCCAATAATCATGTAAATACCAATGCAAGAAGTGTAATCATACGACTGAATCCGTGAATTCTGAAGCCCATAATATCGACTTGTATTTCCAACATTTTTTTTGTATGGGCTATCGTGTACTTGTTGAGCACCACTGGTACCTCAGGTGAAATGCCACATTTCTTCGTAGATCTTCCGTCGGAAAGGTCAATCGATGGTTTACACTGGAGATCTATTGGTACAGACGCCTTTTCTAAAGGTACCCAGAGAACGCAGTGCCAAGATCTTTTGTTTGTGTTCTCAATAGGAGGAAAAGGGTTCATAGCAGAATATTTGCTGTGTCTGATGTTTGGCATATTCCGTGAGAGCCAAATGTGCAAGATCTATACGGGAATATTATCACTGAACTGGCATTAACTACTACTGTCAACTTTTGTTTATTTGGATTCTAATTGTGCAATTTCTGATAAGATTTGAACTCTTTTAACAAGGTTTTAGTTTAAATATTTCAGTTTCGCTTAAAAGAATCTGGGTACGGTGATTCACTGAATGATCGCGTGCATTGTGAGCAAGAGCAAGTGTTGGATTGTGAAGCCTTGGAGCACATGCAGACGAGCAATTACATGAATGCTGTTTGTAGCCGCGATCACACGCAATTTTTGTTCCAACGGATGTATTTTACATTTCCACCAAAGTAATTCGACATACAGTTCGTCCACGGATAAAAGTTTAGTTAATATATCTTTCCTTGATCCAAGGGTCTTTTAGGGCAAGTCCACGCTAACTTCTCCTTAGATTTTGGCAGATATATTTACACTAATATACCTCATATGACTGTGTTTTCAATTGTATTGCTTGAAAATTCGAACTAAAACTGCCTCAGTGTATCTTGTACCTGTTTTACAAGTTGCACGTGTGCGGTGCAACCAGACACCACACTGGTTGCACCCTTTGCATTTGAACCAAGTACATCGAGTATTGTGCAATGTGAGTTGCGCCTATATCCGGCGCATTTTTGAATTCTATAGAAAGATATGATGCTATGGGATGCTGCAAAGATCGGTGAAGGTTCGTATTCATTGACCACTTGTTCCCAGCAGGGAGTTCTGCGGAAGAGGGTGCTCTTGGTGCTGACCATGCAACGCATACAGGGTAAGATAGTACATCCGGTATATATTTATGCTGTAATAATGTCTAACAATAAGATGTTGAAGGAACACTATGAGAATATCTTTATCTGCTGCTAATGTACTCCATTTTGTACTTGCAATGTTCCAAAGTGTCAAAGCGCTCTGTTTTTTATAGTTTTCAAACACACAGCGTTTAAATGAATACTTACAAAGGCCGAATTGTCTGTATTGCAGTTCAGTTTTCATGTAATTTGGTAACATATATGGATCAGCTGATAATATAGTTTGACAAATATCAATAGCGTGTCATCAGGTATGCCGGGTGTGTCCTAATTAGTCCTGAAGAGCGCGTGGCTGATGCCCGTGAAGCCCTGCACAAATTCTAGACCAAGGATTAGTGTCACAAGTCAATTGTAACTTGACCCAGCATATGCCGAGCTGTCAAAACACAACTCGAATACTATAGACTTGAAAACATTCCTACAGAAATATAATATTATCAAACGTTAGTGGCTGCTTTTAATTATACAACATGGAGATCCTGTGGGAGCTAGGTGCTTCCCGAACTAGTGAGATACTTTATTTAGAAGGCGCAAGAGTTGTAGAAAGAAACAGCACTACGAACAGTTTCATCTCTGCAAGCCGGTATCCCGAAAACCGCAGTTGAGATCATCATCTTTGTTAATCATACCTGCCGGTGGCTGGTTCACAATGAATCTGCTACTGCCGGGTGCTACTTGTGAATCGTTCTGCTTGACTTGCTGACATGCTCGAATGAACTAGTAAATTCATACACAGTCGGGATCACAGTAAGAAGTGTGCACGAGACTGGAATAATCACATTACAAAAGCATCAGGCTCTTAGAGACTATTACTTCGAAACCGAAAAAATGTGCCCTTTGGTCAAGATTTGTGGTCGACTTTTGTCCGAGAGGCAGTGAAATTGAAATTTGCGGCATATTAGCAGTAATAGCTTGAGATTTAAAATGCCTGCTATGATGTATGAACACAAAATGGTCTTTTAAAAAGATATTACCGCTGTGCACAATGTTAACGCTATTTAATGCCGGATAAACGAGAGCCTAGGTGGACAGATGTGACTACAGTTTGTCATTCATTCCGCCTGCATCTAGATTTCTCAAATATATTTGTTGAAATGTTTCAAAATCAACGAGATTGTTCGCTAAATGAATTGTATTTCTTTAGAAAATCACTATTATAGTCCTATCGCAAGACTAAGGTTTGTTAACGCGCTTGTTGTTTGCGATTGCGTGCTGCGGCATTGGTAGATGGTCGTTTAGGAGTTTAACGATAGTTGGAGGAGTTGTAGCTGTAATTTAAATTGTAATTTCTTTGATTATTGTGTGGGTGTTTTACTGGCAAATGAAATTATCGTCAATTGTAATAGAACGCTTGTAACTATATTCATTACATCCATGCATACAATGCTCGTTAAAACTAAGTGACAATGACTGCTATTCTCAGCTTCACACTAATGCTAATTCGGTAAAACGCTCTATTTACAATGACTCGTTCTATGCGCTTCGTGACCACACAATTGTAGAAACTATGGATCAATTTATAGATCATGACTCACTATTAAAATGATCTTGTTTAATGATGTTAGCCCAGAAAGCTATCAAAACGTATTCGCGTTATATTATAAAACTCATAAACGATCGTCTCTTTTGTCCAGAAACAGTTCAAAATGCTAGTACTGGTACTTCAGTCAAAGTACTCGCTCTTTTCAATATTAATAACCAACTAACCACTTCAGAATTCAATTAAAAATGAATACACCGATTGGAGATTAGGTGAAGCTAGTGCTATCTCACTCTGTCTTGTGCTAGTGGTATGTCCTCTGATAAATATCAGTCGTGTACCATTTTAATAGCCCTGTAATCCTCCCCTTGTACTTCAAACAACCCACCCTACTCACCCGCGATATTCGCTCATACTTGTGTATACAGGGTGTTTCTATAGTAACGCGGTGCCTGTATCTGACGTATTTATGCCGGTAATTGTTACGCGACTGTAACAGACTACACGTTCAAGATCAAAGCTACCCTTGGATACGTCATCGCAGACATTTTTTCCAAGTACAGGTCAACGCATAATATTGTACATTTGTCACTGTAGATAATGTTACAATGGTGAGATATTAAAATATCAGAGATTTATATCAAAGAATAGCCTTTATTTTTTCATTCGATCATTGTCTGCACGGGTTGGAACTAAATAGAAACTAGATTGTCTAGAAGTAGCGTGAAAATCTATTCTGATCCTTGCATTGAACTCTTCCAAAGAAATTTAGGACCATGTGTGACAATAGCGTGACGAAATATCGATGGAACGAGGCGAAAATATAAGACTCATCATCGCAAGGCTTGGTACAAGAATATGTGGCATCTTTCAGTTGAGAAAACTAAAAATACATCTACTGAATTGCTGTACAAGAAAGATCCTTACATTCCCCTAAGACTGAAGGCTTAAAGAAAACGAAAAAAAACATGACGCATTCAGAGCGTCTTCTTTATAAAGAATGGTTCGCATTCAGGGACCGCGATGACAGATAGAACAAATTAACAGGGCATTAGCTATCCATCCGAGTGTTGCACGATTACGAGAGAGCAAAAGTGAGATTAACGTTTGTGGAATGCATGACGAACAGGAGAGAATATTTTACACTCATTACGAGAGACACAGATCAAGGAAGACGGAGCGAATACGAAGCAGAATAATAGCAAGAGAGATAGAAGAGAGTAACTATTTCTATATCGAGCAAAAAGGGTAAAATTATTCTGTATTTACTTTTTATCTTCCCTACAAATCTTTTTCATTCTTATTTAATAAACTTGGATTGTAGAGTAAGAGTTTTAGGAATATAATTTCAATCCTGTACATTCTGTTGTCATGTGTGTGTGTATCATATACCATAAGGGCACAATGCTACACTCTGCTCTGTTCTGTGTAATAACATATTAGTACAAAAGATACTTCTAATATGTCCCACGCATCTCGTAACATATGCCCAATGAGGTTGTAATTTTCACATGGATTTGATTACACTCCCTCTGGCGGTGGACACCGCGCAATTGGTGACACACGAGCACACGAGCGTACGCCCTTAAATGCACGTTACATTTGTGCTTTGTGCGACAATTCTCCGAGGATTAGGCGAGGGATAGTTACGGGTAGTTGCAATGCCAATCAACATACTAATCGGACGAAATCCCCTAGGAAAGACCTAGGATTTAATCGGTAATACCAAAGGGAGACACCCTGTAATACATGGTGTACAGGGTGTACACGATACACACGCGATGCAAGCTTACATTTATTCACGATTTATTTTGAAGTATTCTTGTAATCGCAAGAATTGTACATTTATGTTGAAGTAAGCGCTTTACATGTAATATTACTTTGAATAGTAGTAGTTTATAAAGTAATTGTACTAAAGAGACTTAAGGCTTAAGAGACTTTCTTGGCGTAAGTCTTACGCCACGGAAGGCGTAAGGCCGTGTTTGACCGTCCCAGGATACAGAACCAAATGTATTTTTCCAAGGTATCTGTACTAAAAGTTCGAAATAATGTATCAGTTGCAATGTTGCGCATATTCTAGGTATGCAGGCACCTCCAGGCAGTGTTAAACACCAGGGGGCAGAGCCCTACCAGCCTGACAGCACCCTCAAAGCACCCGTATTTACCTCCGGGAGCTTCCACTTTGTTAAGGAATGTGTACACTACTTTGAAGTTTGCACGATGCGTATGAATTACGCTAAGCGTAAATGTGTGTGTGAGCATCGCTTTGTGCATTATAGGGGACCGGGCCCCCTTTACACTAAAGGTTACATATCATTAGTTAGATAACACGTCCTGGAATAAATTAATTTTCTTATCTTAAAAAATAATATGACATCTGCAAAGATAAACTTAATTAAATGATATGAATAGGAAATTGAAAAACATGAAGATATGTTTCGTAAGTAGAACTGAAGTTTATTGTTTCAATTTGATATTTTCCATGTAACATTTTAAAAACTTCTTGTCAATAAAGTGAATACACATTTTGTGGATCCACGTACGAAATACTACATTGTAATTCCATGATAATATAACATAATTAATTAGTTTAATTGCCAGTTTTAATTCTTCGCAAGAGAGATTAAAACTATTCCATGCTTTCTGCATAAAGATTGTTGTCTTTGACTGTAGAAATCGTGTACATATATTTTGTCAAAAATAGCATATTATAAGGCCAGCGCCAAATGCTACTTTGAGATACGCTCATTCAGTATAACGCGGTTCTTGTGCCCTGAAAAGCGCTCATTTACAATGCCTCGTTATAACGTGCTTCATGAAGCTACAATTACGGAAATTATGAACCCAATTTGTAGAAAATGACCTTGTATTAAAATAATTTCATACAAGGCTGTTTTGTGTAACGCTTATCGCAGTCTGACCGTATCTTATACAGCTTCTTCGGCAAGTACTCCGAGCAGTGCAAATTCGTTTTAAATCTAAATATTTACGTACGGTATTCCCAATTTGTTCCAAGAATTAGTCGATGTTAAAAAAGACAGTTTGTGTTGACAATCTTGCAGATATCTTCCGCTTTGTGTGTGTGTGTGTGTGTATGTGTAACAGCTGCAGCCACGTGGTACAGCAGGTCGTAAGGTCCGTGGAACCTGAGAGTTTCCGGTACGCACATGTTTCCCAAAACCTGAAGTATGTTGTGTTATCTTAAAATGCAGTGTTGCATAGCAAGGAATTATGTGCTACTATAATTTCATAGCACGTAGTTGAAATGATGTAGCAGGTATGAAAATGCAAGGGGTATCTGGTTATAGTGAACATGAAACGACCAGGCATTTGGTACACTATAAGCGAGTGTACACTATAACGAAAGTAATATGTATTGTATTCAGTTAGAACTCAAAGATACGTTCATTATAGCCGAGATTCTACTAAATGCGGGTTTACTATAGTGGAGATCGCTGTAATCTAAATGTTGAATCACGGTTGACGGTTCTGAGGAAACAGTTACCGTTCTTAACCGCAGTAGTAGTTCTAGATAAACTATTGATTACCACGCATCAAGACTTGCTACTTTAAAGCTTTCAATTTTAGCATTAAACAAGTACAATATCGTATATTTGTGGTTGAAAAGTTTAATCAATTTCTCACGATATCATTACCGCTTCGGTAACTGGTGATTACGCTGGTTAACCGCACACTGGTAACAGTGACCAACCGATTTGTTGCAATAACCACTTATAAACAATTCGCGATAATCAAATTACTATAAACATATTTTAGTTTAATTGAAAAATTCCCGCAAAATTTCGTTAAAATCTTTTTCGATTATTTGTGAAATAAATCGAATGTTTCAAGCCGGGTATGGCGGAGTAATCCGTGTCAATATGGCTTGTCAAAACGTAAATAATGTACGCAAATATAAACAACTATAACATGAGTATTGAAGGTTACATGCGTCATACAAACTATCACACTCATTTGTTTAGATTAACGGGGCGTGTATCAAATGTTTTTAATTAAATAAACATGGCATACTTTTGGCTAATTTGCCTTCGCAACTTACGGTGAACGTGCCCTGTTGTCATGGCAACGTATAAACAACACACACACACACACGTATATATAATAAGAAGTATAACAATGAGTTTATTATTAGATACGCTCTGATTCGCCAAAAAACGTTATTCGGTCTGTTTCATATATTAGTAGGAGGCTGTGCAGAAAATCACTGTAATTAATATAATACTTTTTTGAGTATAATTTTTGCGAAAATAATCGGCGAAAGTAAATAAATACATATTTGTTTAACTCTAATATATATTTTGTACATTTTTCTATGAACTCCTTATCAATCTGTCGTTGATTAAAAGTAATATAAAACATACCCCACCCCTGAAAAATAAATATTTAATAAACTGATACTGGGTTATCATAAATGTAGACGCTAATTTAAAAGCAAATATTCGATAAAATTTAATATTTGTACCGAGGTTTTCATATTAAATACTTTTTTCTTCCAAAATCAATTTGTACCAATCATGTGCTTTTTATTTGTCAACAAGGTTCTTTATTTTTGCAACAGATGGCGTGCAGACTCGAAGGAAAAAAAAACGGAAGAAAAACTTCAGGAAGGTATCAGTTTCCGTATCATTTTTTGCAAAAACTCTCATAAAACACAGTCCGTAAGAATTGGGGGTGTTTGTAGTTGGGTACACCGTGTTTAACCACCTGTACCACGCGGGATACACGTGTGCCGTGCATTGGAAATAGTGGTTTGCGCTCCTGAGGTTAGCGGAAATGAATCCGGGGCCCTTACAAATATATGAATGGTGGTATACTATTATTTTTTATCTTTTTTTCTAAGAGGAAGTCTCTTACAAACACGTGTGCGGAAATATTAGATTTTTTAAATTATGAACCGTTAAAAAAATCCTGATTTACAGGAAGCGGAAAAGTTGACCTATATTAAGAATTCTGCATCTGTGAGATGCCCTTTTTTAAGCTGTTTTTCAGTGTAATATTCCATTGAAATTCACAAAAGTTCAAAGTCAAAGACTAATATCTCAAAAATGCAATTTTCATGACTAAAAATTCTTAAATATTAAACAATATTGAAAGGGCATTTTCAATTTATTTTTCATGAACCATAATATCCTACTACTGTATGCATGGGCGTGCGCGGAAATTTGTCCAGGAGTGGGCAAAAAATGTTCAGGGGCGCGGGCAAAAAGTTAAGGAATAGTCGATATAAAAGATAAAAAATACAGCTCTTGAAATATCAGTTCAACCCAATAGTATTGCAGTATTGTAGATTATTTTTATTGAGCTTCTTTTGATTACAAAATCTTGAAGCCCGGGCCTGGAAAGCAGTGAGTCAGCATACACCCCAATCGATGTTTAAGGGTAGTGTAACTATAGCAATCGAGATGATCTATCAATTGTTAATGCCTTATCGAGGGAGTTCGGTAACTACAAAACCCTTGTTACAATTTGCGTCCTTCTTTAACCTGTTTCAGTCCTTCCCTTGCACAAGGGGATGTTTCCGTAACTTCATTTTACTAATTACATTTATGTGGGGTAACTGAAATTTACAATCGTAATGACACAACCTAGGAGACTCATAACATTGATTACTCCTAATGAATAATTTAAAAAATGTAACGAAGGGTTTAAATTTGAATTAACTAGAGCTTTAGTTAATTACAGGGCATAAAACTACCCCGATTCAAAGGGCGCTAAACAAATCCGTATTGAACAAGAGGGTTTTTTAGGAAAGTTATTAGAAGTAAAGCTCTTGCTTGGAATTTGATTTCAAAGTTTTTTTGCTGCATTTGCTAAGATAAGGAACGAAGTTTTGGATCGTCGTGGATGAAAAAAATATATTGCTGGAGCCCATATGGCACTGTAGGAGGTTTTAAAAAGTAATTAGGAAGTCCTGATCCCACCGCCAGGAAGCCGTAAGGGCGTCATGCTGTTCACAATTCCAATCCTGGCGTTTTGGAACAGTTAGTATTTATTTCAGAAGGGTTGTGGTGAGCAATTAAAGTAAAAATAACATCGTACCCCCTTCATATGGCCCGCGTAATAATAAAAACCAAAGTATATTAATCTTCATTTGAGGAATGTGTAGTTCCGGTAACATCTGCACCATTTTTTTCTTCTGACAGGCCTCTGAATCTTGACAAAAGGAATGCAATCTTTTCGTGTTTTATTATTGATGGAAAAACGAACACAAACCTCTATGGAAAGGAAAATGAATCTTGCATTTTTCATAAGCATACATCGCGGATTTTTGTGCAATAGATGATGAAAAATTGCAACTTTTATGAGCCACAGAAAACGGGGAGTTTTGACGTTAAATGTTCGTATAGCTTATTGCTTTTGAAAATATCTAATTTAGTGTATAACTGTAAAATGGTGAAGAGATTTGATTGAAATTAGACATGGCGTTAGATTGGAAATGTCCATTTTTAATTCTATATAACTTTCACATAACATTGCTTGACTCAATTTTAAACCGTATCAAATGAATTCTGCGCCTTTAGTAGAAGTTATTAACGTCAAACTATTCGTTCAAGCCGTTGGTTAAAGTTAATTAAATGCTACAATAGTCAATCAATGCTGTGTACTTAACAGGGGTGTAATTAGTATTGAATGCGCGGGTAAATGAGGGAATTTGAAGTACAATGGCAGCTCATTTCAAATGTGATTCTTTCAACGTTTAAAAGTACGCATGTAACATTGCTGTGTGAAAAGAATTATACATGTAAAATAAACATCGGTTTTAGTGTAATATTCTGTTGTTGCGGGGTCATGGCCTGTAGATTTCAGTGTGGACAACATGACAAATAAATAACCCTATCATGACACACACTCATACATGGATATCGGCAACAATGTTAGTAATACCGTTACGAAGTATAATATTACCAAATATGATAACAAACCAACTTGTTCTTGATTGCAAAATAGCGTAACACATGTACATACTTTCAAAATATTTTATTAAAATCAATTATTGTTGTACTTTAATATTTTTTTTAAAATATCATAGATACATATATAATTTACAAAATTATGTATTTTTTTTACTGTAATATAAAATAAATAATACTATTCCAAGTAAAGAAATGGTTTCAACAAAAACTGTACATTTTTGTTTGACAATTTTTCAAATAAACTCAGATCAATATTCTGGTCAAAATCAAATGTGTAAACAAACAGGAAATGAATGATATAGGTCGAAGGTCGAGTTGTTGGTCAATCCAGTGATAATGACATGGCGATGATGACTTTATCAGTGGTACTCCAACAGTCTTGACAAGAATGAAAAATCTTTATTTTAGTAGTAGCGATTGTAAAGAGTGTTCTACTACATTTCGCGTGTGTATATCATGTATACTGTGTGTGTGTGTGTTTGCATTTGGACGAGACACTGTAGCAAACTAGTCGTCCCTCGAGGCACAACACCCAGTATTTGTCCAGCTCTCGAGATCGTCCGTCACTTCTTAACTTCCCTGTATTTATTTTGTCGTCCAGGCCAACAAGTAGCTATACTTCAGGTAACCTTACGAGACTTCCATCCCAAGTGGAACACACGTATAGTGAACCCGCACACTGTGGAACCTCGCTTATAACGAACATGTCACCCAGAGTCCGAAGTAAATACACAACATACTAAATACTCCCTTTATAATGTACACTCGCATATACATAAACAAATCTGGTAGCTTCATGTTCACTATAAGCTGTATTTTCTTGCATTGGGACCAACTATTGTTTATACTTTATACCAATTTACCGAATATGTTTAATTCAATTAAACCCCGTGAAGCAAAATGTTCAAAAACAACTCATTTGGTCACGTGCCAGTGCTTTTGTTTTGCATTTGACAGCTCGTTGCTATGGTAATCCACCAGGAAACACATGCTTCAGTTGTTTAGAGGCTGATTTCTAATTGTTGTTTAATTCAAAGAGAAAATCGATGCGCACGCGGATTCTTCCGAGAAAATTAGGTTAGATCAACGTGGAAGATCTTCTAAATTGACGGTTAAATTACAGCTAGGAGATTAGTATCTGATCGCAGCGTGAAATGTATTATTTTGTTCAATTTGTGATTCGAGAATCTTGGTCGGGCAAAGCATGCTCTTCTGGTCACAATCGTTTATTAGAATTCCGGCAACGTAAGCATTTTTACAGGAAATGGGAAGTGATCCGAGAAGAAGGCAAGTATCCGGATGTCCAGCCACACTGGGTGAAGGGATTTCGACCCTGTACAGGATGTAACAAGGCCGGAATCGCTAGAGAAATGTACAATAACCATGTAGTGTGCATTTAGCGTGGACACGAACCTCGAATGGTAAGTGCTGCCCTCTCGAGCGTGACGGTCGGCTGTGTCTCGTGCCAATGCAGTTTCCGGTTATTCGAGTGTTGCCCTCTGGGGTTCCGGTTGACAAGTATTCCGTGCGATATGAGTGACATAGAATATGAGTTGTAATGATAACTATGCATTGGTGTATATATTCATTGCGAAAAGATTACCAGGTACAGAACGATTTACACAAGCGGTAAATAGCAGGTTTGTATGTTGTAAACTGGCATTTAGAAGTATTAACATTACAGTAAATGTAAATAAAATTTAGTAACTGTTGGTAGTGGCGTCATTATATATAATAAACATATATCACATGTATCGAAAAAACAATGTTTTGCATAAAAATTAGTAGCCAATTCTTGAAATATGCTTCCTGAATCGTAATAGTTGATTTATACTCCTTAAAATGACAGTTCATTTTAGTTTTTATGCTACAAATACTGTCAAAACAGCGTGCACTGTTTTCTGTACAATTATAATATGTATAAGGGTAGATATGTGTGTGAATTCTGTGTAAAATATAATTCCGGGATATCCGGGATATCTGCTACAGTGCTTTATGGGAAATCCCAGCTCCCACAAGTTATAAAAGTGCTGGTCTGTTACAGACAACGTTTTGACAGACCTGTGCTACGCTTGGAAGCGTATTCACCCTCGCCATATTCCATTCGCCATCGTGTATGATGACAGATGAACATAATTGGTGTATATGTACACCCTGTACATCTACACACATACACATTCGTTTAAAGAGTAGTTCACAAGCTGTACGGCTACCCTTAATCGCAGTGTAAACATTTGTTCCGCGATTCAGCGTAAATTAGTGCAAATATTTACCGCTAGATGTAGTTTATGAATGTGTCAGATGCAGGTAGCAAGCACAGAAGCAGTGGTTTTCGTAAAATATTTAACATTTTTTTAAACAGCAAAGTTTCAAATTGTTATGACCAGTAATGTACTTGGCTGGTTATCATACCGTGATTATCAACGTAGTTCCGGTAAATCGAACCTGTCCACCGGAAGTTCAAGTCATTAAAATGCACACTGCTGTATGCTTTCCTGTTCTACACACATACATACATAAATACATACATACATGTATACATTTGTATGATGAATACAAACAAAGCAAATGTTTTTTACGTTGTGTAGTGACTCATTCTAATAATGTACATTTTGTGATATGCTTCTGTTAAAAAACAATTGTTTTTATCTAGGAATTTATTTGATAAATATAATTCAATAACACGTTCATTTGGTAACCATAGTGATGGATAAATAAGTTTAAAGTGCAATTGTTTAGAAATACGAATGTATTTAAGAGTTTGTTGAATCGTGTTTTGTTTTGAAAGAACGTTTTGTACAAATGTCTGATGAATTAAACTAAATGACATATTGTGTAGAATAACGAATTCGGTGTTCGATATTAACGTACAAATGCTAATGCCCTTGAAGGGGAAAAATCCATAGGGCGCTACGTAATTAGACAGGTGCATAGTTGTTGGATGAAATGAAAACTTTGTTCATATGTTCTGCAACAAATATCATTGTTTGATTTTAATGTTTTATTTGTCAGATAAGCTTTTGAAGAACCATTTGCACAAGGTCAAACTGGTACTAGATTATACCTAGTTAATTAAATAAACCTTGTTTTTCATTGTACACTACCAATGGTGGTCTTAGTTGTTAAAATATGCGCACTAATTAATTACATATCAGTATAAATTAGCAGTACATTATTCGGAAGTTGAACTCAAAATCTCATAATTTGCATTGCGAAACTATAAGTATGGTTCCCAAAAAAATAAGGGGGCAGTCTTGGAGGGACTAAGGGGCCGTTCTACAAACTGTGGACACGAGTTTTATACGGTTTTTTTTCTGCACAATAAAATTTATTTTCTCTGAGTAATAAATTCAGAGCTTATCGGGAGGTGTGTAATGTTTGTTATGTAAAATTGTTCGCAAACCTGATGAATTATGTTTTCACCTCTCTGTCTGTCTCTCAGTGGCTCTTTCAGTTGCTCTCTTGTCATGAGTATTACCATCGTAGGTCTGTATTTATTATGCTTGCATAGGTACGTGCCTACGCAGACTTGGCAGTTGATCCCTAGCTCCCTAGGTCTGATCACGTATTCCCTAGGAGGTTTAACGAAACTCATTCGTCACACGGGATGAACCAGGGACTCTTCCTGTTCGGCTGGAATCTTTGTCAATGATACGTTAAGAATTAATGACATTGATTGAAGAAACACAACAACAGGCTCTTACCAATGAAACAAAATACAATAAAGGTTTATTTAACGCTCTTTAGAGATACGCTGACTCAATACCACGCGGTTTTTTCTTTAACCAATCCCCCAAAAAGTACTGCATTTACGAATGGTCCGGTATAACGAGCTTGATGAAGACACAATTACGGAAATTGTGGATTAATTTATAGAAAATATGCCAGTATGATCTTGTAGAACGATGTTTTGTGTAAGGCCCTGTCTTCAGGCGCCCTGAACGAAGGTAAACATGTATAAAGTCAAAGGAATGTTACATTGAAGATGAAGAACTGAAGACGTTTCTAACAAATTATACGAATTTAATAGTAAATAAACGGAAGTAAATAAAAGATGCTTTATGAATATTTAAACCGCGATATGAGGCACGTATTCCAGGAATTTTGAAAGGGCGTTTTGGTGTATATCGAAAACGATAAATCAAGAGCCCTTCTGGCTTGTATCGCCCAGTATACACTCAGCAATTTGTAGTCCATTCTCGTTTTTCATAAATAAATGCACTTAAGAACCAAATTGGTTGAAAATTCATCAAAAATTCCATGTAATAAAAGTGAAATATTGTACATTTGTTTAAATAATCGTCAAGAGAGACTGAAAGAAATTAATGTAATATGTAAATTACTAACCTTAAATATGTATAAATATGTATGTACCTGTTCGAAACGTTATGATTTAAATTCATATTTGTTTTCTTTAGTCATGGTGTGTCAGAAATATAGCCTGTACCATCGCATTACCATAGACAATGACAGTTGAGCTGCATATTGTTTAACCTGGAAATATTTTAACTTCTGTCAAATACTTCGACGAAAAGAAACCTTTTTACTAATCAGTTTTATCTGCAGGAGATTCACACATTTGGAAAGGAAAATTACAAGAGGAATTGGTCTTAATATAAAAGACTTTTGTGCGCTGTGCATCGTGAAAGTATTTAATGTGTCAAACGGATTGTCAATTTTAAGTACAGCTTGTAATTCTTCGGACCTGGTGTCCAGTCACGTCCACGACTGACCCCGTGCTGCAGCCGGCGTACGAGCACGCGAGCACGCATACGACACGCTCATTTGTGTAACGTGTCACACGGCTCTGAGTTATCCAAGTGACATCTTGTCTTACGCTAAATACACACGTGCGACTTTATAAAACAGTATCATCGCAGTCTTGCCCGGTATACAAATGCACAGACGTTGAACTAGAGGTAGGACTATAGTTTTTAGTAAACAATTCACGTAACAACAAACTCCAGTAATGTAGAAACAAGTGCATGTGCTATTTGCATGCTGTTGTCCTGGAAACAGTGCTTTGAAAAACAATCAAAATAGTGTGGCGGGCGATTTGAATTGAGGGAATCAGAACTCACGTACGCAATAATGACAATTGTATGCAGTGATTTACGGAATACTAATTCTGCGATCTATAATTTAGATTAAGGCCAAGCTTACCTAGATCTAGATTCAGTTTGCGTCCGTGTTGAAAAGGTATTTAACATCATTCTGGACAATTTCAAATACAGTAAGTTATTTTGCAAATAGTATCTTTGGCAATTGCAAGTGCAATTTCAGAAAACACATGACGTGATTGAATGCACAGAATCTAGCGTGCTGTGAATAAAAATGGCGGTTATTTGATTGTGTCCATTGTCAGACATACATGAATACATACTGGTAATGTTGATATTCGTATTCTAAACATGTCACATACAAATATACTGATTCATACACATCCGCTGTGACATTCTGTGCAAGTGGCGTCATATTTTGTGTATGAAATTTGCTGATGTGTCGATTATTTGCTGTGCAAGGTGGAATTTATGTCATATGTTGTGTACATTCAATGAATAAATGTTGTGTTATGCAGTTTTGGATGTTAATAGTAAGTTTCTAACTAAAGTAATTCTGTGTGAAAGATACAAAACGCTTTTCGCGTCCTACGAGTTGATACAAAGGGCCTATGGTATCATAAAACTGGTCCATCTACCTTTAATTCTTCAGCTCGACGCCAGTATTTGCAACTTTATATTCTATTTTAAGATTCAAGTGCATTTTAGCAAATCTTTCATCACACAATTCTCAAATGCGTCGCTCCGTCAATGTCCATGGACTCGGATTCGCAAAGAGCATTTTGATGAGCCATGGTCCGTCTTCTCCGAGGCCAGTATGGCCAAAAATTGATCTACTTCGAAGGATAATTAGAAAAATTTGGCAAGGTTTTGAAATTCCACTGCGACGCCAATATTTATAACTTTACTTTTGGAACTGTCAAAGAGACGCCTGTTTTTACAACTTTTTGCGAATATAGTCGTGTATATACCCCCTACTACAATATACCTTACAGCCCCCTTGTGTGTTGACTACCCCCCTACCCCGCTGGCAAAACCCCTGTTGCTGGAGAAGGACAGACATGTTGTTTATACAATCCCGAGAGAGATACGTAGTCTCATATCGAGTGGGCGGTGGATTCAGCGGCTGATACGCTATAGAACCATACAACACTGTCTGTCGTGCATCCTAGTTGGCTGTGGTTGCTTCGGTAGTGTGCTCAGTACATCGCTAGCCTCCGAGTAGTACAGACGGCTCGCACGGTCAGAATCTGAATACGTAGCTTGCTGCTGTTACAGTTGTTGTTTATAAAACAATCGATTCGCTGGTTGTTGTCACCGGTCGCGTTGCCACGGACAACCACTGTTGAATCAATAAGCCATTGAGCTATTTTCGTGCGTATTTTGTTTCACAATTATGATGAGCAACTAAAATTACGGTGTACCAAAAATAGACAATCGTTTGTGACAGATACATTTGGTGATATGTGCGTACGAGATTAATACAAAGTATAAAGAAACTTTAGTGACAATTACAATGATGACCAGCAATATGTTTGGATTATTGTTGTTCGTGGTGTTCATCTTGAGTGGAGCATGTCTTCAGCTAAAGCGGGGTGCCTATGAAGACCTGGTGATCGCTATCGAGGATTCTGTGCCGGCAGACGACTGTCAAACTATTGTCAATAATCTGAAGGTAAGGCATTTGTCACTTGATAATGAACGAGAGTTCGAAACGCGTCGTGATCTTAACTAAAAGTTCATGAAACGGACATATTAATAAGATATTTGTGGTTAGACAAACGGAATCATTGAATGTGGAGTCTAAATGATGATAACTGTAGTGATAAGCCTGTTTCAATATTTGGTTTTGGTGAAAAAATATTCATTGATAAGCTCTTAGTGTCTAGAGAACTTGTATCTTTAAATTATTAACAAAATTACCCAAAATTTTAATACAAAAAGTCGTTATATAAATAAACGATGTTGGTATCTGTGTGGAGAATCTTGTAAAATTCACAATCTTTTATAAATGCATTTAATTAGTCACTCGTTTACATGTTAGAACGAGAAAAAAATTGTTGAAACAATCAAAAGGTTGTTTATTTCTGTTACCATGGAGTCACGCGCCAGTGGCGTTCGTTTACAGGGGGGGGGGCACAGCGCGTGTTAAAAAGGGGGCTCCAGTGACGGGTGACGAAAATCTACAGCGGTCTTTGGGTCTAACGTATTTTTCTCATTTTGATTTTAAAACAACAAAAAAACTGAATTGAAATTTACTCGCTTTTGGTCAATGGAAAATAGGCAATTTATAATTCACTGTCTTTTATTTCGAGGTTTTGGAACACTTTTTCTAAATTACGTTTTTAACCGGTACAGTTATAAGCGGTTACGCGCGGTAACTGTTTCTGCAAAACCGTCAACCGTGATACAATGTTTAAATTATAGTGGTCTCCGCTTATGAGCTCGCATATAGTGGAACCTCGGTTATAGTGAACCTATCTCTGACTTCCAACTGAACATAACATATTCCTAGCATCTCGAAGTTTACTATAAGCGGACTGCATTGTATTTTGAAAAAAAAAAACACACTCAAAATGATATACGTTCCCGTTTTTGTAACAAACATGGAATATAACTTTAATGAATAGCCGTTAAACGGTTTTAAACGTATAATTTGATGTTTTCCAAAACGCTAGTTTATATAAATACATACTACAGTTGGTTTAGGATAACCTGTAATTTTCCTAGACATTTTCGTAGATCCCAGGAACCTATTTGAAAAGACAGCACCTGTAATTTCACATGTGAGACTTGTCCTCTGATATTTGGGCAAATAGTAGGTATTTGCTACCTGCTACATCTAGTACCTGAATCATTTCAACAAAAGAAAAAAATTGGAGCACAAAAAAATATGTGTTTTATAATAAATAACATTTGCTAAAATCAGGCTATCTGTAGGATCGACTCTTAATTGGTAAAATGTCGTATTATTGTTCAAGTAATTGAAAGCCATTTAAGTTCATATTTTTTTCTTGTTACTATTAAACAATTAGTTCAAGTTTATTGATAAAAAAATATATCGCTCCATAATAATAGTGAATTGTTCTTGTCGTTGTTCTTTTGTCCGGTCAATTTTCGCTTATAATTGCGTATCGAATGTGTTAATCAGATGTGGTAGCTAAATCGATCGATCGATTGTTTGATCATGGACGGGGAGACCACCATGGTGGTTGCGTCATAACAATTCAAGAATGATTGTTTGATTATCAACTCATACCTTTGTACTGATGTATATACCGGGTGTCCCAAGAAATCTGGGACATAGGGAATTAACATGTAAATATAGAAACATCCGTGATTACGGGCTGAACAACGTATTTTAGAGCAAAAGTGTAAATGAAAAAAGTTGTTCAGAATTAAAAGCTGCATATTATGATGCTATATTCAGTGTTGAAATATTTTTGTATATCGTGTAAATCAAGTTTGAAATATTACATTTTGATGACAGATCAGGGGAGGTCATGGAACAAATATTGTATTTTTGTTAATTACAACAATAAATAATCAAAACAGCGTTTTTGTGTTTCTGACATTAAAATGTAGTATTTCAAAATTGATTTACTCGTTATAGAAACATATCTGAGCACTGAATATGACATCATACTATGTAATTTTTAATTCTGAACAACTTATTTATTTACACATTTGCTCTAAAATGCGTTGTTCAGGTCGTAATCATAATTTTTCTATATTTACATGTTAATTCCCTATGTCCCAGATTTCTTAGGACACCCGGTATATATGTATGTATATATGAAGCCATAACTACCTTGCTTAGAGCCTTAATCACACTATACCTCCCAGTAGAAGCTCACCAGAGCCGTACTAGATTAAAAAGAAGCCCCGACGTAATTTATACAAATATCTAAAATTTTGTTTATCTAAAACCTCAATATTACAAACTACAATACTCTTTTATTCTGTCAAAATCTTAATAATAAATCAAATATACCTCGCTGTAAGCGCACACACGTGTGCCCCCGTTGTTCACGAACGCCACTGCGGTACAAATCCCGTCAGCTACCGTTTCAGCGGCTCACGTAGCCGCAGGGCACATCTGAAGCGTATCAACAGTAGCTGCATGATGTAGACGCGACTCTCAGCTCTAACTGATCTGAACCGAAGGTTCAAACTTGCATGTGCGGTGTATACGAACCTTTATAGCTACCGTAATCCATAACGTCTGTGTGCCGTTTCGTCTCCGGTAATTACGGATTATAGAAATTCCAATGCCTGTCGCTAAGACATAACTCATTCTTTTTTTTAATTCGTGTGCATCAGCGATATAAAAAAAAAAACTTATCATTATGTAGCTTGATCTAACGTTGAAGTCACCAGTCGGACAAAACACGCAAATGACATATTTTTGTCACATAAAATCGTATAGTTTTTATTAAATAAAAATAACTGTATTAGTTAAGTTTTTTTGCTTTGAAAATACACATTGATAATGGCATTTTTTTCTTACAAAAACTGAGCTAATTTACATGGTTGTGTAATTTGCAATTTGTTGTTGCAATCGTACTAGTATATATCTTCAAATATTAGACATTTTTCTTGCTTGTAGTGATTTTTATTTAATAAAAACTGATATTACAGATTTCATTCAATTCGTCGTCTGATGCAGCATCGAAGTCTCCGCGATAATTTTTCGCTTTTTTTTTATCTCTAAATCCTTTTAAATAACATATTTAATGCGCTACCTCTCTTTAACATCGTCATGTCGCACTATACTGCATGTTCTCAAGGTCTTTTTGCTAATTAAAATCCACATAATTATCGCACGCGTTCATTACGTGATGGAACGAGGAAGACCGAATTCGCCACAGGTCATTGTTGCACTTCTAAAGAGAAAAAAAACGTTGTTTAGATACTTGTACCGTTGTTCTTTTAGGATCCCTAAAAAGTGGTATTCTTTTTCGAGAAAATTAAATTTAAATCATGAGACGCAAGCTGATGATCACATATGTCACGGAAGACATAATATAATAGTAAGCGTGCTAATGTAATTACATCACCACGCGATCATAAGAAAAGTATCTAATATACTTTCTAAAAAAAGCCATTATTGTGTTACGGTGAAGAACGAAATAGTTATCAACAACTCCTGCTCTGAATCAATGCTCCATAACATCAGCTAAGTGCATATTCTGAGACAAAACTTGATAAGGGAACAGTGACAGTTGTAACAGGCTGTTACAGACAAGTCTGTGTTTGTTATCTGTGTTATTTTTAAGTACTCAAAAAAACTTATCGCTAGACGACGCCTTGTCTGTATCCTGCTATTTGCTATGATGCATGTTTTAAACTTGAAATGTTGTTCGACAAATTCAAATTTCCCGCGCAAATCCTTTCAAACAATGAAACAATTGCCGGTGAAATTATCGCAAACTGAATCAGTTAACTCACCTGCGCATTGTGAATTGTTAATTACCAATTATGCAGGTTCATTTGTTCAAATAATTATTGCTAATTTTGTGATAACACCGACAATGTTCTTATTGTAAGGCATAAACTAATTACGATTTGGTTACAATTGAAGCATATTGTGAACAATACTTTGATTTCTAAAGAGAGTATGACATTTAGCGCGTGATATATTTCTAATAAAACGCTCTAATACCGAAAAGTGTTTAGAAATCGTCATGATGACAAGTCGTTGTCGTGCAGAACAATATAGGATTAATGGGAATATTAGCCGTGAACGTTGGTGTCTCGTGTCTTGAGACAAGATGAGTGCCGTGTGCTCTATGCCAAGTGAAGGGGAATCTTCGTATGTAACTGTCCGTATGTACGTTGCAGCACACCAATAATTACCCATACATGACGTAACAAGGTCTCGATTCCTTGAAGCAAGTGTCAGCAATCATAGAGAGAAATATTTATAATTATTTGCCATGTTTGTTGATTCCAAGAAACGTTGTATCTATTAGCTCAGCGATTCTTAACCCGTGGTAAAGGGTACCACGGGTACACTGATGAACAGAGGTTGAGAATCGTTGTGTTAGCTAAATAGGCTAAAGTCGTATTTGCATATTAAAGTGTGTATTTGAATTGTACAAGCTTATCGCTGTGATCTGGTCGCTCGTGCTACAGCGGATCTTTACTGAAAATACACACAAACACACATATAGTATGTATGCATAGTTGCTTGACCACATTGGGATTCCATCACAAGTAATTCTCTTATTTTTTAATTCCTCTCCATCGTGGTGCCTCCGTCTCTTCGGCAGCATCTTCCCAACGTGACGTACAACGGTAAGTCTCATCTGCTTCGGTGTTGACCACCTTTGACCCTTGACCTCGTCGGAAGATGCGCTGAACTGTTGTCTCGCGTCTGGTTGTTCCCTTTCTCTAGTTAGCTTCAGTTTTAACTCCGTTTTTTTGTGGAATATAAAAGCGAACTACAGCAGATAAATTCAGCGCTTGACACATCAGAACTCACAATGGTGTACGTCTTCATTAAATTATCTTCGCTTGGCGAAGTCTGCAGAACAATCCTTCACACTCGGGTAAGGATGGATAAAAGTGTGTTAAACATTTCTTCGTTTGTTCGTTGGCCTACGGTGAACAGCTCTTTACTTCAATATTTACTAGAGAGAAAGTCTAGCGCATATGTAGTGTCATCACTTGGGTTTATATCGATTTGTGCCCGCTTGCGAAATCATACAGCAGTTGTGTCAACGAACTATTGAGAAACGCGGTTGCAATTGTCATGCGCTAGTCTGGCACGCGCGTGCGCATTGCCTCGCATGTAACTTAAGACACAGCTGACTACTAAACAATAATTAGATTCAATATTACACATTCGCTATCATGGAGACTCCCTCCAGAGTTCAATCAAGCATGAAAACATGTGCGGATTGCTTGCTTGTTGTACAGTTTAACAGACTGAATCCATACTTCCGAAGGCGAGATACAGAATTATAAAATTTATACTCTTTTATATCTTTCAATGAACCACCATTATTGCATGCAAAAAAGACATGTGTTGTTTTTAATTAAGAAAACTCGGGTTGATGGTAATATTAAACGTTGTGATCAGGGAGTACGGATATCCCTCTGCTGCCGGGTGGTGAAACCTTAAACCACCGCTCGGTACAACCACATGACGTGCGCGGTTCTGCGTTTAAACCATTTACGGCATTTGCAAAAATCCTACGGCTTCTGACCGCAAAAAGTGCCGTCGATTCTAAAACAAAAACTGGAAGACAAATGCCGGCTGTTTTAATTAACTGTCACGGGCCAAAACAATCTACCAACGGTGGACACAAAGCAAGCTTTAATCGTTGCTCGTTAGATGGCAGTGCATACCTAGGATTTCAATTATAAAATACTAGAAATATCTGGCGATGTCTTTGTGCTTGATATAGTTTTGTATCGGCTGCAGGAAATCAACGTATGCGTAGTTGACACTCACACATACACGCACTTGTGCGGCGCATATCGGATTACTCTAGCGGCTGGCCGATGGAGGAAGTAACATATGCCACTGCAGGGTCGTGTAATATAATCTCACATTGAGACAACAGTTGAGTCATGTGGTAGAGAAAAATTGTTACGCTGTATTGCAATATTTTTAACAATGTTTACACTATGCTTGATGACCGGATATTATTGTGCATTGTGCTGTTCAGTCTGTTGTCACATGCCGTGGAGCCAATCAAGGCCGAGCGATCATTTAACAGTGATGCGCAGTACTCGTTGCATAACATGCTCATTTTGATGCATGCATATATAGCTATTAATTATATGTACACGCTGAGCATGAGCTGTGCTCTTTGGAATTTTTCTACAAACTCCCAGTCACGATCCTCGGATCGTCAGATGAGATTTCTCACGGCTGTTGCTTTTAAGAAGACGTGCATGATCGACTGCTATTAACTATCTCTCGCTCTTAGAACGTAAGCCGCTTAGAGAGGATGCCAGTGAAAAGATTCGCCTTTGCTTAAGACTTTGAATCCCCAGCTCAATAATATGTTTTATCGTAAGATTATTATTTCAAACTCGTACTGTTGAAATCCCGGAATCGATTGCATAATTCCAGTATTTGTATATGAAAAGATTATTTACAGATTTGATAGGAGATGTTTCTTGTAAATTCTAACCGTTAGCTCGCGTGCTTGTAGTATTAGGTATATATTGTTATATAAAAATAACTAAACACGATAGCACGCTGCTGTGTATCACACCAATCATTCCGTGCGTTATGGATGCGACCGAATCGATCTTTACTTTCTATGAGTAACGCGAGGTCGCCACAGAACCATCTTCCTGACATACTTTCGCAACACGGCCGCTCCTTACCAGCGGACGGAGGAGATGCTGAAGTGAATGTCCATCACCGCTGCTTGAGATGCGCCCGATAGCAATCTAAACAAGTTTATAGAATTCCTCACCGATGTACAATACTGGAAACAACATCAGTATTTCGAAACAAGCGTTAAATTCTTCCAAAGAGAAGTGTGTGTTATTGGATATGGCAATTCTGCAAGAGAGCCACCTCTTTTCCCCTCACGATCATGTTGGTACGCCCCCCCTATAAGTAACCTTGCACCCGGTGCAGGTGGCTCCACCTGCTGGTTTCACCTGTCGACCATAGGTGTCCGAGTTACGCTCGAATTAATTTTTAGCTCATCATGGAATTAACATAATTTGATAAATTAATTAGCCGCTAATACGATTTAATTTTGATCGTTGAAACAGTCGAGAAGATGGTATTTTAAAACGAGCACTTTTCTAAAGCGTGTTGATGTTTGTGCAAGTGTTACAACATCAGGAAGTCGAAAGGGCATCTCGCGAAGAAGATCCTTTCCAATACATCACTCGAGTAGTAAAGGCCATGGCAAGACAGTTATGCAAATAGCCGCTAGGCAATATGTATTCCATATACTACGTTTATACTCGTATAAGCATAGATTAACGTTACTTTTAAACTAATTACTGGTAATATCCTTTCTCGATATAGTGTAACGCTATGAGTCTGAGCAAATTATAGGTAATGAATTTATACGTGCTTCTGTATCGAAGCAAAATACGTTGCACGTTATGGTATAATGATTCCGGTCATTCCCAACATTGATTAGAAACTTTCCAATTGCTTATTCGAAACCTGAAGTTAATTTGGTGTTCGTTTCTCTGTTTTCCAGGCTATGCTCAACGAAAGTTCGCAATATCTGTACAATGCACTGGACAGCCGAGCCTATATCAGATCCGTAACAGTTTCGTTGCCAGCGTCCTGGCCCGATTCCTGTGTTCCCGGGCCGATAATTGCTGGATCAGGGGAACAATCAGACATCAGTATTGTCACACATGGACCCTCAGGTAGCCGGGCATGGACACAACAGTCTGCTGGCTGTGGACAACCCGGGAACCAGATCTACTTCACCTACGACAGTTTGCGTTCCGGTGACCCAGCGTTGAGCAGAACTTTCATCAAAGAGTTCGCCAAATACCGATATGGAGTGTTCGATGAACAAGGATACGATCAAGACCTAGTGTACCCGATGTGCTACAGGGAGGACGAAAATAAACCACTTCAGGTGACCGGGTGTTCGGATTCGGTGATTCAAGATAATGGGTAAGTTCGTCATTAACTTGCTATAAACTTCTTATATTGAAGTTTATATTCCTTTGGCTAGAATCTGTACAAATCCTTCAATGCCATTCAACGCAAGCGACCTGGTCGATCCGACTTCTCGTAGTTCCATCATGTTCGCCGCTGAAGCTCCGCTCGTGTCAATGTTCTGTGACGACGGCAACCACGACCGGAATGCGCCCACCAAGCACAACTTTATGTGCGAACGTCGTAGCACTTTGGAGGTCATCCTCAGGCATGAGGATTTCATTGGAAGCAGTGTGCAACACTCGAACGATATCACCAACACTACGCCAACGATTGTGTTCAAACGACAGTCGCTTACACGATACGTACTCGTCATTGAGGACACCAATGAGATGATGATCCGGGAAAGTTGGACGTACCTACGTAACGCGATACGAAAATGGGCCGTGTACGATCTGCCCAGTAACACGGAGGTGGGTCTGGTGATGGCCAACGAGAGTTCTGCATCGAAATTGCTCAACATATCGTCGCTGATCAATGCGAATGTTCGCGATCTGGTCGCTTCCAATATCCCCTACACTCCAGGTGATTCCAGGGCGGCTGCCTGCTTGCAGTGTGCCATCCAGGACGCTCTGGAGATGTTGGAAGCGCGTAATCGGACGCACGGTCCTGCAAATTCGGTCATTGTCCTCATTGCTCCGGGCATGGAGCATAGTCACCAAATGCCGGATTTAGCGAAAGAAGCCAAAACGGCACGTATTAAAATCGCCACCATCAATTACCCAGGAGTCTTTCGAACGCAGATGTTGGACACCGTGGCCAGGGAAACAGGTGGTGTGGCGTACACGGTGCTGGAGAAGAAGTACAACGTGGATACGTCGTTGCTCAGCACGTATTTCCAGCTTACCAATGTGATGTACAGTATTACGCAACGATTCTACCAAGGAAATCCCACTGATCTTCCTGTTGAGGTTTGTACTGCAGTTCTTTCGTCGTTGTGTTGTTCTATTTGGGTCTAACAAATTATCGTATTTCCTTACAGATTCATCGTCGTGAACTGGTCGACGATCGGTACTCTGTTACGGGGAGTTTTGTCTTGGACAAAGACATCGGCGAACCGGCACGATTTGCCTTGTACACGCACAACGTGGACTCGCCGCTCATTAGGTCGCTGACGTTGACCAGCCCCAGTCAAATCCATTACCAGGCGAAGAGTGACAGTTTGCTGAGTGTGAAGATCATTACAATTGCGGCTAGTATAAATGAGGTGCGTACAAAGACATCATGTGATGATTTAGAAGATGTTTGTTTAAATAAATGAAACACAACTTTGAACTTCCAGTTTCTTTATTTAGAAAATAGTGTCTAAAGATACAACGTTTCGTCTGCCGTCTTCATCCGATCAGTTTACCTGATGATGACATTTATTTGCTGTCATTATTTTCTAAATAAAGAAGATGCACTTTCAAAACTGTATAATTTAGTGTAAATTTTGACATTTGCATTCTGACAATTTTCTCCATGTTTTACAGACTGGTACCTGGACTTACAAAGTGGAACGATTCTCCGGGAACCCACAGCCACATTTCATCCAGGTCACCGCAACGCCTCGATCCTCCTCGTCCTCCGTGGTGAGGACGAAATTTTGGACGGGTCGTAACCAACCTGGTGGTCCGCTGGTGTTGTACGCCGAGGTGAAGAAGAACGAGCGGCCAGTGATGGGTGCAAAGGTAGAGGTGACTGTCAGCCGGCCAGAGTACAACGGCACTACGTCCCATAGTGAGAAGTTTGACTTATTGGATACCGGCAGTGGAGATCCAGACGTCACCAAGGGAGACGGCATCTACACGAGATACTTCAGTGCTGGACTGGCTGGTGGACCTGGGATGTACACCTTTGAAGTTATGGTCACAGACAATGGAAATACAGCGTACGCGGTGCCGGAGAATTCGGAAGACATTACTGGTGAGTAACCATTCCCCAAATCTGCTGTTCTTTCTTCTTCTTCTTGAACCAAACGCATGATTCTTTTTGACAGATTACTATTGTCTTCTCTCAAAAGTGCTTGTAACTAACGATTGATTTCCTTCGACAGATTTCGACAAGCCATGCTGTGGTACTTTTATTCCAACGTCCAAAGTTCAGCCTATTTCCCCGTTCCAACGAGTTCTCGCACCAGTTACCATCTTCGTAACACCTGAAGAGATCCTCAGCGCTAGTCAGCTGGCTGTAGGACGTGTGGGCGATCTCAGGGCACACATCTTCGCCGAGGAGCAGAAGGTGAAACTCACCTGGTCCGCTCCGGATATGGGTGGTGCGAATGTTGCTCGATACGGGGTGAAATACGCCAATTCCGTGCAGAACGTCACCGACAACTACGAGACGAACGCCATGGTCTGGGACCAAGGCACTCCGTTCCCTCAATCACCCGGCTCGGAGACAACATTCACGCTCAACTTTGGCCTGAATGCTGCGTTGCTCGATAAGCCGTTGTATTTTGCGGTCAAGTCGTTCAGCAGAATGTCTCAGGATGCTGGAGGTGCGCGGCCCATTTCCAATTGGGTGCGTGTGTTTGTACCGAGTCCACCGCCACCACCGACACCGTCGCCGATCTACCCAACCAGGAGTGTCACCTCCTGGCCGTTCAACAATCACAAGTCGGTGAACGTTGAGGAGCGTCGCGTTGCTAGCGGATTGGACTTGGGATTACAACTCATTCTGCCAATCGTTTTCGGTAAGTTAGAGTACATTATACACCAAGGGGAGAGAAACGTCTTATTTTTCCTGAGGTGTAATTTCATTGAGGGAAAAATGGTGGTCTCTCCCGAGAAGTATATACTATTTTTCTCCACACTTAATTTCATAAATAAAGAATTATAATAAATCGGAGTAAAATTTTAATGCTCAGAAGCCTTTGGGAATATCTCCATGTAATGTACATGACAACAGAAAAGTCCCACAGGGGAAATTGTTGTCTTATTTCGTCCCTAGGGAGTAAATGCTTTACTTCTGTTACACTTTTCTTCTCATAGAAACCAATTTCTAAAAGCAAAAATCTGGTGTGGTCACCACACTACTTTCTTATACTCAATTTAAATTGGCACATATTTGACATTTCAAATGCGTATATCTGTAAATATTTTGTCTTTGTTTTGTTTTCATAGCATATATGATATTTGAAATACATGCCAATATATAAATACATTTTTCTCAAAATTGGATAAAGATAGAACAAAAATGCATAGAACATTTTTTCTTAAGCTTATTGTTTTCTATAACTTTTATTTCAAAACTTTTTCCATATCCCTTTCAGTTTCTCTAATAATTCACAATGTTCGATTTTTATCTTCAGTAAACTTGCTCTTCCGGTTGTGCGATTATGCTAGAAATCTAATCAGCTCTTCATATAATAAAAAAACTTTTAAATACAAAGTTTCATTGTCCTGTCTTTGTTCGTTTTGAAGATAATGAACATACAGACACACATCCAAACATCCACACATCCACATACACAGACGTCATGGCGAAAATAGTCAAAACGTATTCAGGGGACCTCAAAACATGTATTTCCATCAAAATCTCGCAATCGAAATTTTTCATGATTCCTATACTTTCTTTATACTATGTATAAGAAAGTAAAAAGTAATATAATATACAGTCTCCTTACGATGTACGACTGTAAATGTTTTAATGTCCTAATTTGTGATGTCCTTGCTGTTTCAGGTGTAGTGTTCTTGGCATTGATCATGGCAATCTACTGTTACTGCTGCATTGTCAAACCCAAGCGTAATGGTGAGATCAAATCGGACAAGATGAGCACCGTCACCATGGTGCCGCCGAATCCAAACGCCAGTTCTCCGTCCGCCAACACTACACCCCAGCACAACAACGCTTACACCACAGACAACAACGACCATCACACCGTGGGTGTGCCGATCTATCAAGACCAGGCGTACGACGATGAGCCGACGAAGAAGCGCTTGTCCATCGTGCACCAACAGGAACAGCAACTGATCGACGAGCTGAAGCAACAACAGCAACATCAACAACAACAGCAGAACGAATTACGACAAGTGCCTGCCAACTATGCTGGAACATTGAGTGTCATCTCCAACAACACGTTACAGCGTGGTGGTCGCACTCTGAGTCCCTACGAGAGTTGGACCGCCTCCCAGTTGCTTCACGAGCATGAACGACGCCACAGTCCATCGATGATGGACGAGCTGATGCAAGCAGAACACCAACAGATGTTACCCGCACACCATCAACCGTCCCAGCAGGATCACATCTCCATAACGGGCCAGAGTTTGGACCACGTATCCGTCAACGGGGCACATTTCAGTGTGCTACCACCGCCGGTGCCACCGCTACCCAGCTACAACGGCTACCCGGTGAACTACCCCATCTACGGGGTGCACCAGGCTCAGCCCGTACACACGGCGGCCGCTCCCACCATGTACCAGTCCATGCACAGGAACGACAACATCATGCAGTTCAATTCGAGTCTGCAAGGATCTCTCAACTCGGTGAACAGCGGCGAGAAGAAACGCCGCAACGTGACAATGGTGTAACGAAACTACACGGCGCATTTTAAAAGCAAAAGTGCTAGTCATGACATTTCCACATTCATTCACATTCATTCACAACAAATAAGACTGAGTTCATTGTTCCCTGTGCGTGTGTACATGTAAATATATCATCAGCATCTGTACATAATCATACCTGTAAGTAGTTGTATTGTTAATAATTGTGTAAATTATTTTTGGTCTAATTCCTACCAACATATCGATGTAAATGTTTTTAATATATATGTATAATTGTATGTACTTTCTACTTTAGATAAATAAATGTTTTACGTAAATAAATTGAGGTTAATTCATTCCGAAACAAATGACAGTGGCGGGCAGTAGATATTCTGACAGTTGTCAAAAGTGATGTCAGATTAAATTATCGAGTTTTTAACTGAAAAATGTTTGTGAAATTGTCCAGTACAATCGTTGTGAAATTGTCCTTGTAGTTGTACTTGTAATGCCAAAGGTATGCATCGTGAAGTTGCAATGTGAAACGTCAAAATTGCTCGTTGACAAGTAAGTGTTTGATTTCTGTCCATTTTTAAGAACCTAAATGAAAGCCTAGAGAGGCTAGAATGCGAGGTGTACTCGTTACTGAAGATTCAGCAACAGAAATGCGCCGAGATTCAGAATCTTGCGCCGTCATATGCTCGGATTCCGGAGAATTTGAATATGGTACAGATGACCCGTGTAAAAAGCAGCACGCGTTTCGAAGCACCAGCTGCGAATCAGAGACGCTATAAACCTCCAACAACCGTTCAGCAATCGAGCACGAGGGCTCTGTACCAGTCACCAAACTACTCACCGGAGATGGGCTCCACCGGGTACGTGAATTATATGGAAGAATATGTCCAAGATTTCAGCAGTGCGTATGCAGCAAAGTTATACCATTGCAGACGCTCAAAATCAAATTCTTTTCCAGATTTACGTTTGCCAAATAACACGACAAGCAAGAACAGCCCCGTAAAATGTAATAACGAGAAGTGCAAAGCCCGAAAACAAGTACACAGATTATTGTACAATAGTTTATTCAAATCCTAACGTGTTTATTTTTTGCGATTTAGAGAATCCTAGAAGATAAGGAAAAAACGCAAGAAGCAAATATGCTGATTGAACAACTCAAAGGTGAAGTAGCAACGTCAAAGAACCGGATGGCCGCCATGGCCAAAGACATGACACTGTTGACGAAAGGTCTTCAAACGTTACGGACCAAGTATAAGAATCTGAAGATCGCGCAGAAGGAAGCGCTTCTGCAGATTGAAGATTTCAAGAAACTGAATTCGGAGTTGTGCCGAAAATTGGAGACTGAGATGCAGAATCATTACGCGTCCGTGAAGGATATTAAGGAGCGAGCTGTCAATGAGTTGGAGATAAAGGTGAGGGTTGAAATTAATAGTTTAACGACAATTATGAGGCATTATATTGATTTACAGGTAAAACAGCAGGCCTCACTGATTCTCAGCCAGTCTCAACAACATCATCAGAAGCTACAAGACGCCAACGAGCGTCTTGCCAAGTGTACGAAAGACTTTCAAACGAAGCTCATCGATGCGACGAAAGAAGTTGAACAGCTGAAGACAGATCTGGAGGAGAATACACGAAAATTGGAAGCCAAATCTCAGGTACATCTAATGAAAGAGGCTTCTCTCGTGCTTTATACAATTCTATTGCAGGAAAATGAAACACTACGGATGAACTTGTACACGGAGAATAATAAGAACCTGTCCATCTCCAAAGCAATCGACACGCTAGAGAGCAAAGTGAAGAAGATGATTGACGTGGAGAGGAAATCGAACAAAGAGGTACTCGTGCTGAAGAATAAGATACAAGAGCTGGAGAGACAGAAGCAAAATTTCAATCAGGATCACAGTACAAAGACGGAAGAATGTCGCATGCTGAAAGGCGAGTGTCAAAGTATGCAGCAGAAAATTGCAGAGTTGAATTATCAAAATGAAATGAGGTATTCGACGTACTCTGAATCTGCAGGATTTGTGTTAAAGTGTGTTGTTCCAAATAGGACGAAACAAATCGAAGGCGAGATGCAAAAACTGGCGGATTCGATGCACGACAAGGAGCAAAAGGTGTCGAAAGAGAAGAACATGCTTCGGGAACTGGTGCAAGAGTTGAGCGCCGTGGTGAAGGTGCACAAGACGCGTATCAACGACCTGGCGGACATCAACAAAGAACAGGAGGTGTTGTTGCGGAACCAGTCGACGGTGTTGCACAGCAAGGTGTCTTCTTCGTCCAGTTATCGCTATAAAGCACCACCTAGACACCGTGTTCGGTTTGAGAGCTCTTGTAATTTGAAATATTGTCTAAATAAATGAGTACTGAAAACGATACCGGTCTCTTGATTATTCTCATTCTTGGATTAACTGTTAGTAAATACAATTGCCTGGGGTCGCAACTAGAGAACCAGATGATCTAGGTGGTGTGTAAAATTATAAATGTCATTTACTGGTGTCATTTTTCGTTCAAAGCCCTCGAAATAATGTCGCCTATAAACCATTTCTATACGAGTTTTGTTGCATTCAGGATCAAGAACTAAAAGTGGCCGCGAAAGAAAATGAACATTTGAAACTAAAGAACGACGATCTAGAACATGAGATACAGATCCTACAAAAGTCGATTGAAATACTCGAACATCAGCAGGAGAAAGACATCACCTCCAAAAATAAACAGCAAACGCTTGAAGCAGAACTGGCGGAAGTCAGGTACTTCTATTCGTTACTTTATAAAGTTCAAAAGTGTTAAAATATTTGCCGCAGGACTTCATTGGCAGAAGAACGTGACAAAGTGCTGCTGAAAGAGAAGATCATCAACGACCAGGCAGACACGCTCAGCAATCTCAAGAACAGTGTACGATTGAAATCAAATGAGGTGACGAAAATTAATGCAGATCTCGGCTGGTTGGAACAGCAATTATACGCGGAGAAAACAGAGAAAGATGATCTGCTACGCGATGTGGACACACTGACGCGGGACAAACAACAATTGGAGTATCAAATTGCACATTTAGAAACGGATTTACAGAAGCACCAGTCGCACGCGGACGACAGACAACAATTGGAGGAACAGCGGAAGATGCTGGAGAGTTTGGAGGAACAGGTAGCGCAGAAACAGGAGGAATGGGAGCTGCAGTATCACGTGTTGAAACAGGAACGTGACGCAGCAGTTGCAGCCACGAAAATGACATCACAACAGTTGGATTGCACATCTAGTGAATTGAAGGTGCAGAAACAACGCGAAAAGGAGATCCATGTGGCTATTGGTGAGATAGTACGTGAACAGAACGCCAAACTGAAGTGTGCATGTATCGAGGTAAGACCAACTCACTTAATTTCAACGAAATTACTTCATAACCAAACTTTTGATGAGCAACTCGTTCGATTCGTAGATTAACCAACTGAAGAAGGTGATAAAAGAACGCGAAGAATCCGAGGACAGAATTAAGAACAGTATTAAAGATAATGTGACGATTGCGAGCAAGGCGTGCGTGGATATCATTGCGAAAATTAAACAAATCGAACAATCACATAGTTAGTAATCTTCAAATCACATTCACCATGTGTACACTTTACACTTGTCCATTGGTTTTATAAACTTTCATGCAATAAATAATATATTTAGTACGAACTTTGACAGTTTATAACATTCTAACCTCACTTTAAATACTTCTTGCATTGTAAACACTTTTAATCGGGAAGATTGTGGTTAA
The DNA here is from genome assembly GCA_963422195.1 of Carabus problematicus. Lineage (NCBI taxonomy): Eukaryota > Metazoa > Arthropoda > Insecta > Coleoptera > Carabidae > Carabus > Carabus problematicus. The sequence continues at coordinate 13,651,553 of OY728588.1, read as the reverse complement.
AATATGCACAGTGTACAAAATACTCAGTCTTTATTTGAAACCTTACACTTAATCTGTATTCATTATTAAACAAACGCCCTGTAACACCCAGTGACTCAGGTGTTCTTCCGTGCCCAAGTCGGCTTCGAACACCAATCCTTGTCCCATGGCGTTTCGGCGCAATGACGTAATATACACAGGTGTTTTGAATGTGTTCTGCAGCTTCAACCTGTGCGCCTCGATCGGTATAATGGCCAACACGGGCAACTCTTCAATGAGCACTTTTGGGTGCGATTGCCGCAGACACTTCTTTTCCAAATCCCATTTGGCTCCTTCCAAGTACAGTCCATGGATGTAGCATCCCTAAACCAAACTCCTCACTTAATATTCCATTTTTATACTGAACGCCCGGCATTTTAATAACTTTCTACTTACGGAAACTGGTTTATCAAACACTTTGATGTAATCCGGAAAGCCTGTGACCACTGTGAATATCGTCGACTTGTCCAGCGGCCAAAAGTTATCGTGACACGCGATTTGAACCAGCGCCGTGATGTATGATTCTGGTACATGCAGACCTGACAGCCACATGGTAACTGGATCACTTTGGTAGATCTACAAATACAATCGTACACATTTTATTTCAACCACCCTACCTACAAGATTTAGATGTGTTTTCTACCCAGGAGAAATACTGTTCTTGGCGTTTCTCAAAGTGATCCATCCAGCCGCCCAGGGATTTACACGTAGCGGGGCACAATTTCCTCCAGGAGTTCGGTAGCTGGCCGTTGAACAACGAGTACGCCACATTATCCAGTACAGCATCCATGCCAATCTCACCTGCCAGCGCTTTCCGCAGCAGTGTCAGACTTTTCTTCATGTGTTTGAGCAGTCGGTTGAACCGTTCCAGTTCTTGCAGCAGCACAATCTTCGTCGGTGACATCTCGTGACGATAGAGTTTACGCACCTCGCGGAGATCGTGCAATTCGGGGATTTTCTTCAGTATATCCGTTGCCACAATGTCGATGAACTCGTCCCGACTTATACCGCCGCTCACCTCGCCTAACCAGTGAAGAAATAACGAATAATATACAACAATTTCAAGAAGGACAGTTGGAGAATTTGCTCATGCGCGCATATACAAACCTTGTTCAGTTGGAATTATTTTGCAAGCTTGCGAGAAAAAGCACACATATATAGCGTACAGGCGACTAATAATAATATATAAATTATTCACTTACCTGTTTGTGGTTGCAGTTCAATCAGATGTAACCACATTTCTTTGACCGCCTGACTGTAGTAACCAATCTCCGCGTTCGGATGTAGACCAAACACATCCGGCGTATTGACAAGCGGCAGTTCGTCGATTATAGCTACATGTGTAATATTTGAGGTTATAACACATTGCCGTAGTATTTAGCTAGTGTGTGGTTTACCTATATACTCGTCTTTATCTCCGTCCACGGGGATGGTATAATCCACCACGTCGTCATGGTAGAAGTGAAACGGTTGGAACGTGTCAAACAAGAAGTCACCCATGTATTCATCCATGTAAGTCTTTACAATACGTCTGTCAAAATCGTCTATAACCCTTCCGCCATACATAACCTGCAAATCGCGTTGAATTAATTTCACAAATACACACAGCGCAATATTTCCTGTTGTACCTCGCCAATCAAGTATTTCAAACTGTTCCACGGAATACGAGTGTCTCGGGCCGCCAACGCTTTCGCCAAGTACGTTTCCAGAATTTGCACGCATACATTGAAATCGGATTCGTTGAAATCGTAGCAAATGTTCCAGCCGATTTTGTCGTACTTGCGTCGTTCCTGGACGACGGCGTGGAAGAACGCGAGCACATAGACGAGCGATCGGTACGCCTTGTGCGGACAACAGTCCAAGCTCTGCTGGCGCATTCGAAAATAGGTGCTTCGTAGGTTAAGTTTTAAACCGTTTGGCGGTTCGGTGACAACTAGTGAAAAACACAGACACATCGTCAATGTATAATTAATATACACGTTCAGTTCCACAGTGAATTATTCAGTGTACCTTTCAGCGATCTTTGTAGGATTCCAATCGGAAAATTCGGTGTAGCGTCCGTGGTTAACCACAGACGAAAATCCGGGTGCGGTTTTAGGATTTTCTCCAAATGCTTTTCTAACGTGCGCACAAATGACAACAGTAGATGACAGTTTTGAAACATGAGCCAGTTGCCGCGGCCCGTTGCATTTTCCAACAGCACCAACGCCATCTACAAACAATTGTTGTCACCAGGTGTTTTTGGTGTGGATTACGAGAGTAACGCTTACCGTCTCCTGGCCTTGTCCAAGTGACAGATACTTGAACTGTATTTCACCGGTGCTTCGGTCGGCTAGTTTCATCAGATCATTAGTGGGATCGGAGCCTGGACTCAGCGTGAAGACCACCGGTGTTGTAGGACTGCTCTGGTCAAAGATGGCCTCAAAACTAGACAAAAAAAAAAGTCCAATTGGAATGCATAGAATCGATGAAGACAAGTTGAAAACATTGGCCAGAAGAGGTTACCTTATAACCGGTGGCATAATGTACTGTTCTCCCATGATGTCCATGATATAGTTCGTGACGGCTCGGAACACGCGGTCCACGCGGAAACATCGCATGAACATTAGCATTTGGAATTTGGTGCATTTTTGGGAATACCCGCATGGGAAGGGCACACTTTCAGGTGCGTCCAGATCATACCACTGTAAGAAAACAAATACATGATCATATATTATCGGACTTGTTCGCAATATTCTTCATCAGATAAACTGAACTAACTTCTCTACTATTTTCTTTCGTACTTACCGCTTGCCACTCAATAATATTCTGTTCAATTTCCAACGGTAATCGTTCAAATGTGTGGGGAAAATCTGTCGCCAGCTTTATAATATCTTCCCAGCCCTGAAAATCAAAACGTCATGTTGATAATACCTTCTTAAACCGGTTCAATAGTTACGTAATAACTCAGATAGTTCTGGTCTTAGATCTTACTTTCGGTGAAATCCATTTGGCCGGACATTGTCGCGTAGATTTCTCTAGACTGACGTTGCCTTTGATGAAGAAATCCAATTCGATTTGCTTGATGTGTCCCTCGTCTTGCTGGAGTTTCACCGTCATTTGGAATGAGAACAGTAACTTGTGTTTCTCGAACATACCTAGAGACACACACACACAGGACAATCTTCTAGTTAGTACATCTATGTGTGTGTACGAATCTCCCGGGGACAAGTTTGAATATTACCCGTGCATCCATAGTCGTATACGTTTTTCGTCAGCATGTTGATAATGTTCCGTAATCGTCGCACCAGCATCACATCGGGCAGGGCTTTCCGCAGCGAGTATGCAAACACATCCAGGTAGGAGGTCAAAGAATACTGGTACATCGCATTCACGGACGCCATGTCGGACAACACAAAGAACAAGATGGCACCTCTCTTCGCCACCGGTCTGTATCCGTCCCGGAGTATCTCGATGTCTTTGCCCGTTTGAACTGCTAGATCTAATTTGGTCATAACCTGGAACATAATGACAATAATTATGTATAATACCAGCGGTGATACACAATTCATCTAATTCTCTACCTCTGTTGCTTTGCTCTTTGTATTCTCCAGTGTAGCTATCAGTTCTGCATTGTCGAGCATGTTTCCCGTGGACGTTGCCAGTTCCCTTAGGAGTGAATCTTCCAGATGCTGCAGCAGGTTCTTGTTGACGCTGGTCTCTTCGATCAGGTTCTCGCGTTGTTCCTCGAGATCGGCTCGTTCGTTGCGTACCACCACGCTCAGCAGCTGGTCTTCTAAACCCTAACAACCATACGACCAACTGGGGTTTCTGCAACTCCTCAACTATTATTATTCGTAGCACCCATTTACTTACCGATAGCGTAACCGTATAGTTGATCACTACAGCCTTGGAATACGCTTGTGGATTGAATTTCGGGTTGGAGATCTTCGTGGTCAGGTACATGCGGAAATTCGGATCATAGTCAACTTCTTTGTCGCCCAAATAGATGAAGACTCTTCCGCTGACGGCTGTAATTTGAATAATTATCCACTTGACTACACACATAGACATGGAAAACTTACTTTTTATATCCTTTTCCAGTATATTATCCACTACGGGATCAATGTAATCGTCTACGTCCTGGAACAGAACCGGCTGTCCATATTTGATCGCCATCTCGAGGTGTTTCAAGAAGTCATCGTCACTGAACGACACAACCTTTAGATTATTCTTTTCTTCTTTCTTCTTGATCCAGTACAGTGCTTGTGTTTGTGGATCGATGCACAGTGGGAATCGGGACGCCCGTATCGTTAGGATTCCATTCTGAACGGACAGTTCGTCTGGCGGTAATCCCTCTGAATTCCATCTGCGAACATTATTAATTTACACTGAATAAACTCTGCAACTATTACCGAGAATCCTGACGACATACTTGCTCACTTCCACGTCATTCGTCAGGCTAGTTTCAATTCGGTAATCATTGGACACCGGTATCTCTCGGTCGACAATATCCTGATGCCAGTCCTCATACACCATCGTGCGTCTAAACTCATAGTTGAAGGGTCCCGTGTAGCATAGGAACGCCGACGACAGGACACAATTGCCGACCAGTCGTTCTCGTTCGCGTTGCAACTTCTCCAGATCGTCCGTCCACCGATTCCGTTCCGATGTCAACCCGGAGATCAACATGTCCGCCGCGAGTAGCCTGCGTTGCATGATTTCCGTTTCTTCCTGCAGCTCGGTCCGTCGCAGCATTGCCACTTCGTATTTATCATTCAATATCTTCAATTCTCCTTCGATCTTCTCGATCTCGCGGTTCAGTTTCTCCAGCGATTTCAACGCTGCACTGTACTCTCGCTGCAGTTGTTCCACCTTGATCTTCTTCGGTCGCACCTCACGGTACACCTCGCAGTATCCTAGGACGGCGGTGACGAACTTCAGCAAACCGTACCCGGCTTTACTGATATTCTGCATGTCGTCCATTTTCTTCGATTTCTGCAAACACACACAAATGTAATCACGGTGCATGATCAACTAATAACATAAATGGGGGCATACTTTCATATGCGCTTTGACCGCTTTCTGTTGCGCCTGCGTGATCAGGTCACAGTTCATTTCTTGCAACGTCCGCAAGAAGTTCGGATCGGCCATCAGACCTTTTGCGGACTTCCAGTTGACTTCTTTCACGCCTTTCAGGATGGCTACACACTCGCAGACAATCTGTACGGGTTCGGGTGGTGTGGCGAACGATCTGTAGAAAATCTGTCAAATCTTTTCTCCTTGCGATGTGTTCATTTATACACGCACCTAATTTCTGTAATATCAGCTTTCTCCAAATCGGCTAGTGCCAGTCTCGCCGCTTCCAATGCTGGTAGTGCTTCGGCCAGTACCGTCTCCGCCTCGGCTTGTTCAACAGCGATCACTTGCTTCTGTTCTTCGATCTCCACACTCTTCTCGGAGACGATGTTCTTTTTGGCCGTCGCCGTGGCCGTGCCCGCTTCAATTTCCACCAACATGGTTTCACACTCGGCCGTCGCCTTCGCAACCACCACTTTTTGTTTCTCCAGCTTCTTGTTCAGTTCGGCGAGTTCGACGGTGGCTTCGGCGATTTTCACTAACCCACCACTTAGACGTTCGCACTGAAACCGATACAATCACTCTTGCGCTTTCGATGCCTGCACAAATAATGTGTTGATTTGTTGCCGCTATATACCTGCGCAACAATATATGCATCCTTCTCGTCCAGCAGTTTGAAATAGTACTGAATAAAGTCCAGATAATGTTTGGGCGTAACGAAATTCTTTCTGCGCAACTTCAACATGTAATCCTTGGTGTAATGCTGTACACTGTGGTGCACGTGGACCACATGGTTGATGATCTGCTCCTTGTGTTGATCGGGGATTTTGGGTTTCTGTAAATAAGCACACAGCACATTTTTACTCCTGTGGCCATTGAATTTATTTTGTAAAACAGCTGATTACATCTTTCATAAACACACTGGCCACCGCGATCAGCGCTTGTAGCGGCCACGGGAACAACCAGTCGATGCACGTGTTGTTCACCAGGCCTGGGAAACTACGACAGCGGTTCCGTAGCTCGTCACCGGTGGGTGACATGGCCAGCACCATATGGAGATTATCCACACAGGTGTTCACAAAATAAGACCACACATTATCCCTGAAGAAACAAGCAAGTTTCATAATAAAATTTGAACCTCTACATCTATGCCTAGATAGTTTTGAAACAACCAAAGATGTTCTTACTTGGTAATACCGTAACCAGACGCCTGCGCAAAATTCCGACACTGTCCAACGATCGCCTCCTTGTCCTCGTCGGTGAACAACGCCGGGATCATGCCAATGGTCAGCATATTGTTGATGAACTCCAAGAAACCTTCTTCGGCAATTTGTGCGGCCGTGAACAGGAACATTAGTTTCTTTCGGTCGACGCCCAGAATGGTGTACATCCGTTTCATGTCCTCCTTGAAGCTGTTCTCGTTGTACCCACGACTCAGCATAATTTCGAATATTTCACAACCTTTGCACAATCAACAACAGGTTACATTAGATCTCCAGAGATCAATTGGTGGTTTTACTCGATACTCTACCTGCTGCAAATGCTGCCAACTTCGCCAACGACTGTTTGCCACTGCCTCCAACGCCCACAATCATCACATGTCCCCGATCCATGCGGATGGTGCGGTGGATTCGGGTCAGATGTTCCAGTGCGTCTTCGAACAGCACCAAGCTCAACTTACCCTTGCGTTCATTGTACTCTTCGACGATCTCCTGAAAGAGGAAGTAGATGGCGTCATAGTCGAGCATATCCTCATAGTACCGGGGCTCGTCCTCATTGCAGGCGTTTCGGTAATCGCCAAAGAGCAACGGATCCCGCATGATGTACTCAAAGTCCGTCAGTTCACGGGGTTGCTCTTCGTCGTCCGCCAGCACTTCGTCAGCTTCGGGCAGCAGGAGCTTTGCAGCCAGGTCTTTTTTATCCGTAGCATGCGGAACATTCGGGAAATGTTCCAAGATCTCGGCGTTAATGTTGTTCTGCATTAATGTTTGGTCCTGAAACATAGTTATTGTAACACAATCAATCAACTCCTAGAAAACTATTCCATCTTACTTCAGCATTGATCAGTCTGTCACAAATCGATCGATTGAATTCGTTACGCCACACCCGAACGAACTGTTTCGTTTCGGTGTAGAAGGTCGGATGCGTCTGGCACAATCCCGCACAGATCCTCGACAAATCTCGCATATTGAATATGTAGTGAAACTTGCTGGGGGTCGGTGGCAGTTCGATGACTACTTTCTAACACAAAAAACACATTTTATTTGTGATTTTTTCGTTTAGAAACATTGACTTATTTACTTTATACAAGTTCAACGTCATCTGCATTAGTTTGCTCGCCAAGGCCTGTACTTCTTCGGAGAATATCGCTAGATGGCCCACAAGAATGGAGGAGTAGATGTGCAGTAACGTTTCATCCGCTGGAAACACAAGATTGAACACTGCAAACATGGATACGAATCGTGGATCCACCTCGTTACGTCCACCGCCCGCCTTGCCCATTGCAGCGAAGAAACCTAGCAAAGGAAAGACACGAATAATCGCATGCGAAGATGTGAACTAGCTGTCACATCATCGTCGTCTCTTACTGATATCTTTCAGGTTCTTCCAATTCAAATCCTTGCCGCGATCATAGAATCCACCTTTCTCGAATAACAATTTCAGTAGTGCTATTGGTTGTTGGGTGCCGTACTCGTCAACCTGTGGCATATTTAGATCGTCGATGAAGACCACCAGTTTCTTGCCAACGGGCGGACCGTATATGTCCTTGGTGTGTTTCTCCACGACAGACTCCAAAGTGCGTTGCACATCCATGGAGGAGGTTCGCGAAGAGAAGTTTATGTTTAAAATGATCTAGAGAGAGAGAAGCACATTAGTACATAGTACCGGGTGATCATTTAAAATCATAATTAAAGCTGGCTATGAATTTTAAATTAGATTGGCAACATTGACAGTTGCTAGTATTATTTGAATTGTCAAAGTGACACTTCATATTTAGAACCTGATAATTTTTAAAATCATTTGCACAGTGGTGTTGCAATACTTTCATTCACTATTTTCTTGCCGTTCAGCGTTCTTAAAATAACTCTCTATGAGGAAAAACTTTATGTTCTAAATTAAATATTTTTTATGTGTCACTTTGACAATTCAAACAATACTATCAACTGTTAATGTTGCCAATCTAATTTAAAATTCATAGCCCGCTTTAATTATGATTTTAAATGATCACCCGGTACAATTATTGTTATGGCATACGTACAAACGTGTCGAGATTCATTTGACGTAGGAAATTCAACGTGATGGCTGTTTTGGAAGTACCAGTTTCGCCCACCAGAGCAACGGGTCGTTTCACCTAGATTAGAATAGTACATTTATACACCGAGGGAGAAAAATTTCTCATTTTTTCTGAGGTGTAATACATCGAGGGAAAAATGGTGGTCTCTCCCGCGGTGTACCTACTATTTATTTCACGATCGGGAAGTAGAAACACTTAATTTCATGCATAAAGAATTATAATAAATCGGAGCGAAATTACAAGATTTAGAAGTCTTTGGGAAAGTTTCCCGTGCAATGCGTACCACGGACAACAGACAATTTATATCAAAAAACCTTTGTTATAATAAAAACTCCCCTACGGGAAATTGTCTTAATTCGTTCCTTGGGAGTAAATGCTTTACTTCTGTTACAATTTTGATGCCTTTTGATTTTTACTTCTGGACGTGGGTAAAACATAATTTTAATATAAAAAAAACGGTAGAAATGTGTATACTAATTTCAAACTAATGTATTTGTTTCTGACAATTACTACATACAACTACTCATCATGCATCTTATTTAAACTATACCTTTGTAAATCTGCGCTCCGTAAAGCAATTCTGAACAGCCGCATGTTTGATAAAAATCAAGTTACTAGTTAATGTAATTCGTTCGCAACAGATATACTTACATCGTTCATCAGTTTGAGGATCCACGTTGTCCGTACCGTATCCACGGTGGGCACTAGTATTTCCGTGAACTTGGTCGCTTTATCATGAATATACTCGGGCACCAGCCAGTCCCATGCGACCCATTCCTTCTTGTTCATATCGAGGAAGTAATCGTACAGCGTTGGATATGTCAGAGGCATGTATCCTGGAGTTAGAATCAACGCATTAAAATCCTAGCACTCTCAACTTTTCGAATTTATACTTACGTGCTACAGCTCTGTTATTCTTGCCATCCTCGATACCCATCTTCGTGCAGGCTTTCTTCATGTAATCGTCGAACTGTGTCCGCGCGTCACTCGTCAGTGCCGCGCCCAGCGAACAATAAATAGCCACCAGGTACATGGACTCGATGAGTTCTTCGTCGATCTCTTCCTCCGGGTCGATCTCCAGCTCGGGGTTGACGGGGTACATGGCGTCGATCATGAAGCACAGCTGGGTCACCTGTGAATCCGTATATAATATTGGGTAGTAGCTATCATTGACTACTCTGTGTGTGTATCTTTGTCATGTACCATGTTTAAGCCCGTCTGCGGGATGATACATTTCAGCGGCTGCAACTGTTGGAACCCTACTTCGCCGTGCAAGATGTAGGCCAGCCCACCGACGACGTACTGCGCGTACAACTTGACAAAGAACTCGCGTTCCAGCGGATGGGGTCGTGACTTGAGCCACCGTTCCCAGTACGGATCGTAGCCTAGGTTCTTCGGGTCCACAAACACCATGCCAGCTCGTGATACTGTTGCAGGCGACGCATACTGCATGTCACCCACCTATAGAATAAAGCCCCCGCTTAGTAGCTATCGCGATTAACGCCAATTCGTTATAACGCGGTTTATCCCTCGCCCCCAAAAGCAACAATTGATTCGTTAGACCGCGCTTCATGAAGCCACAATTACTATGAAACTATGTTTTACTGTACTAGGATATCATTAGATCTGGAAATATCAACAACTCACCTCAAACAACAGTGCACAATGTGGTTGCAGGCGGATTCGTTCACCGTTCGCCAGCGTCAACAGCTTGTTGTCATCCATCACCGAGTTCATGTTCTCGATCCACAACGCATCGATATCTCCGTCGAACAAGATGTACTTCTTCTCGTTCTTGTCCGTGGGTTTGTTAACGTCCCGGAAGATATTCGAGAGCAGTCCGTCGGTCCAGTCACGTGTCATTGGATCCAGTATTCCGTACAGTTCAATGACGGAACAAGCCTGCAAGAGAAACATAAGTATTTCTCAGAGAATATACATGATTGTCAAACGAGTATACTTTCGGGTTTAGTGTGAATATTTTCGTTGGCATGCCAAGAAGCGTTTGTGCTTTGACCAACGTGTCAATCACAACCGATTTACCACCACCCGTTGGGCCTACAACCATTGTGGAGTGTCGCGTCATCATGGTTTCGTAGAACTGCACAACTTTGTCGATCTACAGGCAAAGAAAATGTTGGAGAAAACAACGAATCATTTCCATTTGGATGTATCTTACTTGTGTAGGTATCAGTACGTAGCCATCCTTTTCCAGTACAGTTTCCACGGCTTTATTGAAATCTGGATAGCCTACTCGCGGGCAGTCTAGGCCGGGGAAGAGATCCCGAATGAGTGCCAGGAACAGGGGCATGTCTTCGTACACAAATTTAGGGTAATTCATATCCCTAGTTAGAAACACAAAATCCACCATAAAACGAGACTAATACAAGTTCATTCACGCATACAGATACAAATAGTAAAGTTTATTTCTTTACCTCAATGCTCGCATTAGCACCAGTGTTTCGGACAACTCTGGTGATGCTCTTCGCAAGACCCCGGCCATTCTGAGTACGGCTGTCAGTGCTCGCAGTCCCCAATCGTAGTGGTACTGTTTGGACAACTGTTCCCTTGCTAGTTTATACAGTACAGTCATCTTCTTGGCGAGAACCTACACGAACAATCATTAGAATGCGTGCCATCCTAAATTGTCTAAATCTAATATAACCTTCGCTTGCAGAAAACCATCTGAGAACAACGAAATCAGACAAATCTGTTCCAAGTCCGGCACGATACAGACGACGGGACGAAAGAGGGCTTTCACGGACTCCGGCAACTCCGTACGGCCGGCGTATCCTGGATTCATGGTTATGAATATGCCAACTTTCGAGTCGAGTGCAATGTCTTGTCCCTCGAACTATAATCACAAGAGAAAATATACGGAATTTCTAGCAGAACACTATTTTTACTTTCTTATACATGGTATAAAGGAAGTATCAGGAATCATGAAAAATTTCGATTGCGAGATTTTGATGGAAATACATGTTTTGTTCTACGTATTTTTGTTCTATCCTTATCCACTTTTGTGTAAAATGTATTTATATATTGGCATGTATTTAAAATATCATATATGGCTATGAAAACAAAACAGAGATAAAATATTTACAGCACGACCTTCTCGATTAAAAGTGTACTATTTATTTACAGAAATACGCATTTAAAATGTTAAATATGTTGTGCCAATTTAAATTGAGTATAAGAAAGTAGTGTGGTGACCACAGCAGATTTTTTAAAAATAAATTTCGTAAATGTTGACTTGGTTGTTTTCAGCAACAATTATGACCTACCGTAAAGTGTTTAACTTTGTGCACTAGGGCGTTTTTGATCGTCTGCAATTGCGTGGAGATGACGGACAGCACTGAGATGTCGATACGGTTGAATTCGTCGAAACATCCCCAGGCGCCGCACTGCACCAGGCCGGCCAGTGTCATGCCGATCGCCTTGAAGTCCATACCTTCGCCGCAATTCGTCACGATGCAGAGCAGAGCCATCGCCTTGGCCAGATCTTTCGTCGTTTCTGTTTTACCAGTACCGGCGGGGCCTGTAAAGCACAATAGTTACACATTGTCAGCAACACACACTCTGTTCAGTCTACAACATCCTCCAGTATGAAACCGTATTCTCTCGTTTACTTTGTAGCAATTCTTATTAATTCACAATACGCTCACCTGCTGGCGCTCCGCCTAGATGCATCGTCAACGCTTGTGTGATTGTCAGATAGATGCGGTCCGTTAGCGGTGTGATCACCAGCCGGCCATTCAACCCCATGTACTCGTAACCGTACTCGAAACACCCGGTGCACTGAGTCACGTACAGATTGTCCACGTCGCGCATCCAGTAAAACCGCAGTTGACTCTCCCATTCAAACTCCAGCGAGTCCGTGATACTGTCACGCACAAAACTCTCGATGATGTCGCGTGCATGCACATCAATCGTCACGATAGTTCTCAGCTTGCTTCTGTCGTTCGGCGCCAGATTTTCGCGCACCTTCAACACCAGATTGTCCAGTTGTTTATTCTGCTGCACCAGGTAATCTTTCATCGCCCGATGATTGCCGTTCTTGATCTTCTCGAACACTTCTTCCACTTCCGCCGTCCACCAGACTTGGTTGCCGGCCAAACAGATCATTCCCTGGTAGTCCATGATCCAATCGGTGCGCGGTCGCCGCACTTTGCCGTACATGAAGATCGCCTTCTTCGTCAGGTACCGATTGGAGACACGCATCTCCGTCAGCACGTCGTTCATCCAATCCTCGACTTTGCCCTCGGCGTAAACGGTGTTCCGGAACTCCATTATTTCACCTTCTGCGGAGATCATAGCCGATGCGGTTATCCGTTCTTGACTGTCTGGTCCTAATCTCAATGATTTGATGTTGTCAAACATCTGTGTGAAGAAATTTAGCAAAACTTAAAAAAAACATTTCCATTCACTTCATAATCCGTTACCTTAATCATATGCTCCTGGACACATTCGGGTTCACTGCTGCCCAAAATCGACAGCAGTTCATCCGTTGAGATGAAATAAAATCGCGGGAATCTGCGTCTCTTCGAGTCCAGGTAGTCATTCAACGATTTCTGGCATCGCTCCAAGCCGTAACCTAATCCCTGGAATTCTGTCAGCCGTCCCGAAGCCATACAACATTCCAGGACGATCGGCCGTTTGGCCGTGTCGAGCATTATCTGCAAAATACATTTAGAAATCACACTGTACCCAGTTTAATTGTCCATACTGTAGTCAATGCAATTTACCTTGCGAAAAGCTTTATCGATGTCGTCAAATTTCCTCGCCTCGTCGGGCAGTTGTGTTCGGATATCACCACCCACGAAGATGCCCTCTAGGTAGATCCATTTCCTCTGCGTTGCCTTCCATTCGTCGATCACCTCGTTGATAGTCGCCAGCGTTCGTTCCCATTTCTGTACTTGTCCGAGGAAGGGTCCGACGAATCTGCAAAACAGATTGGTGTCATTCATTTGTAGATGTTTCATTAAAACCTCATATAAAACACATACTGTGACCCGGCCATGCTCTGTAGGTTCATTGAATTGTCCTCGAGCACTTGCATAATGTCATCGGTGGCACCCAAGATGTATCCGCGCTCCTCGTTCCGCAGATTATGTTTGTGCACGGTGAAATTCATCACATTCCACGTGTCGATAATGTCCCGCACACCTTTCTCGATCTGCAACTCTTTGATCGCATTGTTGATAATCTCCTCCGCGATATTCTGGTACCGGTGCAGCTCCATCGCGAACATATTCTCCAGCGTGAACCGTTCCGGTGCCATATCGAACGTGATGCCCGTTTTCTCCATCAACTCCTTCCAGTGTCGTTCGCGCATCGCCTCGTTCTTCAGCGCCACCATCAGGGGCACGACACTCTTGAATTGTTTCATCTTCAGGTCCAGTATTTGGCCGACGGGCATCGTACGTACGACCCGCGGCAATTTGCGAAAATCTTTTATGTAATTCTCGATGCCATCCACCAGCGCCTGGGGATTCAGATTGGACCAGAGCGTCGTCGACCAAATGTCGCGGGCGTCTTTCTGGGCTCGGTACAGCTTGTACAAGATCTGTAAATTTTGATAGTCCGTCTGGGCTTTGAGGAAATCCGAATAGTCGGCCAGTGGGACGTCGAAGAGTAATTCGGCCGTTTGTAGTTCAAGTCTGCGCCGGTCCTTCTCTTCAAACAACGGTCCATATTCTTCCATCAACAGGCCACCAGCGTCGAGGTCTTCTTCAACGGCTCCCGGGCCTTCCGCATTGAACACCCGTACAAATTCTGTGAGTTCGTCGAGAAAATCGGCGATATCCGCCAGGGTGATCTTGGCAAATCGATCTTTCGTAGCGTCCAGCGTTTGACTTTTGTGGATCGCGGATAAATACAGTTCTTCCCATTGGTTTTGTAGTTCTTTCGCTAGGATTTCGTTCTCTGGATTCACCTGTATAATTGATAGAAGAATATTTTAAACATAAACGAAAATGTTGCACTTCATTTTACTGTACCGGTAGTTCATGGGCTCTCAGTACATGGAATGTTTCTTGGAAGTCCAAGTACTGTAGTTCAGCGTTAACGGACATGTGCAGAATACTCGTAATAGTCGTCATCACCAGCTTGAACGCTTCCAAATCGATCACCTTCTGGTTGATTTTCGTTTTCAATTCCTGTGAAAGTTACGTCAATATTTACTACAAATCCACATGAACAAGTTCTTCCTACAAGATCACCTCCATCATTTCTTTAAAGTCGTTCATCTTCTGCAAGACGTTTGCCGATAGTTTTTCGCCAAGCACTGTTTTCCACTGAAGCGTGTGAGTGATAATCTGATTGAGGAGCGGCCGTTTATTCACCCGGATCGGACCGATGTCGTAGAAATCCTTGATCTTATCCAACTCGGCCGCCGTTTCCGTGTAGTACACGAACTTTTGGTCGTACGCCTCGAGCGTTGGCCCCGAATCGATGAACTTGTCGAGTATTTTGTTCTTGTCTTTCGTCCAGAACAGACTGTATCGTTTCCAGCTGAAAAATACACATTCAAACGCACATTATTACTTATTACTCTCAAATGGCAACCAGAATCTGTAACTGACCGTTGCATGTTCATCTGCACGGCCAGTATCATTGAGTGTATGGACTTGCGAATCTTGTTGAAATACTCCGCCAGCATTTCATGTTGAATGATGTCCTCGTAGAATGAGAACGTAAAGTACTCATCGTATTTCTCGAGTTTCTGCGGCTCGCAGTACCAGCAGGTGCCTTGTTTGTACCGCGGAAAAGAGCGCAACTTCTCGAGGAAATCTTTCACGTTCCGTATGATGATGCTGTAGATTTCCGACGGTGTGGGTCGCATCATGGGCTCCGGTTCCAACAGGATGATGTCCACTTGAAACAGCGGTGTCTTGCCATTGAGTTTGTCGTTAAAGTTCGTGATGTTGTTCACCGTCATCATCGTGAGACTCTCGTAGATCAGATTCTCCCAGTGCTCGTAGTAGTCGCGCATTTTCGACGCCTTGCCCGTCGTCGTATGCAGTACCATGTCCTCCAGCTTCAGCAGCACCGGGTGCACGTTGTCGTAGATCTGTTTCATCACGCACACACTCTCCATTCGTTTCGTGGCGATTTCATCGAAGTAATTCTACAGAGAAACGAGGTGTATACAACTCAGCACAATTCTACTTGACATTTGAACATTCTTACCTTGCAGGGAAGCACTGTATCCTTTCGGTTGGTCGACTCAAACAGGTCAAAGTAGCACAGCAAGTTGATTTTCGTCTCCATGGTCGTGCTGAAGTCCTTGATCTGTTCCACCATGCCTTTCAGGGTCATCAGCAGTGTCAGGCAGGTCTGCGTGTAGTTCTTGATGCTCAACGATTCCCACGTCAGCCGGATCAGCCCTGGTGCGATGTTCTTTTCGACTTCTTGCAGATGGTTTCGCAAGAAGTAAAGCTGCAACACAACAATAATGTGAATTAACAAAAAAAACAGATTGCCCCTGGTCGCGCGCATATTACTTCTGGCATTGTCAGTTGATCGACAATCGTATTGTACGTTTGCAGTACATCATTGACCGTTTCCATGTCCAGATAGAGTGCGTCCCGTTTCAGCGCCGCTCGATTGATTTCCTCGGGCATTTTGAAGCCCAGCTTTTCCATTAACTTGGCCTCTTCTACGATATTAAAGTACTCCATGTTGAAGTTGATTTCGTATCGGAGATTATGCTCAGGCATCACCTTGTCACCCATGAATTCGGACCATGTTGTCTGTTGTTTCTGAGTCTTGTCTTTGCCTTTCTTGCCCGCCAGCCATTTGAAAGTTGTGGCTACTGCTGCCAGCCGTTTCACACCTAGAAATCCCCTTAGGAATATTAACAAACACATAGTCAAATATGCCGAATAGTATACCCTTTTTCGAAGTGCTTTCGCTAACAGTCGTCGAATCTTTTTCAGGGAATTCTGTCAGTCCTCCACCTTGAAGCAAATGAAACAAAACTAAGCGCTCGAATCCACACAGGAGAGAATATTCAAAAATAATGGTACGTTACCTTTCTTTAATAACACATTGACGATATTGAGAATGTTTCGGTTGAACGCGCTGTCAATGACGGGCAGCGCACTCGCGAGCCACTGCTCGTACTTGGTGTTCTCGTACGTGTGGATTGTCTTCACAATACGCAAATACCGTCCGAGTGCTTCCATCTTCTTCTCCGAACCTTTCATCTCTTTCACCGTTTGGAACACAAGCACGGGTTTCTTCAGTTTGTTGAAGAGGATGCGTGCCCAGAAGATGGCACCCGCCATCGGTGGATGATTTCGGCAGAGTGGAGGCCGTCGTCTGTTTCTCTGCAGATACCAAATTGCATCATCATCCAACCAGCACATTTACTCTTTTTTTACTTACTTACCATGAATGTGTTCTCGACTTCGAACAGTTCCTTGGTGAAGAAATCCATGATAACATCGAACTTAATGGCTAGTTGTTCTTGGATCGCCGCTCGCGTTTCCAATCCTTTCAGTTTTAACAGTGCCTCCAGGGCTTCTTCGGAGGATCTGTCAAAAGTAAACACATCTACACACACTTCGCACTTAAATAATTAACAATTTCTCCGTTACTTCAGGTTCTTGAAGCTCATGTTGATGAAGAATTTCGCCTTGTTCTCCAACAGATGCACATGCTTGTACACGGCGGCCATCACCGCGTCCCAGTTCTCCTTGAACTCCCGGTTGTAAACGTCAAATTCGGCGTTCTGAATCGGCACCACTAGATCGTCGACTTGTTTGATCACCAGATCGATTTGTTGCGGATCGTAGATCATCGATTTGAGTTCGGGTCCGAAGATATTCTCAAACTGGACCATAATCTGTGAACAGAAATAATTTATGTAGCGCTCTTTCTAACTTCATTCAATCATTCTTACTGTTGCAACTTCTTTTAAATTGCCGCACACGTATGCCTGGTAGTCCGAGTCGGAGAACAGTGTGTCCTGGTCGAATTCCCAACGCTCACCTTTGTTCATCGACTCGATCACCTGTCGTCTGTCCATGTAGACATTGCGCCACGTGTTCAACATGTGTTCCGCATCGTCTGCCAGCCGCTGCACAGCGCGTGCTGTGTTTCTACACAAAATATTATCGATCTTTAACACAAATCAAACACTGAATAGCACACATGACATTCATTACTTGAACAGTCCATCAATACTGAGTATCGTGGTGACTTTGTTGCGTAGTACCCAGGCGACGCGTTCAAACAGCGGTACCATCCGTTCCGGTACAGAGTAGTACTTGGACAGCGCCCAGATCCGGTGTAGATTGATCATTAGATTCGGGAAACTCTTGGTGATTTGTTGGAAATTGTTTGACTTGTTGATCAGCTGCAAATAAATGTTGTCATTCTCGTTGCACTTTACATTATTATCCCGCGTACCTTTATGATTGGCAGGATACTATCCAGATACTTGGTGTTCTCTCTTGCCGCTGCGAATTGTTGCTTTATATCGCGTTCATAAAAGACAAATCCACTGGCAAACTGACTGTTCGCCTTGTCCAGTAACCGTAGTATCTGTTGTATGATGGGTTTCTTCAGTTGTTCAATAATATTGCTGTATCCTTCTTGTCGTTCCCGCCACAGTTCGTATTCAGGGATCAAATCATGTCCGAGGGGTTCCTAATATTGGGATATTGTGTTAGTAAACAAGAATAATCTATCATTGCGATAATCTTCAGTAATGCCATGTAAGTTCGTAAATATTATTAACATTTAACAAGACATTATATTGGAATTTTAGAAACATGAACTCACCTTTGCTTGTTGCGTTTCCAACACTTTGGTTATCTGTTTCTCCCAGGACATCACCGCCTCCTCCAGCAGGCCAATGATCTCCGCATTGTTGACAATCTCCTCGTCCGCGTTCTCACTCAGTTCTACGATCTCCGGGATGTGCAGCTGGACATCTTCCTCGTGTTCAATGCTCCTGTCAACAGATATCTGTACATTATACAACCAACACGAAATTTACAGGACACTTTTACGGAACACAGATCTCACCATTGTACCGCATCGATCAGCTGTTTCATGGCCGTGTGCAGCACCGCCTTGATACCGGATTCGGAGTCCGTCTTGTCCATTGCATTGTGCGGTGTTATCGACAGCCGACGGAAATCCGACGGTCGTTTCATATACACCTCCGAACTGTGAGCGTTGTCGTTGTCGACGCCCATCGTCGGTTCGTAGAACTGATGGTGTAGCAACGGTAACTTGACCTGAAACCATAGAACACTGCATTCGTATTCGGTATTCGGTTAATGCACACGTGTGTAAATGCGTACTTTCGTTAGTAAATGTTTGAAACTGTGCAAGAAATTCGTGGTGAACGTTCCGACGGCAAAGTACGTGCTCATCTCTGCACTGGCAGCTTCGAAGCTCTTGATTTTCGGCACACTGTGCTCGGTGCGACGTAGGAAATACACGTACCGAATATCCGGCGGTGCCGTATTGCCATCAATACTGCCGAATCCGCCGTGTAATTTCGGCGATTTGACAATTTTCTGTACGATTTTCTACACAACAAATACAAATCAAGTGAAAACAATTCACACACACAGTGGTATATTTTCGTACCTTAACGGTGATGTATTCCGGTTCCGGTTCTTCTTCGGCTTCTGGAACTGCAAAAGCGGATGAAAGATTAGTATATTTTAGAGAGAAATCTTCGCTAGCGTACCTGACAGTTCACGTGATTTTCTTCCTTTTACCTTTTTTCCTTTTTTATTCTTTCCTTTGTCCGTTTTACTCGTAACGGTTGACGCAGCTTCTGAAAATCGGTGCTTAATTATTATGTGTTTAATATTACGTAATTTAGTAAATAAACCTGTTGTTTTTCCGTCTTCTATTGTGCCAATGGACTGTGGTTCGGGAGAATCAGACTCAGCTATGGTACAAAAAAATACTTAGTCAAATATTACACACAAAGGTCGACGCGCATTTTACCGATTTCCGTTTGTACAATAAAATTAACTTCTTTCATTTCATCCTCCTCCATGTCAACGCCGCTTTCATATTCGGTCTCCACCATCAGGTCTTCTTCTTCTCCCATTTCGGACGTAGGATCTGCGCATGGATTTGGCTAGAGTAAAACAACAACACAAGTGTTGTTCTTCATTATATGTTACCTTTTACGGCTGATTTTCTAGAATCCGATCGCGATTCTTTAAGTTTACTCTTGCGTTTAGATTTTCGCGGTACAGCAGCTCGTTGTTCCTCTTCCGTTGGCAGATTCATTACAGACTTCTCGACTTAACACAAATACACTGTTTAGATTTAAACCAAACCAAAGCAAAGAGAAAAGTATGTTCTAACCTAATTCTTCAACGAAGATCTCCTCATCGAACAATCGGTCGCAGTACGTTTTAGAAATGTGGAATATTTTCTTGTCCAAGTCGTCCTGTGACTGTGAGATGATGTCCACGTCGAGGAACAACTGTAACTGATCGTCCAGTTCATTGTCGTTCGCCGCCATCATCTCTTCAACGTAGATTTCATCGTCTACGCCCAAGAAACTCATGACACGGTCTTTGATCCATTCTCGTCGATAATCTTTCTCCATATTTACGCACGTAAATATAGTAATTATTTAATGTACTGTTGTAATACACTCAACTGGTTTTTGACAGATGCTGTCTGTGTTCGTTAGTAAACAAGATATTTCCCTGTTGCGCAGGGAGACGAGCAGATTCTCTATGACAACCGCCTGGGTAACTTATGTTAACATGTTCAACTTTGTTTGCTATTTCTGGTAGGGCACAAATATTGTAGCAATTTTTGGGCTGGAATTTTGAATGCCATTAGCTAAAAAAAATCGCCAGCCAAATGTATATTAGCAACAACAAAAATGTACCGAATATATGTATTCAAAATACAGGCCATTTGAGTATGACCAACATTACATGGATGCATTGCGGGTTTTGCAACTGGCAGCGACAGCGGCGTCCCGCTGAAACTGGGTCTATTTACCGGCCGTAGTATAATCGTGCATTTTCCAATTAGGTATCTCAATAAGTTAATACTGCGTAATTATTACTGGTTACACCTAAATAAATACACAAGATTTTCTGTTTTTCTCAATTGTTTTATTGTTTCAACAATTCACAAAACACAATCTATATCATTTGGTTATCGATTATTAGTAACACAACACTATAATTCTACTACAGTTTTTTTTTCTTAAACATGATTTTTGACGTTTGGATCGTGTGATGATAACAAAAATACTGATCTGTATGTCACATAATATGGCAGTCATCGTCGTTATTACATTATACACAAATAAATTATACTAACTAGAACGTCAAATGCGCTTGCTACGAACGTTGAAATACTTGTTCGACATTAACAACAGTTGACAGAAACAGTATGGCAAAGTTCCGTTTGTACCACTGGAAATTATACGTCACATGATTCTGCCAATTCTTGTCGAGAAACTCTTTATAGAAGCCGCTCATCTCATCCGCTGTCAGATTCTGTTTCTCGCCGCCCGCCACCAGATGTTTCTGTACATACATTTTCCGGTCTTGAATAAAATTCGTGTTATGCGTTTCCCAGAAGCGTTGGTTCCAGTGTTGCGTTTCCTGTCGCAGATTTCGTAACTTGCGTTGTAACCGCGACTCTGTCGGTGATTTGAACCAGATCACTGGTCGTAGATTGGATACCGGGTGCGGTGGACCGATCATGTCTTGTGTAAACGACGATGACACTAGGAACTCTTCGTCGGGGTTACGTTCGAGTAAAACAGCCTCTACATTCGGTGGTGGAACTGAGGCGTTTCGTTTGACAACTTGAAACTGAAATGTCAAACGTGTGTATATAGGTTATGTTACACTGTATTATCGTATTCAAGTCGGTGTATTTTAATAAAATCTGTGCACGTGTACAACTCTAGTTTATATAACTGTACTTACACATAATATTACTTGGTGTTTAGGTTTGAAATTGTGTAAAATTCGAACGTGGTTCAGCACACCCAACGCCATCTTTACACACTGACAGCTGTAACCTTGAATCACCTTGGCGATGCGCCGAAAATTTATTTTAAGGAAAGAAATCGTCGTACAGGAAAATAATCACAAAATATTCGATCAGATTTTATTTTCATTTCATTTCAATCTTGAAATTGTCGCAATGCATAAAAGAATCGTGTGTACATATTAGGTAAACATATAAATCACAGAGCAGAATTCACCAGAATCCCTCAGGCAGTCTTCCTTTTGGCGGTTCAATGTGTCCGGTGTTTTTGATTTTCTGAATTAGTACTTCCAGTCTACAAACCGGGCCGCCCGAATCCGTCTGGAAGCATTAAGTATGTAAAAATAAACTGCTGAAAGACAAAATACAACGTTTAAACCTTTAGCATTAACGGTAAATAGATACTATGGATGTAGTTGAGTATTTTCTGGAACTGAACGCCGTACGCCGCTAGCATTGAGCTTCCCGTGACTTCCAGGAACTCGAACAACACCGTAGCCGTGATATCCGGCCGTGGTTCTGCAGAAAATCAACGCTTGTCACTGTAATTGTTAGGTTAAAATCACTTTTTGTGCTTTACCGAGATTTAGGACGTTTGCAATCCATCGCCAGGCATACACCAGTCCATGGGGATGCTCTCCACGTTGGTTACGTTTCAAACTGCTGACCGTGATCGCCGCATAGAGACGTACAATGCCCGACATGCGTTTCAAGAACTTGTCCTGCTTCTCAATCGCTCCGTCCACGTACAGATAGCCGAGACTGCGGTAGTAATCCTGGTCAGACTGGCCCTGGATCTGTGGCGGGTAGATCGGCACCAGATACGGCACCGTCTGGTAGAAATACGCGAGCACGAGTTTGCCAAAGTCGGGGAATTCGTGCCATAGTGCTACGATCATTGCCGCATAGCAGTAGGCTGATTCGGGGTTGCTGGAGATCAGTAAATCGCCTTGGAGCACGAACTTCTTCGCTAGCAAGTCCGTGCAGTAGGCTACACCCTGTGGATGTTGCGACGAGAGCACATTTGTGCCGCCCGCTTCGACGGTCAGGCCCTTCAGTAGGTTGGAGAGGCGTTGGTACTTGTCCTAGAAGACAGTGTCGAATATAAAGTCTTCTATGCACCGCGGGTGGTCACGCTCCGTGTATAATCATTGTCATAACACGCGCGGTACATAATATAAGTATTCTGGCACGGGATCTCGTACTTACCACCAGATGTTGTTGGCTCACGGCTGAAATTGCATTCAACGGGATGTTAACAGCCTTTTGGCAGTGGAATCGGAACTGTTTCAATCGCGGATCACCCGCTAATTGAGCAAAAGTGTTCGTGTAGCTTTCCAAGTACAGTTGTAGACTGGAATACATCTTCAGTGCAGACCGACTGACGAAAGTCTCGACCGAGGCTGGTGGATTCGACAAGTCGGCTTCTTTCACCGCTGTTGACGGTTGATTCTGCTGACTGGAAGCAACAACTGGTGTAGGAACAGGTTCTGAGGCGGGAGTTGCTGGAAACGAAGGCGTAGGTATCTTAAGAACAGTCTGGACTGACGCCGGAGTTGGTTGAGCTGCAGTTGCTTGAGCGGGTGTTGGTTGAGCTGCAGTTGAGGCCGGTGCGTCTGATCCTGGAGAAGATTTAACATCCTCTTCCGCTGCAGACGTGGCTAATTCTAATTTCTGTTGCTCTTCTTCCAATTTTGCAGCTACAACTGAACGAAAACACAGATAAAAACACAGATTTTTACAAAAACACCTCAATATTTACTGGCTTGAAATGATTCTTTCAGTCTGGCAGCCTCGCGGACCAACGCAATGGACATTTCAAAGTCCGAAGTGTTCACAGTCCCCGCCTGAAAGATTATCAACAATTTAGCGAACTGCTCGTGCAGATTATAAACGCAATTCGTACTTTACACTTTTCCTTCAGCTTCTCCATACTTTCCGACAACGTTTTCAACTTGACGGACGCCTCTGAGATCGCGGTGAAGATCACCGAATCGTAGCCACGGCTGGCCACATTGGAATCCTTCAAACACAGGAAGATCTCCTGGTAAATGAGTCGGAACGCATGCTGTTGTTTCTGCACGGCTTCGATCAGTAGCAACAGTTGATGTCGTTGTTTCTCTTTGAATTGTTGCTCTAGATTTCGTTTCAGCCGTTCCTAACGAGGGAAAAATACAATTAGTTGTGTGAAAATTAAAAGACAGTGCTGTGTTACCTCTGTTTGTTTCTGTAAATTAATCTGACGCTGTTGCTGACAATCTAGGGCCTTTCTATCCAGATCTTGTAGTGTTTTAATCATTAATTCTTCCTGATTTCTGGACTGCTCGATCAACACTTGCTGTTTCTTGGCCCATTCACACTTTGAGTGCGTCTCTAATTGTTTAATAGTTGTCTGCATTTTGTCTATACGTGCTCTGACAGCTGACTGAAGAAATTCCACTGTTTAAACTAACACACTGCACACAAGATTTAAGTATACATACTTGTACTTCATCCTTCCGCTGCGCTTCTATTTCAACCAACATCTTCCCTAACGGACTCCGCTTTAAGCGAACACTATGCGATTTATGTTGTTCTTTGGCCGCATCAAGATCGCGTTGTATTTTCTTAGGTGTAACATTCGTGCTATCTTCCAGTATTTTGCTATTCGGACCGATTGTAACATTGTGAATGTGAGTGTTGATTATTTTAGACTTGGACAGTGCTGATATTTTTAAATTTTCAAACTCTGCAATCAGACTGTTCTCCATTGCGTCCTAACCTAGAATATTCAAACTTTGTTTATATAAAATGGCCGAGATGTGTTGACTTTTAAAACGTACATTTAACTTTTATAAAGTACGTGAGATTAAATTCATTAAAGATAAATAATTAACTAAAACTGGACACACATAGCACGAATGCTCCTGAAATAAACAACTTGAACGCCGACCTTGCAGAATTCATGTAACCTGCTATAAACATATGATACCAGTGGCATGACAAGTTTTTTTTTGTACTGCCAGTGCTTAAAATAAAATATCTTATCTGTTCTATGCTTTATATGCTTTAATCACTAGTTTAACAGGTTTTTTTTACATATAAATGTAAAATGTTATATATCACATAAATTTAAAATGCAAAAATAGTGTATCGATAAATATATTTATTCACGTAGTCAAAGTCATGCATTACGTAATTTATGATACTTTGACTTGCATTTTATCCTTCAGAAATTTTGCGCCGCAGTAAAGCTACAGTATAAATGAGTATCTACTTATACTGTATTATATTGTGATGAAGGAACCCAAGTAAGTTTATCGCATCTACGCCCATGCATCTGTCAAGTGTAGTATGGTACGAAAAGCAAAAGGTGACTTTTAATATTATCAACGTACTTCATTGCATATCGGATTTTGAACTTTGGGTTTTTTTTATAGATTGCGATCTGTTCAGAACGTCAAGTGCAAATAAAAATCAGTAGATAATAGCATACTTGGTTAGTTACTTGGTGCATGTGTATCTAACCTGGCAAATTGTAAATTACTCGCGGAAATTTTCTATGCCATTCATTTCGTTTAATCGTGTCAAGTTTGGCGTGTGATCATGGAGGAATCCACCGCAGACTCAACACTACAAGACTGGAGTGATTTAGGTGTAGAATTCAAAGAATTAGAGGTACGTAGAATGAAATTCAGTGTCTTGATCGTGTCCGACACTATGTGTTACAATTATTGCAGGCTTTGAATCGCGATTACCAAGCAAAATTAGAGTCCGTCGGTGAGTTACAGTCGAAATGTTTGAAAGAGCTGAATCACCAGCGTTACCGTATGAGCCAGATATCCACATCTATCCATATGTAAGCACACTTTTTCCATATGTTCCACAGTTTCATGTCAACATAGAATAATTTAGGTTACGGAAAAAAGACAAGAGTTCCGAAGCGCTCGATGATTTGGAGAAAGACGTCTTGAAACGTAAAGCGCTGCTGTTCAATATTGAGCAGACGTTACCGAAAGAAAATGGCATGTATTTGAAGATAATACTCGGAAATGTGAACGTGTCCATTTTGAACAAGAATGACAAGTAACTATTAGCGAATATTTAAAACACAATACGCAAATAATCACACTATTTTGACAGGTTCAAGTATAAAGACGAGTACGAGAAGTTCAAGCTTGTCCTGAGTGTTATAGGCTTCGTTCTGGCAGTTATAAATTTAAAAACAAACTTCAGGTATGCTGTTGTCAAGGTGACGTACTTGACTATCTATTTATTTATTATGTTTGTTCACCCTGTTTAGGCCTCTTGAGTTGAGCTATATTTTCCTGCTGGTGTGGTACTACTGTACGTTGACGATACGCGAGAGTATTCTAAAGGTGAACGGCTCACGGATTAAAGGCTGGTGGCGGTTACATCATTTTATTTCGACGGTCGCGGCCGGGATTCTGTTGATCTGGCCGGACACGGACGCCTGGGCGCTGTTCCGTGATCAGTTTATGTGGTTTAACGCGTATATAAGTACAGTGCAGTACCTGCAGTTCAGGTATCAACAAGGAGTACTGTATAGATTGAAGGTACGTGCAATATTTGTGTTTCTGTGTAACAAAACTTGCTAAAAAACTATTTCTTTGTAACCTAGCATTGTTAGAATCATTTGTTTCTCTGTAACCTAGGTAATAAGCCTTGTTAGAATCATTTGTTTCTCGATCACTTAGAAAACAAAACTTGTTAAAATCATTTGTTTATTTGTGGATAACAAAACGTGTTAGAATCATTTGTTTCTCTACAAGCTTTGTTAAAATCATTTGTTGTGTAATCTAGGTAACAATGCTTGTTAGAATCATTTGTTTCTCTGTAACTTAAGAAACAAAACTTGTTAAATTCATTTGTTTATTTCTGGATAACAAAACGAGTTAAAATCATTTGTTTCTCTTCAAGCTTTGTTAAAATCATTTCTCCGGGTAACAAAACTTGCTAAAATCATTTGTTTCTCGATAATTTAGGAAACAAAGCTTGATAAAATCATTTGTTTCTCTGTAACTTAGGAAACAAAACCTGTTCAAATCATTTGTTTATTTGTGGATAACAAAACGTGTTAGAATCATTTGTTTCTCTGTGTCACCTAGGTATAGAGTGTTTAGAAATATTAGAATTTGACTAAACGCAGCATGCTAATAATTAAATATAAATAAATATAAATAAATAAATAAGTAAAATAAATGCTATTAACAGAGGATTATCTCAGATTATACGACATAGTAAATGCATAAAAAGCAGAGATGTATTCAGAAATTTGTGTTTTGTTTCCGTTATACCAGGCACTAGGCGAGAGACACAACATGGACATAACAATTGAGGGCTTCCACTCGTGGATGTGGCGCGGTCTGAGTTTCTTGCTGCCGTTCCTCTTCCTCGGCTACATGTTCCAACTGTACAACGCGTACGTCCTGTGGGGTATAAGTTACCACCACACGGCCACGTGGCACGTGTCCGTGCTGAGCGCCACCTTCCTGGTGCTGTTCCTCGGTAACATCATCACAACGTGTATGGTGATACCGCAGAAGCTGCAGGAACGCATGATGCTACGGTACCGGCTGATGAGTCAGCGACTCAGCTGGGCCAAGAATCTGAACCAACACGTAAGTATACACGGTGCGTGTGTGTGCTCCCGTCAAACAACCGACGTACGTCACCGGCGCAATGTCACTAGAAATACAGACGTCATGTGCGATTTTTATTCGAAAACGAATTAAAACAATGTTCTGCCACACATATTTACCGAAGCCGCTTAGAAACGTCAACTTATAAACGTGTAACATTTGTGTTCAGTGTTGCCAACTAGTAAAAAATAAAAATAATCTGCGTGAAAAATAATTTAATAGAAATATTTATGAAGATTATTTGTTGTATTAATAGGTTTTTTTTGCGCGCGATTAATAATAAAAAGCAAATAGAATGTCGATTAGAAAATATATTTACCTAGAGATATTTATGCTTGTTGGGTTTTTCCCCCAAACGATGACGTACGTTGGTTGTTGAATACCGCGACGAATAGGACGGCTGTCGTAGAGCAATTCACATTTGACGTAGTGAACTTTCTGTTCCAGGGCGAAGACAAACACGAATAGTTGAATTTAAACCGATATTCGATCCCCGATAACACACTACTGAGCCCAAAATGCGTGTCGTTCATTTCAAGATGGCCGCCGTTTTATTTTATATTTGTAGGTTATATAGGTGTCATACGTTTAGTGAAATCATTGCATTTAGCCGTCGTCAACCAATCAGAGCGCGTGTAGCCTGCATAATTCGATGTGATTGTGTTTTGTTTTCTGTTGTTTAATTTGTTGTTTTAATTCCGTTTTACATGAGTTTTTGTATTTTACAGCTTTATTACATGTATGTGAACTGGTGAATACAATATAGATAATTGCCAAAATTTGTAATATGTACAGTAATAAAATGTCTGAATGGAATATCTTTATTTATTTCCACATTATAGGTTATGTCATTCACAATACGTCAATTTATTGGCAATACTGTGTCGTACTTTATTTATTACATCATTACATTCGACAGAACTGCATTTCAGATGGCAGTGACCTGGCATTCAAACAATAATTGCTCGATGACAATGAATGAATTATTTACTTAACATTTGTGGTCTGCTAATCAACCAGTGTTGTCCCGTTGCGTGTAACACGTTTAGGACTGCTGTTTCGCGACCGTTTGACACCTTTTTTCGTCTTCTGTTTCAAAACAACTTGTGTTTTTGTGTCATCTGTGGATTGAATTTGTTTTGAATTTCCCGCCAACACTGCATTCGCTTCAGTTTTCGCTATGTTTTTGGCTTCCGTAGTAGGTGATTCGGGCTCGGAATCCGTTGAATCCATGGACGAGGTTGGCGATAGCTCGTCATCTGACGTTTTGAACTCGCAATGTTGTTGTTGATTAACTTGTGCCTGTGAATTAATGGTCATATATCGGGAAATCTGGGACTTGACAAATAAATAAATAAACATCCTGAACAACATATCTGAGCAGTTATCATATTATGCAGTTAGTAATTCTGCACAACTCTTTTTACTAAACATTTTTGCTCTGAAATGCGTTTGTTCAGCACCGTAATCAGGATTTGTCTACATTTTTATTAATTCCCGATGTCTGAAGACTTCTTGGCGACATTAATGTAGTATATTACCTTTTTAAGTGTAGCGGTGCGTCTGTGTTTCGGCTTATCCACGGGTATAAACTTATCAGCAGCGAGCTGAACACGTCGAATGTCAAAATCCTGGTCAACCCGCGTCACCGTTTGCAATCTAAACGCCCAACAAACCATTCACCGATTAGATACACCCCGCGCCATTTTGTAATAAAACACTTACTAACCTTTGTTCCTCACTCGTCACATACAAGTCGTCCGGTTTATGGTAAATATTATGGTTGTCATAACCTTTCTTATTGTAAAACAACGCATCACACGTGGTACACTTGATCAAATCCTCGGGCACTTTATTCCGATCCGCCTCGGAATGCGATCGCTCCAGATGTTTTTGCAGATTGAACTTGATAATATACTCCATGCCGCACAAGTAACAATAGTAAACCGATTGTGCTTCATTCGCGTTGTTGATTTTTATCTTCTTGGACGGAGGCGGCGTTGGAATTGGTTTAAAAATCGACATGATTCGTTTGTGTGTCGATTTGAAGTGATAGTTTTGTGCTTGTGTGTTGTGAAAGATAACGCCGCACTCGGAACACGGAAACGAACCCGCTGTTGACGATTTCTTGTGTGTTTCTACGTGTTTATCCCTTGTAAACTAAAATTAAAAGCGAACTTTCACACACGGCACCGATGAAGGAATCATATTCACTCACTTTTAACGGAAACTGCATGCCACAGAATGGACAAAAATGCTTTGTAGAACTCTCAGGATGTTTCCGAAACTTGTGCTGAATGGCCAGTGTCACAGTGTCAAACTCTAAAGGACAAACGTCACAAATAATCTTCTCTTTCAGAGACTCCTCTTTGGCCAACGGCAATTCTTTCTCCATTGGTGTTGTACTTTTAACGGGCACTGATTTAATTTCATTTCCCTTTGCGTCGATTTCCTTATTTGCATGTTTACTGAAACGAATGACAGCAGTTCACATTTGAAAATCATAACCGATATTACAGGTTCATGTCTTACCGAAAGTGCTCTTGTAATGCTTCTTTGGTATCTAATTTTGTGCCACACAAAACACAGGAAAATGTTTTGTTTTCTTCACTCATATTTGTTGTTTATAATTTACATGAAACAGTCATATGAATGTCGACTACATGAAATTAAACCGATATAACCTTTTGATGAAACGTAGAATATTCTTTAGTATTTCACTGGTAGATGTTAGAAATGATTAAAAATGTATTAACTATAATACAGTAATCAGTTATTTACAAATATATGTAGTTATTAACAGTGCAGGCTGAGAATTTTGGTATTATTACTTGGAAAAGTTTATAACAAACACTTCGCCATTTTCAATGATGCTTGAACTTCGCGCCATCTACTGAGTGTGGAAAGAAATCGTTTGAAATACAAATTGGGGTTAGTCTCCTTTATGCACGAATGTGTTTTTTTCTGGATATAGGACGCTGGGGAATGGGTGGGAATCGACAAGGAAACATGCAAAGTTCATCAAATGCACATATTGAAATATAATTCAATTCTATATACACGTTCCATATGTTGTTTAATCAATATTGGTAACATTTTCGACTTTACGATGAATTCAGTTTAATTTAATATTATTGCATTTTCAAATTTACCTCAAAACAAAAATGCCCTACATTTGCTACGAGTAATACCAACATGAAAGTGAAACTAGTATTCAAAGAATGGGTTAGTCACCCATGCCTGCAGCTCATCGACGTATGTGCAAGTCTGAATATATCACATATTATTATTTATCTAAATTCACTTTTAAAATCGTAGGTGCCTAGGTCGCAAATAAAACAACAAATTTAAAACAAGTGTGAATACATTTTCTTCTCTTGACAAAAGCAAAGCAAACTAAGCCGACTATAAATGCATTGATCTTCTTTTGTTCAATTTTTAATTAAAAAATATTTTTTTCTCCAATGGTCTTACATAATTTTTCAAAATAAAAAATATGGAAAAATATTGTTCCATTTCCTGCATATGCAAGAAAATTTTGAATACAATTGAGTGAAAAATAAAGGAGAAAAAAAATAAAAACTGAAAAAAAGTTGCAAAATATTTTTTTTCTCAAGTGCGAAGGAAAATTTTGAAAAATAAAATGTACCTTGCACAACTAGACCATAACAAGTATCTGCAGAAAAAATTTCATAAATATCCGT
Source organism: Carabus problematicus (assembly GCA_963422195.1). Classification (NCBI taxonomy): domain Eukaryota; kingdom Metazoa; phylum Arthropoda; class Insecta; order Coleoptera; family Carabidae; genus Carabus; species Carabus problematicus. Next base: position 13,620,825 of record OY728588.1, on the reverse strand, counting down.
TGGGTAGTTTAGGAGATCTGAGTGGAACAAAAAATCTCGTACGAGCGAGCGAGCGAGCGAGCGAGCGAGCGAGCGGACGAGCGACATACATACGGACATATGTTGTAATAGTCATTTCGTGGTCCAGGGGGTCTGTCCGGGATTTCTGTGCAAAAATTTTTGAAATCGGAAGATGCTACAGACATCGTACCGAACACTATAGCTCTTCGACAGGAGGTCGATGAGCTAAAAAGATGCAACAACTTCAGTTTTAAGCCATAGTTTACTATATGTTTACTAGCAATAATATAATTAATTATTGCATCAGACTGATAATCCGATGATCACGTATTTGACAGTTCATTTAGTAACATATGGCTTGAAACTGAAGTTGTTGCATCTTTGTTCACTTTCATGTTGGTATTACTCGTAGCAATGTTAGGCCATATTTGTTTTGAGGTAAATTTGAAAATGAAATAATATTAAATTAAACTGAATTCATCGCCAAGTCGAAAATATTACCAATATTGATTAAACAACATATGGAACGTGTGTATAGAATTGAATTATATTTTAATATGTGCATTTAATGAACTTTCCATGTTTACTTGTAGATTCCCATCTATTCCCAAGCGTCCTATAATTGTTATAATATTTTATGTATAATTTTTCTTACCGGCAATTGTTTTTTTTTTTTCATTTATTAATACAAAATGAACGTCCTATCTAATTGTTTTGCCTTTGATTGTTGTTAACCTAACTGCTCAACACTATACGCCATGAATTCCATTTGTTGTATCGCTATTTGTTGCTTTGCAGAAACATTCGGACAATAAATCGGCATTCTACATGTGTCATGGAAATTCAGTTCCTTGTATAGTAATTCCCTGTAAGCCAGCCATATCTGCTGAATTTTAACGTTTAACCTATAATTTGAATTTAAAATCTTTATTGGATAGTTCTGTAAAGTTTAATGTACAGGTATTTTCGTACTTTTCTTATGGGCCAAATGTTATTTTTAAATAGTTTGAAATGATATTCAAATTTAAACATACAAGAACATTATACATTCCTTTTATTGATTGTATAGGGTAATTGGAATAATTAAATAAATTCAAATGTACATTTGAAGCCGGATATCTAATTTAGGAATTACGTATTTTCGACTTTAAACTTTGGATACACAAATTTTGTCAATGAAATGAGCGATTTTATATTTGGAAACTTCAATGTACGAAGTGAAGTTAGGAATATCACTAGAATGAATTTATATTTTTACAAAATACTTTCGTGTTTCGCAATACTTGTATTAATATACTGAATATTGTGTTAAATAAAATTATATACTCACCATTAATACATTCGGAATTGTTTAATAAATGATAAACATTTAACTTAACCTTTAAAAACAAAATAGTTACAACTCGTAACTAATGTCATGTTACACATGTTCCTTTAAAAAGTAAAAACTAGTCAATGAAGGTGCGGCCATGTTGACGTGTGTGGAAACGTTTGTCTAAATTAAATCGCTACTCCTATTAAACATAATGCCCAAGTGTGATGTAAAGACAAGATACATTCCTGCAACATTTGCATGGACGTTATTATTGGGCACGACCGCCTTGTTCTTTTACTATCCGTGAGTGAACACGTATTTTGTCTGATCACTGATGTCCTCTGTTACTTCCAGACTGATTTATTTACATATTAACATTCGGATTAACTCAAACCAATCACTGCGGTTTTTCTCTTTACAATAACACGTTGCTAAAAATACTTCTGCATGTTAACGTTTAGCGTAATCAAAATGATTTCCCATGTCAAACATTGTGTTTTAGTTGCGAGTGGCACATAACTTGGCAATCTGATTGTGGTTTCTTTCAGGGCTCAGTTCTATTTATCTCCTTATCCATGGGTTCCAGCATATCAAGGTGTCATTACTTTCTTTGTGTTAGCAAATTTTACGTTAGCAACTTTCATGGACCCGGGTGTTATACCAAAAGGTACGTGCTAGTGAAATTCTTTGCGCTGTCACTGGGTGCAATGTGTTTGTGATTGTGCAGCACCTCCTGACGAAGACAGGGAAGATGATTACAGGGCCCCGTTGTATAGAAATGTGGAAATTAACGGTATAACTGTTCGGATGAAATGGTGTATAACGTGCAAATTCTACCGGCCGCCAAGATGCTCGCATTGTAGTGTTTGTAATCATTGCATTGAGGTAACTTAACCATTAAATTGTGCGTACAAGTGACAGTGCGATGTATAACCTTATTTACTCCGTCCGTAGACCTTCGATCATCATTGTCCGTGGGTGAATAACTGTATTGGACGGAGGAATTACAGGTTTTTCTTCTTTTTCCTCATCTCGTTGAGTGTGCACATGATCAGTATATTTGGACTGAGTCTCATATACGTGCTGCACAACAAGGATCAGCTGTCAAAAGTGGAACCGATAGTGGCGTATCCTTTAATTGATCAAATACAAAACAGAATCAAGGTGAAAAGTGACACTGTTCCTTGACAGTCTTCAGTATGGTGTTAATCGGTATTGTCGCACTACTCTCAATACCGATATTTGGTTTGACCGGGTTCCATATGGTGCTGGTATCGCGCGGACGAACTACAAACGAACAGGTAACAGGTAAATTTAAAGGTGGCTACAATCCATTCTCGCGAGGATGTTGGCAGAATTGTTGTTATACGCAGTTTGGCCCGCAATTTCCCAGGTACGTGTGCGCTAGTTCAGGCAATAATCATTGAGCGCGATTGATTGCAAATCATTGTTTACAGTCTGATTAATCCGCATAAATACAGTGCGAAGAAGAAACATTGCTCGCACGGACCGATTGCGACAATCACGAACGATAACCAGGTGAAAACGTACATGGACAATAGTAACGGTGTACGGAATGCCAGTTCGAATGCTTACAATAAGGTTAGTTACGATTTATTCGACCGTTTGCGAACACTAACAATTCATATATTCATAACGTCATTGTCCTGCAACACAAATCACGGAATATTAATAATATGTCTTGAATATTCAACGCCATATGCACAAACTTACATTGTAACTATTTCATACATAATTAATCTAAAATACTATTTTGATGGAAGATTATACTATCTACAAGTATCATTTCTTCACAATGATTACTCATAGGTTTGTTGTTGTGTCACATCTAACCTCAACATTGGCGACTGTATGTTTGACAGTTCGGATCACGTGATCTACTAACCTAACCTGTACGTTTTTGCGTTTACATTCTCCACAGTTATCGCCGGGCAGGGAAGGTTCGGATACTGACATGGAGCCCACGGCGTCTCAGTCGCAGGACTGTGAGCCCACGCCACCACTTCAGCGGCACGGCTCCAAGAGTAACTTCTTTCTGCCGCCCGTCGAGGGCGAATCACCGCGACATCCGCTCGCCACGCGCGTACAGTACCCGCGGTGCAGTCCACACCCGAGACCGCGAGGCCTGGATCCGAGCCGGAGTTACACGCCGGACACGCTGTCACCGGAGGGGCCCCAGCGGCCGTCGCCGACGATGCAGCAGCGGATCAAAGCGTTGGGTGTTGCTACACCGTTGGCACTGTCGAGTCCCGTGCGAAGGTAACACATATTTTGTGGCGGCCCCGTGGATTGTACAGTTCATTGTGCGCAATTTTTAACTGCACACACTTAAGATGCGCACTCACAGGTGGACAATTACTGGTTGTCTGGCTGTGAGTGCGCATTCTTTGCCTTGCAACTTGAGCTTGTATTTTTTTTACTGCACAATTAAGTTTCAAATTGTTGTGATATTGTGCTTGTTCTTTGGGAATGTTGTATGTGAACTAGCAGCCGGCTAATAAGAGGTTAAGTTTGCACAAGCTTTCCGGATTAAAAGTGCGTTTTACAATCGTTAATCAAACGTCTAATTCATGTTTTTCTCTTACTAAATGCGAATACTTTCAACTGATTTGTCCGCTTTTTTCACGGTCAAATTTAAATGATTCGAAGAACGATTTGTAGTTTGACAGCTGCAAAAAGTACATTTTTAATTAGAGAAGCTTGTGGTCTGTATAATTCGTAGTGGCAATGTTTGACGAGCCAAGTTCCGTGATGTTAATGTTGTCTCGTGTATAGGTGGAGATAACCGAAGTATCCTCCACAGTTTGTGGGTAATTATACATCGTGAGGCGGGTTTTTAAGCCGCGCTGGTTCAACTAAAATCCACCTCATATACTTCACCATTTCTTCATAGTGTTCGCAGATTAAAGTTGAACTTGCACAGCTACAAAACCCGTCATCTGTTACACAATGACACCGTAGGGCTTGGCTGTAGCTTTTGCAACCGGCTGTCTCTAGTTTCTAGCTGAGCAAAAGTCAAAAGCTTTGTTCTATTTTTACGCTAGCAGAAGCCAATAGACTATGTTTTCTTTCTTTCTAGAGCAAAGTCAGTAGGCTGTATTTTATTTCGTTCCAAAGAAACGTCTTTATTCAAATAAATACTGTATAAATGTAACAGTAGCGTGATGATATGATGAGAGAAACGTGAACATGATACATAGGCTGCGTTCGAATTGGACTATTTAGTGCACTAATGTACCACGTGACTGGTTCTATAACTTAAATTGTGCACTAAATAACGTTAGGATTTTAGAAATAGACCTTAGGATTTGTAAAAGCACAGTACGCCCTGAATTGCATACCCTAAATTGACCGCCAAGATCCAAAAATCTCCCTAATTTCGTTACCTAAAATACTAAAATCTTGAATTCGAACACGGCCACACAGTGTATTCAGCCAAACAACCAAACGCACGTCATCAATGCAATGTCACTAGAAATTACCACGTCATATTCGATTACTTGTCCACGCATTCTAAAACGGATTAATACAATGTTCTGCCACACACGAACACACAATTAAAGTATGCTGAGAAACGTCAACTATAAACGTGCATATTAATATATAAAATTATCGAGTAAAATGTCGATTAAAAAATATATTTACAAATATGCCTAGTGACATTTGTGCTTGTTGGGTTTTTCCCTAAACGATGACGTGAATGATTGGTTGTTTGACTGAATACACAGTGTATCAGTAATGCCAGAAAAATATACAATTTTCGCTAGTGCACAGTGCGAGATTTAGAAGTTAGTAGATTTGCAGTTACCGTTTAGTTTGGTAGCGTTGTAGTTTGTGCAGCAGTATTTTTGCCTACCTAGCGAGCTAGTGTTCTTGTGTAGTGTCGTGTTTGGTTGTTCACGCAGATCTAATCCTGGCACACCCACGCAGCCACGCCGGCCCGATTTCATCGGCGTGTCCAGTAGCAGCAGCAGCACCGCCGCCGGCGCCGGTGGGCCCGGAGTCGCGCAACCAGTCGGCGCGTACTACGACTCGCGCCCACCGAACGGTCAGGGCGGGTATGGCGGGAGTCCGCAGCGTCGCTTCCTGTCCGAGGGCGAGCTAGTGCGCCAGGGGGCGGAGTTATCGTACGCGCGCACCAACAACACCGTGGACAACATCCGTGAGCTGGCCGGTTCACCGCAGCGCGGCGTCTACATGTGGAAGGACACATCACCGGGTTACCAACAGCAACAGCAGCAGCAGCTGCCAGTACAACAACAGTTCCCTGTACAACTCCCACCCCAACAGCAACCACAACAACAACAGCAACAGCGGCCAATACACAGTTACACGGACTACTATCCGTACCGGTCGAACCCCACAAGCCCCACCCAACAGCAACAGCAGGCGTACCGCGCCAACACGTACCATCCGGCGTTACGGGGCGGAGTCCCCGTGTTCCCGCCCCCCGTCCCCAACCAACAGAGCCCGCAAGTACGGCGCAAGACACAGCCCAGCGTGGGTCCGGTCACGCCCACTCAGCCGGACGCCCGACGCCGCCCGATGTCGTTCGTGCGAGCGCTCGAGATGTCCGACTCGGTCGAGCTGCAAGCGATCGGTTCGCCATCGGCGCAAGCGCAAATGCCAACGGCACGGCCCGGCACGCCAGACCGCGCCAGCGTGTACGACATGAACTACGAGATATCGGTATAGGGGCGGTGGACGCACGATTGAGTGCCGCGCCCCCTCAGTGCTGTTTGTGTATTCTCTGCATCAGAGAACAGCCCAGTAGTATATGCCGCGACACCGGCAACACTGTATGACGTCAGACTCCGCGGCAACAACAGCAATCAGAAACAAACACCACAAACAGCAGCAGCAGCAACAACACTGCCCGTGTGAATGCTGCGCAACAGGTGTTTGTTTGGGAAAACAGTCGACGACGTGTATCGTTGCCCAGCAACCACACATCACCACAGCAACATCACCGGCCGTTTGACAGAACAAAACAGAGTGTTGCGAAGTGTGCATTGTTGTTAGTGCGCGACCACCGGCATGCACCCCCCCCCCCCACTGTCCCACACATTCATCGTTCGTCCAATCATAATGCGGTTCTCCCTGTAGCCCCACCCCCACCCACCTTTCCGTACTATAACTGTGTATAACAATTGATATGATGAACATAATACAACTATGATAAGTCCCGCGCGCCTCAGGACCAATCCCCGCCCGGCTCCTCCCACTACTTGACCACACCTCTCCCCCCCCCCCGCCGCCATATACCAATGTTGTCTCGGTGTTAATGGTTTTTCATGGTTCGACAGGCAGCTACACTACACAATACATACATGATGACGAAGAATCAACCGCCATCCATCGTTTTGTTGTTTGTTAATTACATATATAAATGTAAATGTGTTTTTTTTTTTTTTTAATTAATTAATCGATTAATGAAGAATTAATTCTGAGATGTCTTCCTCCTGGAGAGAGTACTTTAGTCACGCGCATGGTTGGTAAACAGAACAGAGGCCAGGATGAACTCTAAACACGAACTCCATCCACACATGCTAACGCAAGCCGCAGCCGCCCTTCGCCGCCGACAGATGTCGCCACATACCGCGCGGACTGCGCGCGCACACACCCTGTGTCATGGCGTCCGCTGGTTGGTGTTTTATTTTTATCTTGTGTAACTCTATAGGTTCGTTCGTGCTGTATTGAGATTAAATATTTTATTATGTAACCGTATGTGAAGATCCCCCCCTCCCCCCGTGTGTGTTTGTATATATTTTTATCGAAACATAACAAATGAAACGCGCCCTGTCTGTCGATGCCTCTAGAAGATCTGATTGGCTCAGCTGGCTGTGCGGCCACGCCCACATCTGACTCCCCGCCCCCTGTCATCCACACACATTGCCGGCATGATGGAAAATGGCGTTTCGTTAGACTATAGAGTATATCAGAATCTTTAGTGATTTACCTGTATAACAAATGAAAATTTTATAAAAAAAATTATTAACATAATTTAAGTTTTTATTTATATTGATTTATTGTGTTTTTTTTTCTTTGTTCTGTGCACATTACCCGTGTTTCTTTATGAATGTAATATATACAAAAAAAAATATTTATAACTGTGGCTCCTCGATCATTCACGTTTATTTTATTTCAATAATAATGAACAGTTCGATTTTCCAAAGCGGTAAGTTGCACACAATTAATTATTTTTCACTAGCGGGAGTTTTTCAGTCCGGTCCTGTCGTTCAGACATAACCTAGGAAAGTTGTCAGTGTAGGCTGCACGTGTTTGAAAGTGACAGATGTGTAAATTGGTGTAAATAAGTTGATAAAATGGAGGAAAATAGTGAAATAAGTGTTAAATGCAAAGGCGGTGGTAGTATTATTAATCTAGCACCTGTGTTTTCACCCGATGGATTGTAAGACAAGAATATTGTTACAAAATTTCGTGCAAGGTTATGTGAACATCATATTTCAGATACATTTTCCTAGCATGGAAGAATATCGTACGGTCGTACAGTGTTGAAACAGGTGAACGAATTTCCGATTATGAAGGATGTGAGCAAAATATAGTTGGTTTCGCGATACATCCAATGAATCCAAAATTGCTAGTCGCTTGTACGAATTCAGCTGAAATTGCTGTTTGGAAGTGGCAAGCGCAATTGTTGATATCGAAAAACGTAAATTTCCATGCTATATTTATCGCTAATTGTTGTTTTTAATACTCATCTTTGCTTTCAGAAACTAATATCTAAAATCGACGAAGTTCATAGCTTTCATATGCTATGCACTGTCAGCGAATCAGAGAACGATTGCGAATTACTAGTGTCTTGGTACCAGTCTGGCAAATATACCATCGCAACGTTCTCATTGAGCAGTTTAAAGTTGAAAACAAGCATCCCGGTAGTGTTCAGGGAAAAACCGCTTGCAATAAACATTGGTGGATTGCCGAATGCTCAGTTCATGGCCGCCATTGACCACACGAAGATGTTATGTTACGGTTTTAGCACTAGATGCAAGCCGATAAAGTGTCGTACAAGCCGCGATAATGCATTCACATGTGTCGCATGTCATCCGGAACAATATTCCGTTGTTACCGGTGACTCTACGGGTCGTGTTACCGTTTGGCGCGGGTTATTCATTGGTAATGCACCGGTACAAACCGTGTATCACTGGCATACGTTACCGGTGAATGTTGTGTCGTTCTCACAGTCGGGTACAGTGGTATATAGCGGTGCTGATGAGTGTGTGTTAGTGAAATGGCGACTGGATAATTCGCATAAAGATTTCCTACCGCGGCTTCCAGCGGCCATTAAACAATTAACGTGTGCGCCCGCGAATTTGACAGTTGCAATTGCAACGAATAACAATGCAGTGCACTTGGTGAACGCTCACTTTCGGGTGAAACAAGTCATACAACATTTGACGTGGGCGACGACAGTGTCTGCCGGTATGACAGTAGACCCGCGAACAGGAGCACTGGTTTTGAACGGACATGTCGGTAATGTACAGTTCTACTCGCCGCGCACGATGTCACTACTGTATAATGTAAGTTACAAATCAAAATAGTGTCGAAGAAAACTTCGATAAAACAACAGAACGCGCCCGATTTTCAAACCAAAACGTCAAATATAAAGGCTGCGTTCGAACTGCACAATTTAGTGCACTAATGTTCCATGTGACTGGTTTTATACCCGAAATTGTACTCTAAATGACGTTAGAATTTTAAAAATAGACATTGGAATTTGTATACGCGCACTACGGCCTGAATTGCATACGTTAAATTGACCGTCAAGATCATAAAATCCCGCTAATTTCGTTGCCGAAAATACTAAAATCTTGAATTCGAACGCGGCCAAACTCAAACTAACGTGAAGCGAGACACAAAAGATACCTGTGAAATGAGATATTTTTCGTCAAAGACGGGTGCGTTCTGTTGTTGCATGAAAGTTTTCTTCAGTTGGTGTAACTTGAATATGTTTTATGTAAAACGTTTTTCTAGTTAGATATTGTTGGACAAAATAAATTAACACGCGAACGCGAAACAAATATACCCAATACGAACGTAGCAAAGATTGCGTTGAGTAAATCAGGCGATTGGTTAGCCTGCGTTGAAGAACGTCATGACACCGGCACAGTTTCCGAGATCCGACTGAAGTTTTTCCATTTCGATGATGTGAACCAGACGTAAGAATATTGTTTTATTTTAATACATATGTGTCTGTAAATGATCGTTACAGGTTTATATTAAATACTTCCGTTGAATTCCCGCACGAAGTGGGTGTGAATGGTCTAGAGTTTCAGCCGGTAGCTACTTCGGAGGAATTACTCTGTGCTACGACGGGACGTGATGATCAGTTTAAGATTTGGAACCTTGTGGATACAACTGATATATACCGTATGTATTATTTTAAAATCCAGTACAAAATAAATCAACGTATATGGTTTGAAAGTATTGTGAAGTGAAAAGTTGATGTTGTTTTGACAGGTAAAAGCCAAGCCTGGCGATGTGCCAGCACCGGGTACTACAAGAACTCGTCCGCCAATGCGTTGTCGTTCTCCGCGGACGGCTCCCTCTTGGCCGTCGCGTTTGGCCCGTGTCTGACGACCTGGTCGCCCGACACTTGTGATATAAAGTGTTCGCTGGTTCATCCCAGCTTTCGGGCACCGTTGCGTCAAGTGCGGTTCGGCAATATGGACAATTGTCACCTTGTAGTGACCGTGGCGAGTGACAGAATATGCGTATGGAACCTGTTGACCCTTGCGTTGACCTGGACGGTGCCTGTGGGGGTCACACATCTCGTCACGGACCCGGCGAGCAAATATATGGCCGCATTTACATCTGACAACAGTCGTAAGCACAATTTACAACATTTCTTTAACCCGGTTTTGAATTAATAGTGCACATATTGTAATAAATAGCAACATTTACATCAGACAATAGTTAGAAGACCATTTAACAACATTTATTTAACCCTATTTTGAATTAATAGCGCAGATATTGTAATAAATAGCAGCATTTACATCAGACAATAGTTGGAAGATCATTTTACAACATTTCTTTAACCCTATTTTGAATTAATAGTGCAGATATTGTAATAAATAGCAACATTTACGTCAGACAATAGTTAGAAGAGCATTTTACAACATTTATTCAACCCTATTTTTGAATTAATAGTGCAGATATCGTAATAAATAGCAACATTTACAACAAATAATGGCTTTAAGAGCATTTTACGACATTTATTTAACCTTGTTTTTATATTAAACTGTATTTTATATATTTTTATTGTGGATTAGTGTTCGTGTTCACACCGGATTCATCGAGTCCCGAATTTTATCGTAAACATTTGGGTACAAATAAAGAAACAATCACTTCGGCTACGTTCGTGCCCCATCGTGCGGAACGAACCGCTGGGCCCCTATGGCACCGGAAGTCACACTTGTACTTCGTAAACTCGAATCAGGTTAGTTAATGATTGTATTTTTGTGTGTTTTACAAATAATTGCAACAATTTTATTTGATGGTTTACAGGAACTTCTGTGTCTCGATACACATGAAGAACATTCTGCTGACACGGCACTAGAGTACAGCGCGCGACCACAGAGGTCTGCGTTCGACGCCCTCCTCGCAGAGACGGTAACAAGTACGCGAAAAGTTGGCGGTCAAGCATCGCACATGGACAAAGGTTTAATCGGGGCGACGGAAATCAAACAGGTCTGTTCATATATATGTGTTTATATAACCTCTAAACTATAAAATATAATCCTCTCGATAATCTCTAAACGAAATTTAACAACGTATATATATATATATATATATGGTATAATAGTAATAATAAATTATCTAATATAGACTTAAACACTAGTTAGAATGATATGAATATTGCGAGATCAAATCTTGAGATCCGTATAACTTATTTACACTTGCACACACACACCCACATATTTGACACATTGCGTCTAGTCTCTTTGGTTATGTCACGTGACGGCGCGGCCATGTTGGTGTCAATGGCGGCGGCCTATTCGATAGTTGCGACATCTGCGCACCAGGTCGAATTTGCGGTATCTCAGACAGTGCCACTGGGGTATTTGTTGCATGTTTTTCAATGCCTGTAAATATACAAAGAAATAAATAATAACGTATAACTTCTCATATTAGCAGTAGAATTAAATAATTTAATGACAGATAATCCAATATGGCGCGTGTTGAGTTAAATGTAGAGGCTACACAGCAGTAGAAATAACTCAGAATTGACAGATAATCCAATATGGCGCTTGTTGAGTTAAATATTTAGGATATATAGTACTAGAATTAACTCAGAATTGACAGATAATCCAATATGGCGCTTGTTGAGTTAAATATTTAGGATATATAGTACTAGAATTAACTCAGAATTGACAGATAATCCAATATGGCGCTTGTTGAGTTAAATATTTAGGATATATAGTAGTAAAATTAACTCAGATTAACAAATAATCCAATATGGCGCTTGTTGAGTTAAATGTTCAGGCTACATAGCAGTAGAATTAACTCAGAATTGACAGATAATCCAATATGGCGCTTGTTGAGTTAAATATTTAGGATAATTTTGAATTGTAAACAAATAAAGAACGAAATAATCCATTAGTAAGTTCATAACCCCATATATTAGCAGTAAAATATCCTCAGAATTGACAGATAATCCAATATGGCGGTTGTTGAGTTAAACATTCAGGATATGTGAATTAGAATCAAGAAATACACTACCGCTGTGAATTTAAACCAGATTTCTAATATCAAACATGTTTAAAATGAACAAATACAGTATTAAAGATGCTCACACGTTCTTTAAACGATTATATTTCATTCAGAATCGAACATACTTAGTTGTTTTTTCGATAAAGAAACTTTTAAAAATCGTAATTATTTAATTTCCCCGTAGTAAGTCTTTAAAAGTTGTGAAAATATTCTACGTATGATGCAAAATCAACCCAGGTTATGAACTAAATACAACTTACGGCTTCGGGGCTGCTCACGGGGGCCGAATGTATGACTGTGCACATTGCCAGCAGCACAAGGGTGAACGCAATGCAGAAACTACGACGTAACCACTTCATGTTTTGTATTGTAAATCGCGAGTGTTGTGCACTACAAGGTGGTTGACTGATAACTGCAGCATCTGCATCGCTCGCCGGTCAATTTATACCAGTCGAGACATCGGTCAATGTACGCAACAAACAATCACACACATACAGACGCTGTGCGGAGTTTCCACATCAAAGATGTGTTCATTCAGCTTACAGGGAAGAATCAGATTTCACGACAAGTATCTCTGAATACTTGACGAATCGGTCACTGCAGAAATGTCACTATTGGAGGTTATTTGTAATAAATAATCTTTCGATAAAACTGAAAAAGAACAAAGCTATTTTTAGCATGCATTAGTTAAGAGAGAGAAAATGTCTAAATATACATCATCTTCTTGTCACTGCTAACGTAAACGGCATATCAGGTTACATCGTTTTGTTTTCATGGGTAACAATTGTTGTGGTTTTGACGTCAACAGACAATTTGCTAGGAACATTTTTACATCACAATAATTTTCCATTCAATTATTTTTCGGCAGTTTTTTGTTGAAATGTGCGTCAGTGCGTTATTAAGATTGTTTTTCGGGAATTTTTACCATTGAAATTTGAAGTTATCATATGTTCCTGTAATATAACCTTAATTTTATCGAAACATTTCCTTATACATTTTTAATTATTTTGACATTAAAGTTTTTTTACCTTGAAATATTGAGTAAAGATATTGTAATCTTACGCATGGAAAGATTATAACAGCATAATTAAAATGTATTAAACACAATGACACTGGTCTGTCAAAACGTATATAGTAGCGATACAATTTCAATCGTTCAAACCTTGACATTGTGATATTAAATCTATTTGAACGGAAAACCTTCGTGATGATGAATGGGCTCGTTTAAATGTTTCTGATTGACACACGATTTACGGAAATGTGTTGAATAAATCATACTAGACACAGTGTAGCAAAGGAATTGTAACAAATTGTGTATATAACCATAAAAAACATCACAAGTACATCAACACAACATCTTGGACGATAACATCGAAGGTTTCTGTCATCAATAGACGTTATTATTTATATAGATAATAAATTTTCCAAATTAAGAGCTACATATTTTCGAAATTAAAGTGAATAATTGAAAGACTCTGTACGGATTGCTGGTAGGTCATAGGTCAATCAGGGTGGCTGTTGTTTAATATAATAAGTACCGTTAGTGGATCTGATGATGGCACATTGCGTAAAGTCGTTTTGAATATCGGTCAGGAGGTAATTGTGTGACCCAATATTTGTTACCTCATATGTAGCTGTATATATAAGTATAGACTTATATATACATAACATATGAGGTAACAAATATATAACTTATATAGATAAGAAGCTATATATATAGCTTCTTATATATATATATATATATATATATATATATATATATATATATATATATATAAGAAGCTATATATATAGCTTCTTATATATATATATATATATATATATATATATATATATATATATATATATATATGCGTGTATGATATGGTGTATATATTCATATCTGTGTATGTGTTGCAACAGGAGGTGTTGATCTCCCCTCCTGGTGATGACGGTCGCCATTGTTGCACTTGTTACGTGACACAGTTATGCAACGGACACTCATTTACACCCCCGTCTACCTCCTGGCGGCATTTGCACTCACACACACACACACACACACTGATACAATAGATATTAACGCTAATCAACACAGCCGAGCGATGACCTATCATACACTACAACAGCGACGTCCCAATGCGCGGCCCTTTTCCAAATTTTTACGGCCCCCTTTTTACATTTTTCACAATAAACTGAGCTAAAAAGAAAGAAAAACATCAACAATAAACGAAAAAATAGGGGCGCCCGACTCCAAAACATAATTATATGCGGCCTCCGACTCAAAAAACGAAGTCATATGCGGCCCAAAATATATAAAAGGTTGTGCATCAGTGCACTACAATCATTACATCTGTATTACATACAGGGTGTCCTCAAAAAAATCTACAACACCTGGCACTGAACAATATATTCAAACGCTAAATAATGCATTATATTATGCAGTTTTTAATTCTGAACAACTTTTTTATTTACACTTTTGCTCTAAAATGTATTGTTCAGCCCATAATCATGTTTTTTTCTTGATTTACATGTTAATTCCCTATGTCCCATCATTCGTGGGACACCCGGTATACATAGAAAATAGATATATTTTCGTACAACCGATGATTCGTTTTGTGAATTTGATAATAACTACCAGTATATGCCAGCGTATTGAACATTTGTTTACAACCATTTAACTGTAGCCGATGATTGTGTTTAATTAGTCTACATATATACTTATTATTTTTAATTAACTGTGTTGTTGAAGATGTCCTTGTTTTTCTCTCATCTTCCGAGAATTTGTTACTGAGAATATCAATAACTGTTTTTCTAGTTCATTCGAGTTGTTTATGCGGAAACGAATGTTCTAGAAGAACTTGAATTAGTTGTATAAACTATCCTTACAACTAGTTTCTTCTGCTATCTCATTTCGACGAACCGATTTGGTTGTTGGGAATGTTTTCTCGTGTCTTCTAATTGTTTGCTGGGAGACGGAATATTCATGTGCAGGGATCGGCGCCATCATTGTGGGAATGATTGAATCATTACTGACCTAGTTTGCCGCGTAGCAAGTGATGTGTGTTCAGTGCAGACTGCATACTCGCCCTCTAGGTATTTCAACACACATATATATATATATATATATATATATATATATATATATATATATATATATATATATATATATATAGAACATTCAGTTGATTCAGAGAGACGAGTAAGGACATTCTGCCCACGGCCGGAAATGAACTAATCTTGCGCCTCGGCCCACACAGACATTAGTATATTGCACACACCAAGGGAGAGAAACGTGTTACTTTTCCTAAGCTCTGTAGTACATGGTGGTCTCTCCCGAGGTGTAACTGCTATTTTTTCCACGATCGCGAGTAGAAACACTTAATTTCATCAAGAATTCTAATAAATCGGAGCAACAGTGCAATATGCAGAAGCTTCTGGCGATGTTTCCCGTGCAACGGACAACAGACATTTGTATATAAGAACCTTTGTTATAATAAAAACTTCTCTAGGGGAAATTGTTTTTTTTAGTCCCTAGGGAGTAAATGCTTTACTTCTGTCATGATTTTGACGCCATAGAAATCGACTTCTACTCCCGGCTCAGGAGAAAAACATACTACATACATACCAACTATACACAGAACAGTTGAATTATTAGTGAAAATGTGTAAAATTATGTGTATGTTTCTATGCAAAGTAATAGTGTAGATATATATATATATATATATATATATATATATATATATATATATATATATATATATATTTGTACCTGACAATCATTTCTCTACAAAATGCGCTTCTATTTTGAGTGCCAAACTTAATCGTTATTTATTTTCAGCTGATCGAACCGCCTATTCATACAATGGCACCAATGCGATTACTCTGCAGTTCAGTTCTACGTTCGCTAATCTTACGAGACGGACCCACAAGAAATCTAGAGCCAGACACGGATGATATTGTCGAAGAATTAGAGCCGCAATCAGAGGATGATTCGGCGGACGAGACAATCAAGCGACCGACGCCGGAAATACCGTCGTTAAAATCTACAAAACTGGTGACGAAACGGCGAAAAGACGATTTAAAAACTGTTCTCAAGGAGTCTCTTGATTGGACACGAGTGTTGGTTGATTAGAACGTGTTACTAAGCGAATTGTTTCATGAGCTATCACAAATAAAACATATTTACTTATGCTAGTTGTTTTAATTTATATGCTTGGAGGTATTTAGATAAATAAAAATAACATTTACAAATGTAGAATATGTTCAAAAAAACTCAGTTTTTATTCGTTAACTCCGTGTTGAGAATAATAATTAGTGAATTAGTCAAACCAGTAAAGAAATACGTATACTCTATCCAGCAAAATAAGCAATTTATCAAAATCACTAGAAATTTTGACGTATGTAATGTTCAATCACGTTTACACGAGTTCCAAGTCGGATTAAAACAATGTTCTGTTACACGAAAACACATTTACAGTACAAGTCGCTAGGAAACGTCAACTATGAACGTGTAGTATTAGGGTTTCAGCGCTGCCACTAGTAAAAAACAAAATAAAAATAATTCGAGGAAAAATGAATGAAAAATAATGAAATAGAAATATTTATTAACATTATTAGTTCCATTAATGATTTTACCGTGCATATTAATAATGATAAACTAATAAAGTGTCGATTAAAAATTTATTTACAAATATGTAGTGATATTTATGCTTGTTAGGTTTTCCCCTACACGATGCCGTAAATTGGTTGTTTGGCTGAGTACAGTATACATGTTGAAATTAAACTTAGTACAGCTTACTTCAACAAATATCATAGATGAGATGACGTTTTGAATTCTACTTCTGAACATTTTAATACAAACACGTATATTTGCGCTGAAATTGTGCTATTGTATTTAGGTAAGTATCTCAAACAAAGACGCTGAATGATATATGACTTTGTTTACTTTGAACTGCTATATAATACCTAGAGCACATACTGTTTTCATTCAGTGTTTGTCAGCCATGAAGACTTGCAAGTTGGTTTCCAGGGAAGATTGCCTGAAGATCGTCCACAGATATGGCGCAGGTAACTTTGAACTCCTGGCGTTTGACGTGACACCTCTTGGCGATGAGCCGATGGGCTTCTTGGGTGAACATTGGCGAATAAAGATCAGCATTCGCACCGCGAATTCCAACACTGTAACGTTGCAGTTCTTCATGAAAAGTATTCCAGATAGTATGGCTGCGCATACGAGATACATTGTCAATACTGGGGTCTTCCAGAAGGAAGCTTTACTGTACAAGCAACTGTTCTCCAAGTTCCAGGCCAGTGCCGGACCGCAGATAGTGCCGAAGTGTTATCTAGTAAATGCCAGTTCACATCTTGTCCTGGAGGATCTATCGTTGAGGAGTTTTGCCGTCGTTAAGGACAAGTCGCAGACATTGGACTACGCGCACTGCAGATGCCTCTCGGAGACGCTAGGCGCATTTCATGCCGCGTCTGTCATCTTCGAAGAGAAGCATTCAACAGCAACGGAGCCGTATAGAATATATGATCATTTCCAGGATATTCTGTACGAGACTACGTTCTCCTTTGAAGCCGGTCATCCGCGGAACGATTGGTTGATTACCACCACGGATACGTTGATTAGTTTGTGCAAGAAAATCGACAACTATGGCGATAAAAATGTGGAACAGGCGATTAGAAAGTTGATCGAGCAAATGAAAGAGTACATTCGGCCGTCAAAGACGTTTCGCAATGTCGTCAACCACGGTGACTTGTGGTCGAACAATATTATGTTTAAATATAGCGCAGACTCCGTGCCTGACGAGTGTATTCTTGTAGATTACCAGATGGCACGCTATGTACCACCGGCATTTGACTTCTTAACCTTCCTGTATCTGACAACTAATAAAGAGTTTCATAAAACACACATCACAGCACTGGTTGACGTTTATTATGCGGCATTTGCGCTAGAATTAAGCCGAGAGAATATAGATTCAGACACGATCATGTCCAAACAGAAGTTTATAGAATGTTGTGATTATTATAGACCAGCTGCGTTACTGGAATCCGCCATGTTTGCTACAATTGTGTACTTGAATGGTGATTTCTCGAAAGACCTACTGTCGGATGCTGCAAAGTTTGACGAATTCATGCTAACGAACCGAAGTAAACTGGTGTGCAGAGAATTCGACGAGGATCCCGTGTTTAAACGTAGAGTTGAAAGTGTCCTGGTGCAATTACTAGATTGTATTTTATAAATCATTTGTATGTTTTACTATGTTTTTACAATAAATAAATATGACGTTAACCTTTTGCTTTTCGTTTACGTAATTTATAGCGTGAGTAAAGAGTTTTTCCAGTGAGGTTTGGGATAGTTTTTAGGTCATTGTTTTTAAAATACGGCTGATGTAATTCAAATCTCGTGCCATTCCGTACCAAACACTACATGCGCGCACCAAACGGCGGTTTATGTAACTAACCTGACATTTGTGAAATGCGTATTTCACGAAATGACGTTTTGAATTGTTTAACCAGTGATGTTTACAAACAATACAGAATTCTATAGAGATTATCTGAAAGTACATTATCGGTGTTCGCTGCTCTGTAATATCAGCAAAAATGCCGGTGGACATTAATCGTTTAACAGAAGGTTGGTTAGAACTGGAAAGTGATCCCGGCTTGTTCACCCTGTTACTCGAAGATTTCGGCGTCAAGGGCGTACAGGTTGAAGAGATATACGACCTGCAGAAGCCCATCGAGAGCCCCGTGTACGGGTTTATATTCTTATTCCGTTGGATAGAGGAGCGCCGGTCTCGGCGCAAAGTCGTAGACCAGACGGAAACGTTCGTCAAAGATGAAGACGTTGTGAATAATATATTTTTCGCGCAGCAAATGGTGCCGAACAGTTGTGCGACGCATGCATTGCTCTCTGTGTTGTTGAATTGTTCGAATCTACATTTGGGCGACACGTTGGGTCGTCTGAAAGTGCACACTTCGGGAATGTGTCCTGAGAATAAGGGCTGGGCTATCGGCAATACTCCAGAATTAGCATGTGCACACAATTCGCATGCAATGCCACAAGCTAAACGTCGTCTAGATAAGTCGAGTGGTGTTAGTACGGGTCGTTTTACCGGCGAGGCGTTTCATTTCGTCAGTTATGTGCCGATCAATGGCAGATTATTCGAGCTAGACGGACTGAAACCGTTTCCAATTGATCACGGACCAGTGGGTGACGATGAAGACTGGACGGAGAAGTTTCGGCGTGTGATGAGTGATAGGTTAGGTGTAGCTACGGGTGAACAATACCACGACATACGTTTCAATCTGATGACAGTTGTTCCGGATCGGCGACTTGCCATTACGCACAAGTTGAAAATGCTCAAAACGAATAAACAAATCGTGCTGGACGCATTGCAACAGCTGATGAAAATCAAACACCCTGATGTGAAAGTGGAAAATATCGGTGAACTGAAGTCGGAGAACAAGGAAAACGCAGAGAATGCCGAGGATAAGTCTCGGATAATGGACATTGTAGCGTCTATGTCGAGTGGGGTGGATAAAAAAGTGGATGACAGTGGTGCAAAGAGTGATCAGGCGAAGATTAAGCTGCTCTGTCCGTTGGATTACTCGACCCCGCTGACTATACAAACATCGCCGGCGCCGAGCAGCTCCAGTACGGATACTTCTTCGGAGGTGGGCTCAGCTTTCAATTCGCCCACGCAGACCTGGAGTTGGGGCTCCGCGCAGGGCAGCCCCACGTCGACGAAAGATTTCAAAAAGTTCGTTGTGATTCGCGTTGCTAATGACGATAAAGATATGTCGCTTCCACGGCTCTCCGGGATTAATGTGAACGGGAAACGTCTAGTGGCGGATGTTAGCGGGGCGCAGAAGAAAATCTGCCTGAATACGGGCCATGCCCGGGTGAAAACCAGCGAAGGTGACACAGTGGTTGCGGAGAAGAAGTATCCGGAGCTGTTTGAACCGCATACATTCGCACCGCAAGATCTGTTGGCGTTGTTGAGGAATTTAGAAAATGAAATCTGCATTTGTGAGCTGAGCTTGAAAGACGAGAATGACAAACGCAATAAATACAAGGTAATTGAACACAAATTACACACTTTAAATACACTAAAAGCCGTCTATAGTGAACTAAAAAGAACTAGGAACGTATACTGTAGTCAGCCAAAGAAGCAATTCACCAGTCATTGTTTAGGGGAAAACCTAACAAACATAAATATCACTACATATTTGTAAATATATTTTTAATCGACATTTTACTGGACTTTTTATTATTAACATGCACGAAAAAAAGCATTAATATAACTAGTAATGTTAATAAATATTTCTACACCATTATTTTTCGTTCATTTTTCGTGAAATTATTTTTATTTTGTTTTTTACTAATGGCAACGCTGAAAACAAATATTACACGTTTATAGTACTGTGTGTTTTCGTGTAGCAGAACATTGTTTTAATCCGATTTAGAACGCGTGTGAACGTAATCGAACATGACGTTATAATTTCTAGTGACATTGCATTGATGACGTGGTTTGGGTGTTTGGCTGGATACAGTGTACTAGGTTATGTGTATTTAATGTTGACTTGGACATACATTTATTCACTGTAAGTGCTCTCCGCTGTATATATTTCGCTTAATCCTCGGTTTTTCTACAGGTTGACGATTGTCGCAGAACGCACAACTACGACGAGTTCATCTGCACCTTTCTGTCGATGCTTGCCGAGCAAGGTAAACTTGCCGAGCTCGTGCAACAGCATCTGCTGGTGCACAAGCGACCTGGTGCAGTGCCTACACCGCGAGCAGCCCGTGCCGCCAAGAAACAGGAGGGCGGTAACACAACTAGACGACGCCGGGGCCGTGCCAAGTGCAAGAAACGAAAATGATCCACGCCCAGCTACTGGCCGAAGCACTGAGGTGTTTGTATTTATTTTTTAGAGAGTATTTTTTTTGTATATCTAAGCGCTTATATGTATGCTGTATATTTCTGTGTAAATAAATGTTATGCTACGAGAGAGGTATTTGTGTTCATATTTACATTCAGTGCGATAGAATTTGATGTGTCAGCTGAAATATCTACAGGTGTAATCTTTGGGTAATTCTTTTTAAATATCGAATCATCTCCCTTCTTTCTTGGTTCATCTTCTCTCTGTTGCTGTTTCACATTGTCTTTCTTAAAAATATGCAGTGTTAGACGGATATGAAGGAATCTTTTAATGATTTGCTTTCGTCATCTGTCAATTTCTTTCTAAGTATCTAATCATTTGTTTTGCTAGTTCCTTTGTATATCTATCTCTGTTCTTTCTCTTTTGCTGGTTCCCACTGGCTATGTTGCTTCAGCTACAGAGCAATGACCGCGATACACACGCCAGATCTTTGGCTGCTCCTCGGGCCAGCCCTAATCTACGTGTGTCCTTGATTCTGTGGATGCCAGACGGTGGAATGTCGCGCGCCCGCCCGTTACCTCTCACAAAGGTCAAACCGCATCTGGTGAGTTCCGGATCCACAAGACACCATTCCATGACGCCGGTATGAGGGTGTCGGAATGCGAACAATCTCGTCTGATCCGAGAGATGTGATAGTCTTGAAGTTTTGTGCTTTATATCTATCAGTCTGTCTGTCTGTCTATGTGTGTGTGTGTTTGCCGAAATGTGTGCTCTCTACCGTAAACCTAAGTAGATCCGCTCCAAATCATCAACTCCATTTTCTAACTGCCGATTGGAAAGTGAACTAGATCGTATCTTATTGCTGTTGTATTTGTTCCAAAACTATTGGAATGTATTTAGTGCAAGACTCGGTTAAAAATAAAGTGTATATACAATTATCAAACATAAAAAAAGAGTTTTAATCAAGACGTCTTCTTGGTAACTGTATCTCGTCACGTGCCAATTGCATTTCGCTTGTCTTCAAAGTAGAACTTTGAACATGATTTGCTGTAGAATCTTCTCTAGACTGAATCAAAGGTTGATCAATTTGAACTTTGCACAGCGTACATACCAGTACATATTTATTAAGAACTGAACATAATATACATTTTGTTAAAAGAGTGTCTCATTGCAAACTGTCAAATTGTCCATTGCGTTTGTGACTTTGTACAACTATCATGGCGGATGTCGGGTGAACCAGGAAATTGTGTACATATATACGGCAGGCAGTGCTAGACACCTGATGACCTTGGTAAGGGGGCCGCGGTAGACGAGCCGTCTCTATTTATAGAGGTGACCATTCTTACGTCACTTAGGTTAGGCGCAGGTGGTCACACATGCGCACTACGGCTGCGTTCGAATTGGACAATGTAGTACACTAATGCACCACGTGACTGATTTATACCTTAAATTGTACACTAAATGACGCTGGAATTTTAGAAATAGACACGGGGATTTGTAAAAATACAATATGTCCTGAATTGCAAACACTAAATTGACCGTCAAGATCCTAAAATCGAAGTAATTTCGTTGCCTAAAATAGTAAAATCTTGAATTTGAACACAGCCTTCGCGTGATTTCGAAAACTTACACAGATACGAGAATGTTGGATACATTTGAACCGGAACTCGGCAAACGCATTACAGATGAGAAAGCAAAACATGTTGATGATCTCTTTACAGCTGATGATCAAGATGGCCGTTTTCGAATGACGTTAGTGGCTGTTCGTATGTAGTGTAATTATGTAAATTATTCGTATGTATGTATCTGAAAACAGATCTGTGTTTGGAAGTAATTGTACGTTAAAAGAATGTACATATTGTCAGTTCAGAGTATTTGTATCTGTCAAATGTATGTAAATATTCACGAGGTTTGAACGTATGTTATGCAAGTATTCATACATTTTAATGTATATGTATGAAGCCTCGACTGCGGTGAATGTCCGTAAGCTGGTCGGGTTTAGAATTGTTTAAGTAAACCGGTAATCGGTGGAACTGAGGAATGCGTACACCGTGCCGTCATTTACACTGACCTAGAAATAACGCGAACCCAAGGTCGAACGTTGACACAGAAAATCCAGCACAAACTCTCACAGACGGAACACAACTACATTCATACTTTATCCGAGGCATCCGGAGCACAAACCGTATGCATAATTAGACCATAATACGTGTACTGTATACGTAGAGAGAATATTGCAAGAAGAAAACGATTCTAACCCCCAAATGTTTGACAGTTGTTGCGCATTTGTTTCAACCAGGAACTCTATGATCTGTCACAATGAGTAAGCTAGCCGTGAGCTAGCAGTTATTTTCAATACTTTGCATCACACACTTGTATTACTCACACAATCTCTTCTTGGATTTGAGTCAAAACGGGCGAGACGTCATGTGCGTGATGTATGTAATTGAGGCAGGGACGATTCCGAAGGTGGACAACTCATAATATGAATTCATGTATGTGGAATGTCAGTTTCGAACACTATTTATATGTAACTAGACCAGATACAAGATATTTCTACGTTCAATAGAAGTTTGTTTTGAAAATTTGACATTTCAAGCATCGAACTTTGTTCTTATATTATGAGTAAACACATCCGATGAGCTAATATATTGTTCACTACGCCCATGAACGATTATTTCGCTAATTTATCACATTTTTGCTCAGTATACTACCGTATTGTTACGATATTTTGGCACAAACACAGGATTTTATTTGAAGTTAACGGTCAAATTCCGGTCACCACGATTCACGCCAAATTCATGGTATGACGTAGTGTTGATAGCGCAGCCCGCTAGATGACAAGGCTTTCCAGTGACATCATCACCAGGTACATACGTACTATGTATACGAACTGTTTTGCATTCCATAAACGAATGCCGTGTGACTAACACATATCTCTGAATTCGGTCGCGAGTTCCGGGCCGTCGACATTCATTTGTCTCATTTCTGACAGATGCGTGCTGCGTTTTTGTTTGCACCCTGTAGTAGTGTTCGTTCAGTAATGCGTCGTTCAATTACTGTCAAATCGACAGTTGTGTTTTGTTTTTCGGAACGGTACCTTTTTCGGGCAACTCTTATTCGCATGCAAATATGGTAATGTGTCTTTTGTTTTTATTCATTTTAAAAATAAATATATTCGACTTTGAACCTGTCAAAGTGTTTCGAGATAATATAAATAAGCAAATCCGGTTTTGTCGTTATCGTCGTAATTGTCACAGAGTATGGATAACTGTTTGTTCTGAATGTTTGGCTTTTGTTTTTTTTTTGCTAAGAATTAAGATTGTGTTCGATGCGTAGGCGGCTGGTTTTGTAAAACAAAAACACATTTACGTCAGGTTATTATTTGTTGCAAGAAATATGTATACGTTCGGTATTTTCTCGTTAATATCCGCATACGTTGACGACGTGAGCGTGGAGCAGGGCCCGCTCTAAGGGGCGGACAGCACGGACCTTTGTCCGGGGCGGCAAATCAAAAGGGCGGGATTTTGGCTGTAATTGTGACAAAATATTGATAAATTAAAAATCCAATTTATCGAAATTTATACTTTTTTTTTGTTTAAAATCACCATGCAATTTATATTTTGTATTTAGTGTTTTTTACTAAAAGCTAAAAAATATTTCTAATATTATACTTACTTCTAGCGAAAACAACCATAAAAGAGCAGCATGTTTAATTAAATAAACAAAAATAGGTATCTATATCGCGCACCGCATATATATATATATATATATATATATATATATATATATATATATATATATATATATATATATATATATATATGCAAAAGTATATGTTTAACGGGGCGGCAATTTGTCTTTTTGTCCGGGGCGACGTAAAAGCTAGAGCGGGCGCTGCGTGGAGAAAACGTGAAGCCGACTGGTGGACGAATGTACGGGAGCCCCACAGTGATAGTGACCCACATATTCTAGAGTGTAGGTTTAGACACAGCCTGGTGCACAGTTCGGCATTGTCCGTGGGCCCCACAAGAACGACGCACTGCCGAAAATTCGCATCAGTAATCAGTGGTACGTGTCGACGAGAGGAACAACATTTTCTCTAAATTCGTTACGTGTAACGTTCATTAAAGTGTAGTCGAAAAATCAAGTGACCCATGATTCCCATGCGAATCAAAGTGCACAACTGTCAAATTCTAACCTCCATTCCTAGGTTTTACGTTTGTCAGTTGTTTATATTCAGTATATAGTAACAAGTGCGCGAACTCTCTGTGCTGATCAAGCAGGCTTAGTTTTCCACTGATGCTCGTGTGTTTTGTGTTTTTTGAGTGACTAGTGAACTATTTTAGCAACGTTTCGTTGTTCTGACACGTTGTGAACGGATGAATGTCCACGCTGACCGTATTTGAACTGGTCGGTGGGACTTTCGTCCGTTTATACGTAAGCAGTTAATACACCAAACGCACGAAACAGTCGACAAACGACGGAAAACAACAGCACGTTTGACAGTCAATGTTGCCATAACAAAACAGCTGTTTCAAATGTCACTAGAAATGTTCGAGGTAAGTAAGTAATATTAGCAACAGTTTCTGTAGTGTAGTGTTTTGTTTTTTTGTTAGCATGTATTAAGTGACATTTGTGTTATCTGTAACACGCGGGCGTCTGCGGTTGAAAGCGTGCAAACAATACGAATGTCCAAGTAGTTCTTTTGTTTGTGTGCGAATATTTTTTTTTGCGTAATGTGATATGCTCGTGAACTTGTAGTGGACAACAGAATTCTGCAGTATTCGCAGAAACTTGTCAGTGTGAACACCATGTCGATACCACAGTTACGCGTTTTGACATATCTATGTCCCACAGTGCCTGTAGAATTATTCCAGGGGATTTTGGAAGTATTAGAGGACCAAACCAGCTTCCAGACCACGCTTCAATACGAATGGAGATCAAATGGTTTCACTACGGATCGTCTAGATCCGTTTGAAAATAACCTAACTGATTTGGGTGAGTATTTTTAGTTGTGAAAATATTGTGAGATCCTTCTAGTAGGGATCAGACGTGTCCGAATCTGTGTTATCGTAACAAGAAGACGGCCACAGACGTCCAGAATAGTTCTAGATCAAACGGTTCATCACGCCCCATTTGAACTTTAGAAGGATCTAATTTTATTCGCTCAATAATTGGGTTTATATATGTACATTCATATCAGTCTCCATACGCGAGACGTAACTCCGAATGTACTTGTGCGCCATCTATTAGTGTGCTTTCGTACTAGCGTTCATGCCGGCTGCTGGATATATGGCGCTGGTTGAACGAAGGAATGCGTGCATTGAACTGTTGCCCGTCACACCGATATTCAAGCATCCGAAGAATGAACATTCTACCGCCGGCAACTTTGTTGATGTGATTGTCCACGCTGATAAATTGTAGGTCAACTTGCTAATCAGAGACTTTCATTGACATATATACCTCGCGCCGCGAATCGGACACAACTTGTAGCTAACTTAACAGTAACTGGTCTTGCTCTGCTATAAACCGTGATTCTAATATGACATTCCTATTTGAACACTTATTGAACCGACTTGTACATTGTTTCTAAACGATATATTGTATTTGCGAAGAGTATATATGTTAATGTATACTTACTAATATAGTTTAGTTGATTTAACGCCTTTGATTTCTTTCTATAATGTAGAAAACACAGCGTGAACGAGATTTTGGACTTGCGCGGTTGTAGATGGAGCTGCGTACGCGACAACACGCTTGCCAATGCTGTAATGCTAGATGCGTTGCAGAAATTAGGAGAAAATATTACATTCTTCGGCTCATCTCATAGTAATATCACATTTTATGAAACCAGAATTGCACTATTTAATTATTTATGTATGTTTACAGGAGTTGTATCACATTTAGCAGCTGTCAATATGGTACTGACAAAGCAGGTAGATGTCGCCACCGTCGATGCGAATGCATTGACAGCTAATAAACGATTTCTACATAATGGAGCGAAAGATGTAGTTGTTTTAACAACTTTCGGTCCATTTGCACCGTATGCTGTTGTGATAAATACTCGAATTAATGGTAAATTAGTTCACATGTTAATTTTCAGACAGTTGGCAACCATGTGCGCGGCTTGTCAAATCAATAGTTTATTTTTGTACAATTTTTTTTAGGTGATTTGAAGAATAATATTATTTCTGCGCTTAAGAGTATTTCTCTAAAACAACCGATATTTGATAAATTCGGCCTGGTGGGCTTCGTTCCGAATCATCCAGACTTTTATGAAAAAGAAAAAGAATTCATGAAATCGCTCAAATCCAAAATGTCTAATGTACCATATTATTAAAATACACGCTTGTAACTGTATGATTTTATTATAAATAAGTTAACTTATGTACACACATTCCTACATTGTTTATAAAAGACAAATTTAATTTGTTCGCTTGTACGGTTATTGAAATATATGCATTTATGCGGGACCACCACGATTAATGTACTCAATTTCCTCTTCACTCAATGGCAGACGCCGGAACTTTGCTGGTAGTTCTTGCAGAACGACAGTTTGTGCAGGAGAACCAGTAGTTCGCTGAAATGTGATTATAAATACACATAATCACAGGTGAAATGTCAAAATGTGTACCTGCGGTGAAGCGACATTAGCTGATGCATGTCCAGCAGTAGTTGGACCGCCTTTACGGAATTTTATCGATGGAACACGCATTTTCACACTCTGCAGAGCAACAGCCCTGGTCGCACCAAGAAACACCATGATTTTAAACACAACTCCGCTGTCTACCAAGAAAAATATATCAACAATTTCTTGGTTATACGATGATGTAACTAAACAGTGCCTTTGGTTATGCACAGTTGGGTGTTCTGGAATTACTATGACGTTAATATATACCGCAAAAAGTATGTTATTATAATCTGTACATACTCGTTGACACTTTTCGAGATAATAAAATCGATAAATTGGTACATTTAGTTTGTAATAAATGCATGCGGCATTTTATTCTACTTTATTGTTAGGGAAATTTCGCTTGCATGCACTGGAGGTACGGTGTGAACCAATCAGACGCGAGCTTTGAACGTCTCTATCGCACGTGCTGTGCGTCGCACTTGGACAGAATTGTGTGCAGTGGTGTTACGAGGGTGCGATTTTACGTCTATATCGGTGGAAATAAAATAAGTGCTTGGTGTTTTGTGCAATAAATAGCGTCAACTATAGAACCGTGTACAAGTGTGATAGTTTGTACGTGAAATGGCTCTGGGTACTGATGTCGGTGAAATAGCGAATCAAACTGTGGTGGAAAATTCTAATGAAAATTCTCCTAGCACGGCTTCGAATGCCTGTAATGCTATTTTAAAACAAGGTACTGTCTAATCACACTTATTAGTTTACAAAATCCCTTGTGTAAATTTCCCTATTTGCGGTTTTTGCTCTGGTTACATAACTAACTATTATCACATGTTGCAATACCAGAATCTGTACGAAATACTCGACTACAAAATTGGAAACTCATCAATCATATTATATCACACAATTATCCTTTGATCTACGCATTCTGAATTTATAAAATCATTCCTATCGTTCAGACTGTGTATCACGTACATTAATACTGTGGTAACCTTTTCTTTAATTTGAAAATTCTTCAGCCAGTTCATTACAAATGTTACATCATTCTGGTTTTGCTGATAATACGTAGTCTAATTCGATCTGGATTTCCAATAAGAATTTAGCGTAGTGGTTAAATATATTCAGCTGTAATATTGAACGATGAATGCCGGTGTATTAAGAATATTTTTTATCGTGCGATATATATATTTATGTTACTTATTAACGTCTAGAATGTTATTGTGGACTTAAGACTATACTACATTTCCTTATTATAACTGAGCGGCTTACAGTACGTAACTATTACAACTATGATATTTTTTATGATCCATAATTATTGTTACATTCATTTATTATGAACTTCATATGCGACAGAACATTATTCTAACATTGAAATACAACTTGATACCTATTTATATAAATAATTTGAACGTGACTATATTTCAATATCATTTTAATATACACTGGTGTTGATTTGCATTTCATGTTCTTCGTAATTCCATTATAAAATATTCCTAATTAAGAATTATATTCGTTTACATTTGAATAATTAACAAAAAACAATTTTTAATGTAAATCACGGGAATAAATTCTCCAGTCGAGTGGCGCTTTCTAGTGGCAAGGTTATGAACTACCGGGTTGTCATGGAGACGCGTGTTGACGATGTTTTTGCTATGAAGGTTATACATTTTAACATTTATGTGCGTTCCATATGATTTATTTGTGTTTTCCTGATAACATTTCGTTACATATACAAGTTTATATCTACTTATTAAAGTGCACTACATAAATTACGTAAAAACATCACGTTTTTTTTAGCCTGTTGATTTAGTAATTGGCATATAAATAGTAATTTTTTTCTATTGACAGTTACACTTAACCTAAAAAAAAAATCGTAAGTATGTTTCGTAATTTTCAAATGTACCTGGACATTATTTTGTAATTCAAATGAAAACGTTCTGTGTATTGTTGGTAGAGGTATTTGAAATTTAAATTTCTTTCTTTGAAATCTAAAAATTAAAATAAAGGTCGACTTATTGTGTTTTTAATAGAAGATTATTATCAATCCGTTTTGTGTTACTGTCTGATCAACAATAGCAGTGTTTAGTTTCATTGTTCCGTATGCAATTTGAACTGTATATTCTGTTTTTTATGAATATATATATATATATATAGATATCCCTTACGAAGTTAGACTTCGCACACGTGTTCGACTCTGTATGTAATATGTTGGCTTATGAAACAATTGTACATTTGTGATGTATGAGATTACAAATAATAGTTACAATATACAAAACACAGTAAGTAACATATTTGTTGTTTTGTTGTTGTTGTAACCATAGATACATGTTTCTTAAAACATTTATTTCATACTTTTCATTTGTTTTTCTATAAACAATACATATTTTTGACGTTTGTTATAGTGAAAGGAAAAATGTACGAAAAAACGTGTAAAATCAAAATATGTTATGTTTGCGAATCTTGTCATCATGTAAATTGTTTTATAAATGTGTTTTCTAATCAAAGTAATACATTAAAATACCGTATAAGGCGTATTGTTTAGATACAATAAGCTTTTCAAGTTTTTGTTTAAAAACTGGAAAATGTGGAAGATTTTAGCATTTTTTTCGTACTAGGCATTATAAATATAAACTAATTGTTGAAGATACAATAAATGATGAATTAAAATAGTAATCTAAACATTGAAATCTATCAGGAATAGATAATATATGGCATGAGAACTCAGTACTATGTTTAGGTATAAAAATTATTCATAGAAATTGTCTGAAGCCGGTCCTGTAGCCCCTGTGTGGTAGATCAACCATCGTGTTTAGCCTTGGGAATGCGTAATTGATTGGTTCGTATGGCTGTAACACATGCATCCATCACTCACCGTGCGACATATTCAAAATAGAACCCATACTTTAAAACAGACTTCTTCTGAGCTTCATTGTTAATACACAGCGAATTCCCATGAGACTCCTGCTTAGATAAAATCCACCTACGCGCTGCTAATTCCCAATAGTCCTACCAGCAAAAATATAATACGTTCATTCGCTTCTAATTATTCCCAATAGTCCTACAAAAATACGTCATTCCCCTGAAACTTCTAAGATAAAAATTATATTCGCGATGCTAATTCCCAATAGTCCTATACAAAAAATACAATTCGTTGATTCGTGCTGCTAATTCCCAATAGTCCTACAGAAAAATACAATTCGGTTATTCGCGCTGTTAATTTCCAATAATCTCTCAGAAAAAATACAATTAGTTTTCACTGATAATTCCCAATAGTCCCACAGCAAAAACTATAATTTGTTACGTTAAAATACTCCTCTGAAGTCAAATTCTAAACAAAAATATTATGATTATTATTTGCTATGGTCATTTGATTGAGAACCACGGAGTCAGCATGCGCTAGTGATGTTGTATGATGAAGAATTGTCACTTACAGGGCCAGTGCTCCGTGCGGGTGTCACGTGCCATCTTCTGGGGACAGAAATAACGCAAATGTCCGCCACGCTCGAACACTTAGATCCATAGTATACACGGTCTGTGAGCCAATCTGCTCTATTTAAAACATACCCATTCACACTAAATATCGTCTGTGTACGCCGAAGTGTTGCCTAGCAACTACGATGCTATGCAAGCATGTTGCCAGCTCACACCGGCAACCGCGCAGTAACGTAGAATGATGTTTTACAAAATTCATACACAAAGAATATGTAAAATTATCCTTTATAAAACGGAAATATTACATTTAAAACAATATTCTAAAGCAATTATTTAAAGAAAAAATTCTTGTTTTTCCCCTGTGCAAGTCAAATATAAAGTTTAAAATAGAGTATCACGTATTTTATACCTTTTGCGTGTTTACATAATGATAAGATAATTCCTAAGTAAAGATGCTCACACAGAAATCAACGAAGTGTAAACTGTTCTAGGTTAGGTGGGGCCTAAATCCGTGTTGTGGGACGTTATATAATGATCCTCGCTCGCCCGTTAATACCCTATTTGCACCGTCACTGAGATTAAACTTAAATTACGCATTTTAGATGCAATCTCTGCACGATCAATTGCCCATTTGCATTGTCATATAAAACCAATATTCTAATTCATTCAGGCACGACCTTCTCGCTAACAGTGTACGCGTGGAGAGTGTACACTGTTAATCGAGCTGGTCTTAGATTAAGCCCGTTCTGAAAATTCTTATTTGCAAGAAAAAAAGTCAAGTTTTGATACAAATCACGAGTAAATATTTCTATAGTAAACACTGTAGCTTATAGATTTCGTTTCCGATTTTATTTAAAACTATTGAGTAAATATATAAGTTTATGTTTTCTTATCAATATATTATCAAAGTAGTTCAAACATTGACAGCACTTATTCATATTAGTAAATAAGTATTCTTACTGATTAGTATTCGGTAGTAATCCAATTAAGAGTATCAGTAATAGCACTTTTAATCTACAGCCTGTATTTATAAATTATTGATTCAATACTTTCACGCCGATATTGAGCGTCTTCAATATTTTTGTTGATTCATCCACTGGTGTTTTCATTTTACCGACTGTGAGTATTTTTACTACATAATTTCATTCTGGGTTAGGTTATGTTGATGAATATTAGTATGACAGTTGTGTGTACTCCTTGTTAGCAATGGTTTGCACATACCTACGTCACATGCAGGGCTACCAACCAACGTGACAGAAAGTCAACACTTCGTTTTTTTTTCAACATTGCTGTTAAAAATGTTGTGTATCAGAATATATTCTCAATACTGTCTTCGGATGCAACACTTGTTATCGCAATATGACCATATGTGTGACCTCTAACCCGCTTGTGATTCCAGAACCGTAACAGATAAATCACACTGATTTATGAGAACAATTTATGAATGATAATACTTGTATAGCCTGTTCCGTTGTATTATTCCTGACTTCTTCACTTGTAATAATCAGTTTATTGCGGCTGCTGTATCCTAACAATACAAATTCAGTGAAATATTTCAGTAGATAATAAGCCATAAATAAAATTGTAACCCTGTTGGCCAATTGCCGTGCCGTGCCGAGCCGTGTTCTACTCTGAATCAGCTGTTTTTGTTGCAGAGAAAAAGCCAGAACTCAGTACAACGTTACAAAATGGCGTTGCAAATGGACATACGGAAACGAATGGACACGCGGAAGAAGGTATATATACTTTACTAAAGTTACAGTTTATAATTTAATCTAAACACAATGACGATTACAGATGCCAATAGGGAAAACAAAGACATAACCTTAGTTCCGGCCATTGATAAGAGTGGCGATGACAGTTCTGATGACAAGAAAGAAGAACAAGAAGTCGTCTTTATCCAGGACCTAGGTTTCACGGTCAAAATTGTCAGTCCTGGTGCTGAACCGTTTGATATTCAGGTACATTTCCTATCCAATCTTCGTCGTTGGCAAATTGTTTGAGCAAATGTGTTTCCAGGTGTCCAGTATGGAGCTTGTGCAGGAGATTCATCAGCTGTTGATGGACCGCGAAGACTCGTGTCATCGCACGTGTTTCTCGTTGCAACTCGAGGGCAACACGCTGGACAATTTCGCCGAGCTGAAGAACGTCGAAGGCCTGAAGGATGAGTCGGTGATTAAGGTTGTCGAGGAACCGTATACGATGCGTGAAGCGCGTATCCATGTGAGACATGTGCGGGATCTGTTGAAATCACTGGATCCCGCGGATGCGTACAACGGTGTAGAGTGCAGTTCGTTGTCGTTCTTGAATGTGGTCACTCAAGGAGATATATTAGGTAATGTATTGCTTCATATCAGTAGAATATTTTCCCTGTTAGCTGTGTATCGCAATCTTAGAAAGGAACAGAAACTATCAGAAGAATTATGACCGTGTTTGTGTGATTGTAGAAAAGAAGAAGTCCCGGCCGGAGAGTGTAGACTGCACACCACCGGACTACATAATGCCAGGGATGAAAGATCGGCCGCTGATGCCGTTACAACCCCAGATCAAGGAACTAAAAGGCCCCCAGTGCATCAAGGTATTGTAGCGCTAAGTCTCTAATTTGTCTACACACGGTTCATTTAAATCAACATTCCCGTAATTCTTGTCGAAGAACAAACGTGGGTTCATTGTAGTTGGACAATAGACTTATGCTAGCTCAGTGATGGGAAAGGTGTGATGTTACTGTCACCAGGTACTAACCACATCGGGCTGGAATCCACCTCCAGGCTACCGGAAATTGCACGGAGATCTGATGTACCTGTACGTGGTCACACTCGAGGATAAACATTACCATATTTCTGCATGTGCCAGAGGATTCTATGTCAATCAGTAAGTCGTACAGCGCATTTGTGATTTATTTTCAGCAATGCAAAGCGATGCAAAGCAATGCAATGTATATATGTACTTCAAATCAAAGCAAAGAAAAGAAAAGCAAAGCAAAGCAAAGCAATGTAATATAATACAATGCAATACAATGCAGTGCAAAGCAAAGCAAAGCAATGCAAAACAAAGCAATGCATTGCAATGCAAAGTAATGCAAAGCAATGCAAAGCAAAGCAATGTAATGTAAAGCAATGCAAAGCAATGCGTTGCAATGCAATGCAATGCAAAACAATGCAAAGTAAAGCAATGCAATGCAATGTATCTATGCACTTCTCTCTAGATCATCAGAGGAAACGTTCAATCCAAAATCAGCAACACCCGGCCACCTCTGTCATTCGTTGATCGAGATGCTAAGTCAAATTTCGCCCGCGTTCAAACGTAACTTTGCCATGCTGCAGAAGAAACGCACGCAGCGCCATCCCTTCGAACGTGTCGCCACACCGTACCAACTGTACGCGTGGACGGCGCCTACAATGGAACACACCATTGATGCTATCCGCGCCGAAGACAGTAAGCGTCGAGCTTGTGTTTGATCCGAAATGAACGAATATAATTCCATGTGTTTGATTTGCAGCATTCTCCTCAAAACTAGGTTATGAAGAGCACATACCCGGCCAGACCCGCGATTGGAACGAGGAACTGCAAACCACACGGGAACTGCCGCGGAAGAACCTGCCGGAGCGGCTGCTCCGGGAACGGGCGATCTTCAAAGTGCACAGTGACTTTGTGACGGCTGCGACACGCGGTGCAATGGCCGTGATCGACGGCAATGTGATGGCCATCAATCCGGGCGAGGAGGCCAAAATGCAGATGTTCATTTGGAACAATATATTCTTCTCGCTGGGCTTCGATGTGCGGGATCATTACAAAGAATTGGGCGGTGATGCGGCTGCATTTGTAGCACCACGGAATGATCTTCAAGTAAGTAATCGTCTTGTAAATAGTGTAGCTAAAACAATAATATTTTATCTAGCAAAGGAAACGTCTTATTTGTCCTGAGATGGGAAAAAAGATGGTGTACTATGTTTCCTAAAATGTGATTTGTATTAATCTATTTATTATTGTATATCATACTTCTAGGTCGCACTTTTAGAGATGTTTATTCTGTATTTCTGTGACAGGGTGTACGTGTGTACAGTGCGGTTGATTTGCACGGACTGTACACGTTGGGAACGGTTGTGATCGACTACCGCGGTTACCGGGTAACCGCCCAGAGCATCATACCCGGTATCCTGGAGCGTGAACAAGAACAGTCGGTGGTGTATGGGTCGATAGATTTTGGTAAAACGGTGCTCACACACAATAAATACTTGGAACTGGTAAGTGCGATCGTATTTACAACCTTATACTTGATTTAATACGTGAATCGCGACGTTCACAGCTGAACAAGGCGGGGCAACAACTTAAAATTCTGCCACACCATGTCCTGAACGACAAGGATGAGCCGATCGAGTTGTGTTCGAGTGTGGAATGCAAAGGAATCATTGGAAATGACGGTAGACATTATATTCTCGACTTACTGCGCACATTTCCACCAGATGTTAACTTTCTGAAGTGTAAGAACATAACCTACATTCGTTTTTGACAGTTCTAACATGCGTTAATATTTGCTGTAGTGGATGGTGAAGAGCTAGGGAAAGAAGTATCAGTTCTGGGCTTCCCAATTGAACATAAACACAAGTTGTGTTGTCTGCGACAAGAACTGATCGATAGTTTTGTCGATTCTCGGTACATGATGTTCATCAAGTACGCCGCGTTTCATCTACAACAGTTGACGCTGCGCAAGAAGGAGCAAGAGAGCAATAAAACACAAGAAGACAAAGATAGCGAGAAGGACAAGCCAAAGGATAAAGATGGCGGTGAAGAGAATCAGATTGAAGCGGACGAGGCGAAGAAAATTGTTGAAAGTATCACCGATGGGAACAAACAAGAATGTACGGCTCGAGATTACGATTTTATTCTTTAATAATCATTACATTTCTGTATGTTTAGTGGAAGAAAGTACAAAGGATATTGTTAAAACAGCCGCGCTGGCTGTTGGTTCGTTGAAAGAAACCGAATTCGATATTCGGTTCAATCCGGATGTTTATTCGCCGGGGATCCGGCATGCGGACAATGTGGGGCCGACGATTACTAAACAACGACAGCTGGTCAAAGATGCTGCCGAATTCCTGGTCACAGTTCAAATACCAACCTTTGTAAGTACAGACTTGAACGGTAGTGACGATTTAATATAACTTGTTGTTGATTGTAAACGATTGTATTAGATCCGGGACTGCCTAGATCACTCCAGCGCACCAATGGACGGGTCCACGTTGTCGGAAGCGTTGCATAACCGCGGTATTAACATCAGATACCTCGGCAAAGTATGCGTGCTTATGTCGAAGGTTAAACAGTTGGAGTACTTGCACAGTATTGCGGCTGCCGAGTTGGTTTTGCGATCTGCAAAACATTTATTCACCACCTATTTACAGGTATAACATTGCAAGAAATTATAAGTGCTTGGTGTGTAATTATTTGTGTTTATAGACCACAGAACTGCTGAATCTGTCCATCGCGATTGCACACTTCTTAAACTGCCTGTTGTACTCTGGTGCTGTGCCTAATCCTGTGCAAGGCGCGGATGAGGTAACCACGCGAATGATTGCATCATCTTTTTCCACTACTACTTATGCTATTGTTTGTTTTTTTCCAGGTACAAAGTAAGACTTCGAAACGCCGGAACAAACGCAAAGGACGGAATAATCCGCTGTTGAACGGTGACAGTAACGAGTGGGCCACACTAACGCCTAAATCGCTCTGGTCTCAGGTCAAACACGAACTGCGATCCTACTACGACTATGACTTGCCCTGTGACGGAATAGACACGGTCTGTGAACAGTTCTCGTTGCAGAAAATCTCACTGTTGCGGTCGTTTTGCACAAAGATCGGTCTGCAGATCTTGTTGCGCGAGTACACGTTTGAATCGAAGAACAAGGTGCCTTTCTTCGAAGACGACATCCTGAATATCTTCCCGGTGGTGAAGCATATCAACCCGCGGGCGTCGGATGCGTATAACTTCTACACAACCGGGCAGCAGAAGATCCAACAAGGCTACTTGAAGGATGGCTACGATCTGATCAGCGAAGCGCTGAATCTGTTGAACAATGTGTATGGGGCCATGCATCCGGAGATTGCACAGTGCTTGAGGATGATTGCACGGTTGAATTATATCATGGGCGATCATGCTGAAGCGATGGCGTACCAACAGAAGGCTGTGCTGATGTCGGAACGGGTGAACGGGATCGATCATCCGTATACGATAACAGAATATGTAAGCACATAGTGGACTCTCGATGATCCGCGCACTGGTAATGGTGGATAAACAAAGTAGATATAGACAAGTCAGATACACTCTGGTAAACTACATAAATCAACAAGAAAAACTACGAAATGTTTAGGAAAAGCAGTCTGCTGTTTCAACAAAATAGCTTCTTTCTTCCTCACGGTTTGCTCACAAATCTGCATGATGCTAATTTATCGGAACGCAGAGAATAGCTTTATTGCTCTAAAGTGGCTCTAGTGCGTGTGGATTATCGAGAGTTCACTGTACAATCACGAGTTCATGACTTCTGAACGCGCGCAGAGTATTTGAATGTACACAAGTGTTGATATTTATGCTCTGTTTTGTTCTTTCACAGGCTCATCTCGCGTTATACTGTTTCGCCAACAGCCAAGTGAGCACCGCACTGAAACTGCTGTACCGAGCTCGTTACTTGGCCCTTTTAGTTTGTGGAGAGAACCATCCGGAGATCGCACTGTTAGACGTAAGACACAAACCTGCTCTTGCATGTAACAATATTGTAATGAATGATTGGTTGTGCTGTTTCAGAGCAA
The DNA here is from genome assembly GCA_963422195.1 of Carabus problematicus. Classification (NCBI taxonomy): domain Eukaryota; kingdom Metazoa; phylum Arthropoda; class Insecta; order Coleoptera; family Carabidae; genus Carabus; species Carabus problematicus. The sequence goes on along the minus strand of OY728588.1, from coordinate 13,583,020 downwards.
CATTAGTTTAATCCTGCATGCTGTTGGTGAATATGAACTATCGCTGCGGTTCTTAGAGAAGGCCTTGGCGCTCAATATTAAATACTACGGCGCGAAATCGCTAAAGGTAGCTGTCACGTACCATCTTGTAGCCCGCACTCAGAGTTGTATGGGCGACTTTCGTTCCGCACTGAACAATGAGAAGGAAACGTACGCTATCTACAAGCAGCAGGTAAGAAGAATTCGTAATCCGTCAGTGTCTGTGTGTCAACAATTTCTCTGTGGGGTTTAGCTTGGGGAAAATCACGAGAAAACCAAAGAATCTTCGGATTGTCTGCGTCATCTGACGCACCAGGCTGTCGTGCTGCAGAAGAAGATGAACGAAATCTATACGGGCAAAGCGTCGACTTCGTTTCCACCGATACAGATACAGCCCCCGTCCATGGGGTCCGTGCTGGACATGCTGAATGTGATCAATGGGATCCTGTTCGTGCAGATCAGGTAAGAACGTATACTTTGTTCGGCCAAACAATCAAACCGCGTCATCACTAGAAATACAGACGTCCAGTGCGTTTACACACGGTCTAAAACGCTTTGAAACAATGTTCTGCGCACACGAACATACACATTGAAAGAAGTCGCCCGGAAACGTCACCTATAAACGTGTAATGTTTGTGTCTGTAGTCAACAAGACATCGATAATTTCAAAGCAGAGATCGAGAAACGACAGCTGGGTGAAGACGAGCCCGCTGTCATTGAGGAGAGTCCCGCTGAGGCGGGCGATGCGGCTTCCACAACGACTACACCGGCGATTACGGCGGCGACTAGCTGAACTTGATAGTTGCGCGTGCGCACTGCACAACTTACACTGTTGCCGCGTCCAGCATAGACACTATTCGTTAACTACCACCCCCCCTTCCCCCTACTGTATGCTAGATTATGCTGAAACAAAAGTGCTGTACATTTAAGTGCCATTCTCTGTAACAGTCGCGCATATATGATGCACACACTTGTATATTCAAACCATCATACATACATACACACACACGTACATATAACCTCAACAAGATGGCGGTACACATGTCACAATTCATACACATCTTCCAGGAGCTTCGCGATTATAAGTGTAATCGAGAAGATTAAGAATTTGTTATGTACAATTTGTCGTCAGAATAACGGTACAGACGAAATTCAATTGTTGAGAAGTTTATTTGAAACACATACTGCGCACAATACACAACCATAACCGTTGAAGGTTTTTGATCGGGGTTCGTTCTGTTCTTTTAATGCATGTATCAGTTGAATTAATGAACGATGCACTACAGGTTTTTATCAATTTGCTATTTTATTACATCATGTTTTGTGGTCGAAAAAGTTTGGTGCTAACCCGGTAAAAAATCTTATGGTAAATGCGAGAAAACTATTTTTGTTGTGCAAATTTATGTTGGAAAATTTTGTATCAAAAATTTCAACACTTATCTGACTTCATGTTTATTGAAAATTAACAACGAAGTTCACGCTAGTCACGCAAAACGTCAAACTCAAATGGTTAACGGTTTTACTACATATACACAAACACACACTCACACGCAAATATATTATGGCAAGTGTTGCAAAGTTATCCAATCTTTTTCTGTTGTTATATAAAAAATTTTGTTGATTTTTTTTTTAGTACTTTTATAATATGTAGTGTTTACATATACAAGCATGTATATGTTCTTTGATTTTGTTTGTTGGTTTTTACACTATTATTTGTTGGTGTGTTGAACGACACATAACCTAATATTCAACTGTCAAAGTGAACAGCAAGCAGAACTGATAGTGGTTCTTGTAAGTATTGTTATTTTTCCGTTGTGGGGCATCGTTCGTGAATAATCGACAATAGTTTGGAGAAATTAGTTTAATATAGACTTTCGTGTAGCCTAGTCAGTACTGTGTAGCATAATTATTAGCATGGATTGATTGAAAAACATTTGTTAATTTTACGTAATCGTAAGTCTTTGTTCTCTGGCCGTCACTCGAACTGTTCTGTGAAACTTTTTCTAAAACACACGCAAATTGTGAACAGTGGAATACGGAATATCATTTTTGTTAGTGAAATATATCGTTTTCTTTTTTTTAGTGAGTATTGTTATTTATTTATTTGCAAACCTTGTAACCCAATTGACAGGTAAACCTACGTAACCTAAAACCAGATAAACGTTCCTTGTTGTCCCGTATTTCTAGTTTGTATATGGTATTTTTGCAGAATGACGTCTGTAAATTCAAGGTTTTGCAGAATACAACTTTCTATTTGTAATATTTTATTCAGGCAATCATCATAACATGGATTCTTAAACGTATAAATCAATCTAATAATAATATGTTACATGAGATTAGTGTAGTGTGTTGTTCAGTGGTGCAGTGTGACATTATCGTCCGATTATTGTTGGTTCGTCAATCATTCCCATTTCATCGGAGGCGGCTTTGGATCCTTTTCGTTTTTTCGAGTACATCAGGAACGTAATCGCCTCGAACAGGTGCAACAGAAATACGAACCTGTAAGCAATTGAAAAACCAGAGGCGGGTTAGTTAATATTTTCATTCGCTAAAACTATAATCTCTTTGTGACACAATATTTATTTGCTACTATCTACATGGTGATTCAGAATGACTGTCTTTACGACTTCGCGTTGTTACATTATTCCATTCTTCATGGCGTCTAATGATATCTCTCTAACTATAACCACAGATAAACTAACTAACTTTAGTTTATCTGTGCTATAACGGTCGATGCAGCATGGTCAGCCATTTTGAATCACCCTGTACAGGGTGACGTACCACGCCAAGTACATGCTGTAGCCGTAACTGTCCGTCGCTCCCGGCGGATACGTGAATGCGAGATGTGCCCGTTCGTATTCGATGGAGCTGCACAGTACCTCGATGACGGCGAGCACGGACACCGCGGTTATGCCGTGACAGCCGGCAGCCAGCCGTTTAAACGTGTAGCGCGGGTTGCGGAATGTGTAGATTGAGAAGGCGAAACCCATGCACATGAGAAATAGACTGATTACTGCAAAGGACGCCTCAGTTCGACTGTAATCTGAACAGTACAAACATTTTTTTTTTTTATAAAATATGAAATAGTTTTTTTTTCATTCACTATCAGGAACAGACTGATTACTGCAAAGGTGCCTCAGTTCGACTGTAATCTGAACAGTACAAATATTTTTTTATAAAGTATGAAATAGTTTTTTTTTCGTTTACTTTGTAGTAATTCATTTTTCAATTAATAAAAAGTACTTTGTCTTTACTACTTTAGATTATAATTTCATTTTTGAACTCTAAAGTAGTGAAAACAAAGTATTTTTGCTTCATTTATTGGAAATTTTATAAGAAATAGTTTTTTTTTCTTCTTTGTAATAATATATTTATTATAAATTGTGTATCTTTATCTTAATATATTGTTGGGAGATTATTAGCGAATTCGTAACTTACTTAATATAGAATTATCCAAAGACGGGTCTGCTTTAATGCGTTCTTCTGAGGGGAACATGTCGTGATATCTGCAGAAGGCTGTGGAAACAAACACAGTAGCGTTATAAATGTTCTACAAATGTGATAGTATCAGCTATAATTCTTAATATTCTGCGAGAAAAATTATTTTATTTCACTTGAAATTCCGCTGATGATGAAATAAGTTTTGTTTTTACATTTGCAAGTGCCTTATTTGAACCAATAACGGATGATGATTTGTTAAAGTTCCGTGTTATCTATAAATATTTTTTGAGGTGATTGTAAGGAAATAAAGAGTCTGCTACTCCAGTTTTGGGAAAGGTATGATTGTATGTATAGCATAAGCTTTTTGGCATCTATAACAATATCTATAACATCATTAAACACATCTCTTAAAAATCTACCAATAACACTTTTATGTTCAACTAATTTGTCAACACTTCTTAAATCAATCAGTAAATTTATTGAGCACGATATGAAATACTGGACTTTGAAATTATGACTACAGGAGTAAATATGCTCATCACGCTGTATTTCCAAGAAGTGGTTTTGGCAACAAAACTAGCGAGAAAGAGACGGCATGTGATGATTTATCGTACACTTTGGATCTGAAGAGTAACATTTTGATTACATCTAGACTTCATTTACACACGGCCAAAGTAAACAGTATAATATCTATTTTTCCGCGTAGACATGATGTAATTATTTATGTCTTGGTTGTGTGTACAACATCGCACCTTGCTAATTTTATCAGCTCATCGACTGTGTTGTGAATCGTTAGTGGTACTAGCTATAGTATGGTCAGTTAAATCTGGCAGACGGGTGATTTATACTGGGATACATGTGTGCTAACACACATTTGCACTGTACCTGACTGATTTTCTATGTACTTACTGCGTGGTATATCCGTGACCATCTCCGTGGATACGGTACTCAATGTTTGGTTGACAATGATCGTATTGTTAGCCATCGTGGTATTCGCCGCTGGAGCGGTAGTTGGGTTCGGCATAAGAACGGTGCGGCACAGGCGCCATATTCCCGAGTTACTCTCCAGGAAGTAACGTTTAGTTGATGGTATATATATGCCTACGAGATATTGCAATATTCTGATGAAATTGTAACGCAATATACTGGTTAAGTTTTGCTTTTGATTGGTTTTAAGTCTTGCTTATGATTTGGGTAAGTCTTGCTTTTGTCAGATTAAGTCTTGTTTATGATTGGTTAAGTCTTGCTTTTGTCAGATTAAGTCTTGCTTATGATTGGTTAAGTCTTGCTTTTGTCAGATTAAGTCTTGCTTATGATTGGTTAAGTCTTGCTTTTGTCAGATTAAGTCTTGCTTATGATTGGTTAAGCCTTTTTTTTGTCAGATTAAGTCTTGCTTATGATTGGTTAAGTCTTACTTTTGTCAGGTTAAGCTTTGTTTTTGATTGGTTGTCTTGCTTTTGCCAGGTTAAGTCTTGCTAATGATTGTTTGAGTCTTACTTTTGTCAGGTTAAGCTTTGTTTTTGATTGGTTGTTTTGCTTTTGTCAGGTTAAATCTTGCCTATGATTGGTTAAGTCTTACTTTTGTCAGGTTGTTTTGCTTTTTGTCAGGTTGCTTTGTCTCTGATTGGTTAAGTCTTGCTTTGATCATTTCACGTGACAGGTAACACTTACGTACCAGTTCCTCCATGCACCACGAACCAGTAATCCGTGGAGATGGCAACCACCCAAACGATGGTGGCCACGCTCAACATTGCCGTACACCCGAGCAACACCCGTCGCTCGAACATCATCTGATCGAGCACGGGCTTGTTGACCTGGTTGATTGTCGACGTCGACATCTTGCTGTTATTTTAACATTTACTTCACCGCGAACACACCGAACCGTTGCAGAACATTTGTGACGTAACCGTGGAGCAAAACGATCAAGTTTAGAAGAGAAATAGCTGTAAAAGAATCCATCCGTATGTAGTTTGAAGTTGTTGAAATTTTCGCAGAGATTGGATTCTTATCTGTGAATTTTGCGCTGGTAGTTCCAAGTGCCAAATTTTAAATATACAAAAATTGAAGACTTCATAAAACAAACGTAAATATGTTCATCCGTGTAAATACTATTTAAACCATTTTGTTGACAATAGATTGTTAACATACCTGAAGTTCTAAAAATAATCCAAGCCTGTCGTAATCACACTATCACAGCGATCACTAGTCATCAGTCACTAGCCAACTAATAATCTAATTCAACACCACAAAACACTACAGTACAATATCTGTCACTTATCATTCAAGTTGACGAGGTAAAGAGCCACAAAAAACCAATCGGGCCAGCTCACTCTGTCCGTATTGTAGTTCCGTGTGTACGTCTCTTCTATTTTGGCGGCTCAGTAGTTTTGGCCCCCCGCGATACGCTGCGACCAATCACGAACAATGCTGGTTTCTGTTACACGAATTATAAATAGCCACACAGAGAGATTCGCAGCTTATACTTTGGGATTTTGCGACTACAGGTTTCAACTGTTTCCCTGTCTTGTTGTGTTTGTGGTTTATAAACACGTAATAATACAGATGAACGCAAGGAGAACGGACACTGAACAGACAGCAGGCTTTGAACTTCGCGCTCCGTTAGTTAATTATTACAAGCGCCAGATGGCGTTGATGGAGTGTGTTTGTTTAATGAAGAAGAGGTTTGACAGATGCGCAGTGAAGTCCTGTGAACAGAAAAGTGCACTTGTTAACAATTGCAACAACGTTTTTCTTTTATTCAATTATTAGTGAGTCTTTTTGCAACGTGACAATAGTCTAAAAGTGTGGTTGATATAAATCTATGGATGGATCATTTGTCAACACCGGTCGCTGGTTTTTACAACCAGAATTTACGGCTTTTGTCATAAATAAGTTGCCATTTGGGTGACGCGAATGACAGCGGTATATCATCGATTTTACTGTTGACGCGTTTGTCAAAATATAATAAAGATGAGTAAAAATGATCTCGTAAATGTATTTATTATTTGGTTGGATTGTTACCAAAAGTGTATAACATATTGTTACTATTAAACCTGTTACATCGTTGGCCCATAAATTGGTCGAAAATAGAAAGATATAAACTTAATGCGAATCTATGCGATTTATATATCTTTTCATAATTTTGTTTTCAATTCGGAACAAAAGTCGATTTTTGCAGTGTCTGGTGTATGTTCTCATCCTGATTAGGAGAACTGGTTGGAATGTAGTGCTGGAAAATATCTCCAGATAGAAGAAGAAAGTCCTGACAATCTAATTACTTATTTGTCCGAATGGCTTTTGTAAAACTATCACCCGACTTTCTGGAGGAGTTTAATAATGGGCTGATCCAAATAGTGTGACCTGGTTTGCCAGAACTAGGTTCACCTGGGATCTATGGCAGAGACAGCTGATGCCAAGAGATCTATCACCAGGAATCCGGTCAACGGAAATAGCTGTCACGTACCCAAAATTAATAACGACCTTGTTCAAATACAATCTCACTCTGTATGGTCAACAATCCCAGCATGATGGCTCCTTAAAGTTGGGCCTTAATGAAACCTGAATGCTTGTGGAAATACCCCCGAAGAGAAAAAAAATTAGACGCCTGGTACAATAACACATAACCGTGCCATAGATCTTGAGATATTTTACTTGAAGTTGCCAATTCTCGTAAGAATAACACTCTGTTGTCATTGAATTATCAGATCACAGATTCTTCGAGCATGTTTTTAATTCTGAACAACACTTTTTTATTTACACTTTTGCTCTGAAATGTATTGTTCAGTCCGTGTAATCATGATTTTTTCTATATTTATCCTATGTCAGAGATTTCTTGGGACACTCGGTATATAAATTGACTAATAATGCTCTTGAAATTAACTAAATTTGATCTTAAATAATAACTACAAAAGGATGAACTAATATTGTCTTATATTAGACGAACATGTTAAAAGGGAAATCGATCTTAAAGCTAAGAACGATAGCTGAAATTGGTTTTCAGTTGCTTGACAAACACTTCACGTTACTTCACTTTGTTTAAAATAAACAAATAGCGATCTTCCTTCGTTAATGAACGAAGAATTCCTTGGTGGCCAAGAATGTTGTTTACTATGCGTAATAATAGATGCACAAAGTGCATTTGTTTGACTCTGTTCAGCCTGTGTTATGATTGGATGTGACACAACAAAACAGCAACCAGTCCAAAGCCAATGAACACTAATATTCAATAAGTAGTTCTTCTCTTTGATTATTTCCCGTCTTTTTTAGAAACTAAAGATTGCATTGTTGGTTAATTTCATGAAATATCTTTACTTATTATTTATTTATATTTTCTACATGGAAAGGTAACAGTTTTCCAATATATTGTAGTATTACTAACGGTATATACAATTAATATAGTGAATATGTCTGGTGATATGTCAATTATCGGGCCGAATATTTGTCAAATAAATGCCGAGGTATGCGGTTCAAATTAGACATAGCGCCTAATGAATAATTAAAATGTAGAGTACACATAAATATTTTTCTAGTATCGTCTCATCATATTTGCACTTTTGGCACAGGCGCAAGATATAATTTAACCTTGCTTCCCAAATGATTGGTAGTTTTATATAACCTATAAATATAATACAATGTTTCGTTGTATTATAAAAACAAAGAGTGCAATTCACAGCACCATACTAATGCTATTAAGGACTAGTAAAACTTTTCTTCTAAATATACGCTGATACTATGGAAAATTGTGTATTTTTATTACATTACTAATAGTAATAGTATCTAATTTAGTAGAACAGAGACGTGTGAATCCCAATGAAAGTAATTAAATATGTTTATTCATTAATATCGATATGAATTATTAATACTATTTATTGTATTCTCACAATAAACAATAATTAGAACGAGATTTTAAATAAAATATGTCACCAAATTTCCTCTTCCGAACTTTTGAAGCATAAAATGTGGAATTTTGTCTTCAGATTAATATATTTCATTTGGACCTCACGTTATAAATGAAATACAATTAATATCTGACCGCTGTGCAAAAATAAAGGTTTTTTTAAATAATGGTTTCCAAATTTGTATTACACATTACGTTTAATTTTGGTCTTGATAAATATAAACAACTGTTAAATTGTTAAAATTTCTGAAATTAAATAAGTCATTGACATTTCCATCCCGTTTAATCGTGTTTGAGGAACGTTCAATTGACCATTTTAAATACTAATTAACTTTTCAATTACCAAGTTAATTAACACTGGTGTGTAATGTGATTCATTTCGATCCTAGTTACATTACGATGTAAAATGATCGTATTTTTAAACCTTTGTTTGTATGGGAAAAAAGAAGTTTTCGAAAATATCCTATAAATGTGATTTTTCGTTTTTGACATTCTCGAAACGTGAGTTCAAGTTTAAAATTGTCTCATGTGCATGTGTAGGCTTCGTTATTATTTACTGCGTTTGCAATAAATTTACAAAATGGCGCCGGTACAATTCTAGCACATAAAAAGTGTCATTTTAAAATGTGTGTTTTTGAACATCAGTGGCGCATTTTGCAAGACGGGGTATAGATATCAACAAATGCATATTTTCCCTCCCCCCTGGTCCCCCCAATATGGCGGGGGGAATATTTCAATTATTTCTGTTCAACCTCTGCGCAATTTTCAAGGTGAGGTCTACGACCAACGACAAATTTCTTGAATTTTTGGCACGATCCAACGTACATTTGCTCTTGGACGGATAAGTGTATTTATATAAAATAAATGAACGGTAACAATACACATTTGCACAGTTGGTAACATTGTAGCGACAGTTAGAAATATGGTAAGCGGTTTATCAAATTGTGCAAGTTTCTAAAATTTTATGAATGTGGGCAGATATAATCTTTAAAATGTCACTTTCAATTTTGGCATTCTTTGTGTAATATATATATATATATATATATATATATATATATATATATATATATATATATATATATATATAGTTGTTCAGAATTAAAAACTGCATAATATGAAGCCATATTAAACGTTTAAATATTTTTGTATATCGAGTAAATCAATTTTGATGCATTTTAATGACAGTCCAGGAGGTCATGAAACACAAAAATTACAGGGATCTTTTTTTGTTAATTAAAACAACAATTGATCAAAACATAGCGTTTTTAAATTATTCATTTCTATCCAGTTCCTCTCTCATTTTACCTGGACTTGAATGTTACGTAAATTGTAATTCAATATCCGGTTCCGGTTTTTGCTTTTGTGTTTATCGTTTCTTTGCAGGACGTTCTTCTTCAATTTCCTGCCAATAAAGCTTTTTTTTATTGTTTGCTGCTAGTCTAAAGGTGAACCAGACTATGTCATTATTGATCTGCCGTTAACACTGTTGCAAATACATTCACAACTAAAATTACATCTCATTTTTCAATCTGAATAGACCAAATAATGTACGCTAGAGTCCATTTATAGTGAACCCGCATATAGCGTAAACTCGCGTATAATGAACATATCACTGAGTCGATATTCCTGGTCCTTTCATGCGGATTCCACTGTCTTTGAATTTCAATAAAACGTTATGAAACACGTCCGTGAATTTGTTTTTAATAGAAGGCCTTGGGAAAAAAACGAAATCATTTGAATTTCGGACAAAAACGAATCAATCATGGGTTCGTGTTGAAGTTTCTCGCTTTGATTTTATTTTTTCGCCGCCGTTTATTGCCAACTGTTGAAAAATTAATCGGATTCTAGCGTCTCCGAACTTTTTGATAAAATAATAGTCCCGTAAATAAAAATGTTGGCCAATTAATTTTAATTTATTTAGTTTTTATTTTCAGGCAAGTCAAACATATTTCGTTTTTTTCTTTCTTACATTTTTGTTTAAACATTTTGAACTATAGTACTGCTTTGAAAATATTTAATTTTCCATAGTGACAGTGTCAAGTGCGGATGAAAAATGTAGTAGCTCGTTGTAGCAAAAGGAAATGAAAATATCGGAAGAATTCTGCCCGTTATATAACACCAAAGTATTATGATACGTGGCGTTATATTGGAAATTCCGGGCGACTTTGGAATACTTCAAGTGCGAATTGCCGTCGATATTACTCGGGCTACAAGCACAGCTGACGGCCAAACTTCAAATTACACCTATTAATCCACCGAAAGTAGCTTGCGAACAGATGTTACCATCACGAATCCATTCGTCTCGCTGAAAACACTAAATTTTTGTGTTTTCCAAAAGTGTATTTCTTCAAAATGTGCATTTTGCATCTGTTGGCCATATTGGCCGCGGAAAAATCGGACAATGCTTCAAATGTCTTTTGCGAACTAAGCTGAGGTGAAATAAACTTGAAGACGTTCACATTAGTGTATGGTCATTGACGGAACCTTGTATTTGACGTTTGACGCAAGAATTGTAGTGCTGACATTTCAAATACGCGCTGAAAATATTTTACTTTATTCACGATCGCAATACGCTAAATGGTTCTTAATGAAATGAAGGAAAAAAAATCGTAACAGGCTTTTATATTATCTAAACAATATTATTTACACACTTAAAAACAAATGGCCTCTATCTTGGCAACCATTAATGTCTCACGTTGCTAAAACAAACGATAAAAAGTGTCAATCAGTGCTGTGCAGGATCGTATTTTGTTTGCTGCGTATCCATTTTTCTGCAGTTTATATGCAAATGTTCATTTGTTCCAGTATATTACAAGGTTACTGTAATGAATATTCAAACATTACATGTTACGAAAACACGCAGAGGCGTGTCTAAATGGAAGGGGCTTGGTATTTATCAATAAAATACGTTTTTTTATAATATTAAACCTTGATTCCTTGACCATCGTAAAAAAATGTTTTTATTTTTGGGGGGCTTAGTAATAATGTTTGTTAATATAAAAATGACATTATGGGATCATCAAAATGAAGCCTGAAGAATAGGGTAGGGTTTTATTAACTGATGTCATTAACAACCTGATGAATATTGACACTAATTAACTCATAGTTCATTAGTTACGTGCAAGCTGGTAATGAGAAAACGATATATTGAATTTAGGCATCATGCAGTATAGAATATCAAATAAGATTAACTGTGGTTATTAATTTTAAATATATATTATCCTTAAAATCGGAACTAAAATCATTATTTTAATTTACATATGTTCTACTACAAATACCAAGTATTAAGGGCGTACATCAGTGAAGCCCCCCAAAAAATACTCGCCTGCTCCCCTTGGCGGTAGTATATTTTGGGGGGATCCGATAAGCACGAGTCGTCTTATAATTATGATTTTTTTTAGTTGACGAAGTGTAATGCCATCTTGTTAAAAATGTAAATTCTACGGTCGATCAGGTTTAAAAATAGATATTGCATTTGTAATTTTGCATTGTACGAAGATGCTTCAACGATTGTTCGGTACAATACAAGTACATCACATGCGATTTAAACACGATTCCGCGTGAAATACATTCAGAAAATGCATTTTAATGTATCAAATGATCATCCAACAAATGTCATATTGATCTTCCTGTCAGAGATTGTAGACTGATGTGAAATACTTTAACTTTATTCGTCCTTGTTTTGATTCGTAACGAACATTTGATTTTTTTTAAGGCAAGTATGGTAAAATTTAAATGATCTGAACAATGATTTGCAACGTTCATATTTACATACATATCGTATATAAACAATAATACGTTGTTTTAATCAATATTCTGTTTCTTAGTAACTGATTTTGTTTACATAATTGACAATCGCTAGATGTCACTTATTTTGTAATATGACCGAAGCACTTCCCGTTAACCTGGTTGATTAGTTAAGCCTGGTTACGTACCTGGTTGTCTCCACGGGGCATTAATGGCCGCCGGGATAATCGTGTAGATTTCACAGGACTCTCATTTCCTGTACAGGCCGGTACTGAGTGAAAATCTATGCTTGTGTGTTGATCAGGATATCCGTGTACTGAAAATGATTTTAATTAACTTTGAAGACATGTTGACGACATTACGTCGAGAATTTTAATTAAATAATCGGTGTATTTTTCATTATTTTTATCATCTTAAGTGATAATTAATAATAAGAGATGGAAAAATTGATTTGTAGTTAATAAAACAATCGAACGGAGTAATAAAATACAGTGCTAATTTTTTTATGACCCATAATTTGTATCACCTGATACTTATTTATGTCTGTATCGTAAAAATAGTCTCATAAAAACTATAATTTATGATTTGGAACCGCAACTTTTGAAACGGTATTTTATTTCGTCAACACTTCATTGAATTTATAACAATACTTATTAATAAATTCGTTTAAATATTCGTTGGCAAGCACTGTACATCGTATATATATATACTTATAATTGATCAATTAAATATTAATTTACAACAGTAAGCTTACATTTTCAAGTAAAATCATTTAAATTTGACTTTGAAAAAAACTGACAATACTGCAAACGGTTCAACAAATGCTCTTTGCGGATCAAAACAAGGATATATAAACTTGAAATAGTTCACATTAGTTCATGCTCACTGACAGAAACATGTATTTGATGTTTGTTATTATGATTTTGTATTATTTTGAAAATTTCTTGCAATTTTGTACTAACTACTGGATTATTTATTTAATTTGCGTTAAGTTTACCTGTTGACGGGCGATTGTTGCGCCTCTGGCGGTCTTTGCACGAAGTTGCACAGTAACACTTGGGTCTATACGAAGGCGCCGTGACGCTGTTGAGCGTATACTGACAGCGACGCCGTGGTCGTGCTTGCCACGCGGGTTTTGAAGCACGCGCAGTTCACGCACACGCACTCAGAATTTCTTGACAGCTCATTGCATATGTTATCGATAATTCGCGATTAAATCTACTTATACTACATCTTCATTCTTGTTCTGTGTTTATTTGAATTTTAAAACAGTCACTATTGAATATGCTGGATGATTATGATAGAAAATGTTTTGAGTGAACGTAAAATTATAAGCAGAAATAATAGGAGAGCATGTATGACAAGGTGTATGGATATTAACGAGGCGAGACAGTTATGTATGGATAGGAGTATTTGGCGAGCAATTGTTAGAAAATAAGGAATGAAAGGCAGTTTTCTATATAATATATAATATTACATTTTTTGAGTGATTGTAGGGAATAAAGGGCCTGCTACCCCAGTAATGGGAAAGGCGTGATGTTATGTATGTATGTATGCACTATTGTATGTTGATTTGATAATTAAATGACCGTCACAAATGATTAGCACGTTTATGCTGGTTCACTTATAATTGTAGTTAAAAGTGTGCGACTGAAATTAGACGTTTCAGTTAAGAACCTGTCATGATGATGTCAAATATCGTTAGCTCATTACGATTGAAATTATGCAGAATATTTGCCAAAGTTTTCCCGAAGAGACCCGGGTTCGAATCCCGCTGATTGACATTAATTTTCTGCACTTTATGATTAGATGTTATCATTGTTTAATTCGTTAATCTTCGCTCATTTCAACTAGTGCGTTTTTTTCTATTCGGTTCAGTATTTTAAGTATGTTATCGCATAAACGAATCTTCATGACATTGAGAGTTACGTGCCAATTCGCTGTTACGGTGACATGAATTATATGCCGAAATTAATACGAGAAAATACAGGGCCTGGCACCAGAATTTGTGGCGGACCATTACGAAATGTGATCGTCGCCAATAGACTTTTTTTTATTTTTTTATTTTTCTACAAGCAAAATTTGGTGTATTTTTAGTCTCTGTTTGAATGCGTCTCAAATATTAATACATAAATTTGCATTGAAACCTGTACACAAAAAAAAAATTCAGTCTATTTTTACAATAACATTTACATTAGCTAAATGAATACATACATGTTGACACGAAACTCCCAGAGGCTGTTCCCACCAGTGCCGTGCTACCGGGGGGTTACTCAATTTTACTTGTAATTTAGTGTACAAAACTATATATTTTTGTATAAACAGTATTTAAAAAAATTTAGTTATTTATGCCCCCGATGGGAAAATAATATCGCACGCCCATGGATTACATATAGGGGGTGAAGAGGGCACAACGGTGGTGGTTTTAATTATGTCACGTGTTTCATTAACGTGACTTTTATAACCTAACCTCTACTTTTCGAAATGACACTTGCGTGACCATTTTTACAAGCCTATAGAGCTATTAGTTATTAATTAATTACAAAACATCCATTTACGGGTCATAAAAACTGTAATAAAATTTCTAAAACCCCTAGTTCTATTTTCTATTTAATTATATAAATACATATTTAAAGTTAAAGGAAATATTTCTTATCAAACCTTTTATTGTCTGCATTATACAAAATAGCCTTTCGTTATTGGCTATATACAGTAAGAAAATTGTTTATAATGTATTTTTCACATATTATTGTCGAAAACTAAAGAATTTCTTCTTCTTGTTGTAATAATTTAACGGTCTCTGCGCATGCTCTGTAACGTTGCAGTGTTGCCGAACGATACTTGTAGATGTCGCTAGTGGGCAATATCCAAGTGACAGTTCTTATTAACAAAGACATAAGTGCTTGGTTCATTTATTAAACTTCTGTGACATTGTAATTATTGTTTAAAGCTGTTTCTGCTAAGGTCGTTGTACAAAGTTTGGTGAAACAATGAGCGAATGCATCATTATTCTTCGCATTGTTGTCGTTCTGTGTAATTTTGCTAGAAACAGTTGTGCGTGAAATTAATATTTCGAATTAATAATGCATAACACATGCGTGTAAATGTTTGAGATATGGGAAGAGATAAATTTTACTTGCAAACATTGTGATTTAAAGCCCCTAATCTGTGAAAATTTCTTGTATAATATGACGAAAATTATTTATAAATGATGGGACTGAAATTTTATTTAATATTTAAAAAAAAAACTCCTATAAGTATTTAATTAAATTACAAATATGTCCCTTCGGGTGGAAACTTAATAGTTTCTAGAATAAAATTACGTATAATCGAAAGTTAAACTTCTAATATCTGCTGCCATCTGGGTAATGCGGTTATAACTAATGAATCCTGTAATAAAATCGATTACAGATGTTAAGACCAACTTGTACTCGGTGTAGTTCAGCGTCTCGCCAACAGATGGCACCACATGTGACAGTGTTCTGTGTACGGGACTCGCGTGTGTATTTGTAAATCTGAATTGATTAAAATAATCCCTTAATTTCTAGCCTTTAACTGCTCCATTAGTTATATTAAGCTTGCTCGGTTGTCATTCTAATGCACCAGCGACAATGAAATTTAATATCTCTTTTTGGGGGGGTTCAGAATAAACATGTGCATTTACAATGAATGGCCAAAATTGGTAGATAGATTATTAATTCTAAATATCAGTCTCATATAATTACGAATAAACAAATACATTCAAAGTACCGAAATATATGTTTAATTAATGAAAATAAGTTTATTAACAAATATTCATTTGGTTTTGGAACATCTGTTTGTTTTAAATAGATGTATACATATACTAGCGAATACATTATGTAATTATTAATCTGTTTGTACTAGGTGCATTGATCTCTGTAATTAACAAAATGTTCTGTGTGTATTTACCGGTTATGTATGGTATATCCGGACGGATGGATGGACTGACGGACGGATTGGTTGTGTCTGTATGTGATGCGCCGCTCGCATACTGCGAGTAACGTCATCAATGATGTCATTATGATGCTGCAGGGTGGGTCGTCAGTTCATCCCCCGTTAATTGAGGGCGCGAATCACGGATGACACGTGCACACGTGCGCGTACAATGACTGCGCATTAATCACGTGCACTCTGGCTCATGAGGAGAGAGGCAGCACGGATGCACCTCTACATACATACATGCATGCATGCATGCGCATACATGTGCAATTGTGCAGTGTACCCTGATATCGGCTACAGACATTTTGTATAAACGGATAGCATATGCACATGGAGTGCTATAGAAAAACAAAACCAGATAATAATATATAAACAGCTACAGATAAATACATACTATTGTACGTATTTGACGTTTAAATTCCTTGAAAATGTACTATTACATCGAATATGTTCCAAAATTATACTGGAATATCAAAGGAAATAAAATAGTAAGCATAAAATTAACAATTATATTGTCTAGATTGTAAAAAAAAAAACTAAAACAATCAAATTAATATTTCGCGATCAAGAGCGTATGCTACAAACCTATGTGTAGGTCGTCATGAGACACACGGTATAGCTTGAGTCTATAAAAAATGTTACAAAAACAACAGCTGCAGAATGAAGCACGTATATGTTACTAAGCGTATGTACGTGCACGACGCCTTCACCGACGCTTGATGGAGCGTCGTAATGAACGTCTTCCGTCCCCTTCTTCTTGCTGTTCTTTCTGCTCTTGTTGTAATGAAGAATCACGTTATGATGCATCACTTGGGAAACCTCATCGAGCCACCGAAAGATGAGAGATCAGTGTGTTCATAATTTCATTTTTACCTGTGCAGGGTGAAAAATAGTCTTAAGACGGGCCTGGCTGTGTGTATGTGTATGTGTGTGGACCCAGTGGAAGTGATGCCTTGGTTGATGTCGGCGAAGAACACTTTGTCGCGTCATTAGTGGTGTGCAGCGTCCTGGAACTGTTGTGAGGGGTAGAAAATATCCCACACATAGACAGGAGCGGACCGAGGACAATGCTTTTCGGCGGCACTAGAGAGATATCGCCCAAAAGTAGCCCGGTTTTAATATATCTAGTTTTTTAGTAAACAACACTGAAAAGCTGATCCATTTTTGATCAATCTTCATATTTACTTCTTTGTTGCAATTCGGAGTTTTTAATATTAAAAAACAATACTCCTGATGCCGGACCTGACGTGTGTGGTACACCGCACCTCCCCGCTGTTGTATATAGAAAAAAAATATAGACATTTTGCCTGAGGAGGAAAATGTAAACGGGCTATTTTCCATTTGAATGGGAAAAAATTTGGCCGTTAAGAAACTGGCGAATCACGAGCGAGAATCTGGCGTCTCCTGGCGTAGTGATGATTCTCTATTACGCCGGCACAATCAGCGGGTTTGCACCAGAAAGAAAGGCGTATTAGATTCCTTACATTCTAGAAGAAGTAGACAACGGACTTTGTAGATAAAACAACAACAACACCATGATAATCTTATTGTATATAATCGATTTATTTCATTATGGTTTAACATTTTAGAATCCAATGTCTCGTCTACAATTTATAAGTAAATAACAACAACCAGTATAATACGTTAGTTTAGTATTTATCGTTTAGTAGTATCATCGTTCACGTCACAATAGTATCAACGCCTTTCGGTTTACAGTAAGACCCGAGCTTCGCGCGACGGAGACGTTCCCCATGAGTTTGAGCGCTGACTGAAACAGCGTTGTACGGGATCACTGTAATACCGGGTGATTTTCTATAAATTGGTTTCATAATTTCCCTAATTGTGTCTTCATGAAGCGCGTTGTGACAAGTCATCGTGAACTTAGTGCTTTTTGGGGGGATCAGGGAGAAAGCGCCTAATACCAGAATCAGCGATAACCGAGTTGGCCGTAAGCGCAGGTCTTACTGTATTTCCATTGATAGTGTCCATTTAACTAGTTTAAAATTCGAAAAGGCGTTCATAGTATTTGACACGATGTTTTATAATCTTGGAGATTTTCAGTTTTAAGGATAGGATTTTCGGAAAGGAACAATATTAAATTTCGGAATTGAACATCCAAAAAGGAATTATCGATTTGTCCTGGTTTTAATTCAAATATACAAAAGGAAAATGTTAGCAAAGGGCATAGAAAGTATTTCGAAAGATGTTGGAAATATTATATAACCCTATTTCACAAAAAAAGAAACCTAATAAGAAAACTTTTTGGGGGGGTTGATATTAATATTTATTAATATTATACTCCGTTGATGAAATATAAATGTTTTGTAAACTCGTTGTCAGCTGAAGTTCACCAGTTTTTGAAGAACCTTCAGAACTCTCAGAATTTCCACGAATTATATTAAAAATCTATTGATCCAAGATACCTTCCAGCGTTTGCTAATAAACTGTTGACGGGCGGGAGAGCAGGGAGGGGGTTGTTCACATTTATTTCATGATATGCATCATACGTACCGAACTAAATATTCCGAACAGTCATTCTTTCGAATTAGAATTCAATTATGTTAAAAAACTTTAGGTTAGGATAACAATCAATTGAACGGTCACACGTTCAGACTTAATATCAAATATGACACGTGGCAGTTTGTGTAAAATCTAAAAAAATCATCATCTGACAATTCCATTCCCTAAATATGTACATCGACCTGGAATCAGTTCATCACACATTTTATTCGATTGAGAAGATGGCGATACAAAAATAATCGTACGTTCAGTCTGTCTAACACCCGAAGCACTTTCGTAGCCCCCGTTTATCAACGACAGACATTAAAACGGGTGGTAAATGATCTTTCGAATCAAGAGCACTTTTCGCTTTCATAGTTTCGTTTCTGTCTCGAGAACTTTCGTGTAGCCCTGTTTGTTCTTCGACGGTCGGCCGCTCTTCTGTTGCTATCTCTTGTTGCTTTGGTTGGTCGTGCGTCATACAGCGGATCCCGGGTAACCGTGCAGGGCTGCGACACGTTTCATCGGGTCACCCCCGCTGGAAGGGTACGAGGTGTCCATTGTCTGGAAGGTGCCTATTGTTACGGACTTCTTGTTTGCTGTTGTGCGTGGATGTTGCAGTGTCATACTGCGACCATGATGATGCTGGTGCTGGTGTTGTCCTGTGGAACTCGAGCTGCCAATCTCGGATATCCCTAGGAAACCCTGCTGCACTGCGGCGCCTGTAAGGAAATGTGTTATTGCAGTTATTTTCGACTCCTTTTGAGGAAGTTTCCGTGTGATTCAATCTGTCCAAAAGTTCCTCAATATGTGGTGATCAAATGTTCAAAAACTTCTCAAAAATCTGAAGCGACAACATTGTGAATTTGAAAGATATACTTGCCTCCGCCGAAGTGATGGGGCAACGTGCCATACTTGTGCCCCGTGCCACCGCCCAGAGCAGCAGTGTAGGAAAACTTGGCACCTCCGTGATTCTTTATCGTGATGGGGATAGTCTGGCCCGCGAACGTTTGACTCAGGGGTGTGGTGAGATCTTGGTCGACCAGCAGGCCAGGTACCACAACACTGCTGGTCACATGTAAACTATCCACCTTCTCCACCGTGGTGCAGACATCAGGCGGTGTCTTGCTCAGGAGGGGTCCACCATCACACGCCTCCAGCTCGGAGATCTGCAGGTCAGACTTGGAGGCCCGGTTGTTGACGGTGCATACTCCTGAGGAGGGTATCGGATCGTACTGGTAGTGCTGGTGGGAGTGATGATGATGATGATGGTACTTGCCGGGGGTGGGTAGTGGTCCTGAGTGTCGTACTAGGTACTCACTCGACAAACGCTGATGTTCGCGGAGTTTTCGTTCTGCTCCTGGGACCATCTCGCGTACCTAAAACAAGAGATAGTGGATTAGTTCTCATTTACCGCCGTATATTCTGCAACGTGGACCCTTCCTCTAGAGTTGCCACAATTCTACGGGCGCCCATGGTCTGTGATAATCTTCGGTCGACAGGTAGCAATTTTGTAAAATCGTTTTACAAAATATTATCATTCGTTTGGAGTACATGCATGTATGTCGATATGTGGTGTCTAGTCAGCAGTGTACCCGGGCTGTCCAGCCACTAATTTGAATTCCAATATTCCAATATATTCGGTCGAAGCCGTTTGCAGCGTAAGGTTTGTATTACCAATTGGTTGTAATGTGCGTCTCACTCATTCTAAATACATACATGCCTGTCATACTTGCAGCAAATATTCGTTGATGAGTGTATATTTTATTCACTACTGCATGTCAATATCGCCAAAACATATATATATATATATATATATATATATATATATATATATATATATATATATATATATATATATATATATACTCCTCCTGCATGTACTGCTTGTGTTTATAAGTGATTATATCCACACATAGTCAGCCAGGACTAGCCTGTTTGGTCATCAACACTGATGTGGTTTCACAGCGGCCGATAGCATGACCACATTTTGCTAAGTATCTTTCGTGTATCCGGGACATATTCTGTCCTCTGCACACCTGTCCACAGACCATGTGACAACTACGTGAAGTAATAATGTGTGTGTGTGTGTGTGTGTGTGTTTGGGATCCTACACCTGATCCACACATCCTGTAACCCTCGCTGGCCTTTCAGCTTCCAGTTAAATTAAATTTCAATTAGCTGGTAAGGCCTCTCGTGGTCTGGTGGTTGTATCGACACGCAAGGCGCGAACCGGTAATCACTGTTAGCATTGTGATTAATGATAAACGCTTTTAAAACGCCAATTGAAACAGAAGTGTTTATTTTAGTTTTCACGATTTCTTAGCACTAAGAAATATTTCAACAAAATGTAAATAATGACGCCTGTAAATCATATGTATTTCTACTAAAATATCCATTCGCATCTAATGAAATGAAAAGAAGAAATCAAATGACTGACACTTGAGAATTATATTCGAATCCAAATTAATTAAATTTCCGTGTAGCATTTCAGGAATTACATTATCTTCCAACATTGCCTGACAGACAGACATTTTATTTTATACTACGTCCAGATTAAATTTATAAAATGTAATTTAAAGTACAACGGTAACTCTATAATCCGTTGTAGAATGATTATTTTGTTAAATTATTATATTAATTTGAAGTATCACAGAGCTTCGTTCCTAGAATTTCATCCTTCAAAAAGTCTACAACATATTACGTTGGTTGTTATTTTAATTAGTAACGCCGCGCGAATATTTTTTAATAACATTGAATTAATGCTCGCTGCGCGCCGTCTAATCGGTGAAAATGTTTTTATTTATCGCTGGCCACCGTCGAAACGATGCCAAATAACTTTTGGCCAACCGCGTACGCGATGGTATGCGAGATTTGTGACTCGCGACCACCAGGCAGGTTTTTTCCTACAGTTGCTATGATTTGTAGCAAGCAACGTTGGAATCTGGAATTGTGCGTATAACTCATTTAATATATATATATATATATATATATATATATATATATATATATATATATACATATATATATGTATATATATATATATATATATATATATATATATATATATATATATATATATATATACATATATATATATATATATATATATATATATATATATATATATATATATATATATGTATATACAGCGAGACTGTCTTTTACAGGTAGATATATTTCTGTACCAAAACGACAAATGCCTTATCTTTCATCGCATGTCCTTTTTTCTTAAATCCTAGCCAGGAAATTGGAATAAATAATTAAAATCGATTTTATAGACTCCCCACGCCCCTCTCACCGCCCCTGTCATTGATAGAAATTTATATTAAAATATTCCCCTGAAATTTGAGAAGAAAATCAATTTCTGGTATCTGATATCTGGACAGAAAAAAGAGTATTTATAAGAATTCGTGTGTTCTGGGGGAAAGCTTAGAAGGGAGAAAAAAAACCGAGAAAAATGTTGTCCGTGAGGGGGAAATTTAATAAAATACGAGCATCTACTGACATATACATTCATTATTTCGACTTTTAATAAATGGCCAAAGAAGAAGAACATGGTTTTATATTTACGCAGATACACCATTCCTAATTACAGTGTAGCATTATACGTAATATTAGATTCTTCAGGAATGGGATCTTACTGGATACAAATCTGCAATACACAGTAACTAGCGGCTACTACATCGTTCTATGCCTAAACTTGACACTTGCTAAGGAATATTGTGTATTTTTAAAGCAATACTCTAGCAATTGCGTTCCACTAGTAAAAAAAAAAAAATACAAATAATTTGATGAAAAATGAACGAAAAATAATTTAATCGAATTATTTATTAACATTATTAGTTATTATTAATGGTATTTTCGTGTATATTAATAATAAAAATCCGATAATGTGTCGATTAAAAATATATTTACAAATATCTACATAGTGATATTTATGTTTGTTAGGTTTTCCCTAAACGATCACGTGAATGGCGAATGGTGAATTCTAGAATTACAGGTATGTGTTCTTTCACTGTAAGTGCATGAGTTTACACGTTGATAAAGTACGAGTTCTTGTAGGACAAGTATATGCGATATACTTGTTGAGATATAGCCTGCGCGAACAACTTTGCTGTCATTACTTGTAATATATCACAGAGTTGGGTGGTACGTGAGACGTCATAAGTCTTCCGCAGGAATTTATATATATACCGGGTGTATTTTCGGCACAGCGAAAGATCGCACAAACTTCTTATAAATCAACACTATACGAACCGCGTGTAAATTTCAAGTTTGACATCGAAAACAACACGTTAGATTGTGAAATATTGGTAGTTTAGTATGCAACTCACCTACCCAAGGATCAACATCGTATGGTCACATAGTTGAGGCGAAACAACACTTGAATTTAGCAAATTCGTACCAGTTTTTTGTATGGATCAAAATGAATATATGCCATGTAGCATTACTATGCTACAAGCATTGATTTTCTTCAATTCTGGTGCATGGATTCTGTTTGAGTTGCTTTATAACATCACGCCTTTCGGATTTCTGATGTAAGAGACCCTTTATTTTCCCACAAATACTTCATAAAACATTAACCTTACGTAGTTTCTGCGATGGACTAAGTTTTCGCCAGCACCTCGTCCACATTCTATATTTTGCTCGCCACATATTCCTATCTTTACATTACTTGCTTCGGTATTAATCTCTGTTTAAATAGATAACTAGTCAAGAAAAGTATAAACCAAACTTACCATATCTTCTACGGTTGGAAATCTTCGCAAATAAGCTGTGATCGACAGCAGGGCTGCCAGTTCAGCCAGGATGAATGCGGCGACCGCTGCGAAGAATGACCAGCCGTAGCGGTAATCAAATGTAGGTGCTATTGCCACCTGAGCTACTGGTACAGGCACCACTGGCCCGTTGTCAATGGTTAATGTTCTTTTGCCAGCTGTAGCTTCGACGAACGTCTCGGAGAGTACTGTAGCGAAGACTACGAGTCCGCTGCCCAAAGATAGTCCTGCAAATTGGAAAAATAATCAGTAATTTTGTAATGCACAATTGTGTGAATTAGGTAATCATGTTACTTTACACCCCCCTTCAGGGTAACGTGACAATCTTTGGCGTCTACCCAAATGGACATTCACGTCTCCTTAACCTTCCAAATCTTTCCCATGAAAAAGGGTCTACTGATTTTAATTGTCAATCGAAACATTGAACTGTGTACTGTTGTACTTAATTTGACCCTTATTAAGTGTTCAATAGTCTGCTAGGAGCAACTATGGAGAATGTTACATCTGTCTTGATATAATTTATCTCGGCGACGGATTTGATTCTAAATTCTAAATCAACGTGCGTTGAACACGCTGTATATCGTTGGAAAATAAACATGGCGAAGGCGTAACAAATTTAAAAATCTCTCGCCGTAATCACAAACGTTTTATTGTATGTGTACAACAAAACAAATTCCAATGAATTATCGGACATTTCTCATTCTGGACGCTGCATGTTCAACATACACCCCTCTCCTGGCCAGAAACAATAATAGTCTGTCTCTCTCTCCCGCTTCCTCTGAATGTAGGCGACCAGCAGTCGCGACAATCTCCTGCTGTTTAGATGGCACCAAAACGGCATTACACTGGATTTGCATCCAATCGTCCGTATTCGCATTAAAATCGATGGACTTATTTGTCACCAGGCATTTTCGCATAGACAATCATTCAAAGCCCATTTTTCAATGAAAATAAACATGGAATAATCTTTATTTGATAAAAACCCGTTTAAAAATTAACTAGATTATTGCTGTTTGCAAAAGCGTTCTGGTTTAAATGTAAGAAAACCTTTTCAGAATGTTCAGTTGTTTCTACAGTTGGTTTAATCTTAGTTCTCCAAATGGAAACCTCACCTGGATCTGGAGATATTTTCCATGGCGAAACGGTATTATTAGTCGTTATTCCGCTTATGATAACATTTCGATATTAGTGCAATGCTTGCGGCATTCGTTACAATGTATTTGCTTTCAAGAAAGTAAGGTTACAAGTGCGAATGATCCTCCTCAAATGTATGTTTACTATTAACTATTAATTTCTCCAACACTACTATATTATTACCAGCCTCCTAGGCCGACAAGAGATGTTCGGTTTGAATAATAAAAGAGATCAACGTTGGCGTCGGATAATCCCTGAGCTGGACGTTCAGCTAATCGAATTGAAAACGATCCTGTTGTCTCTCTTGCACGGGGCTGGGTAACTGGTCCATACTGTTGGAACTTCACATATGTATAAAGTTTTGCATGAATTGCGTCGCTGGCCTCTGGCGTGTCACATCCGTTCCACAAATGGATTTATTTGTCCAGCAATACTATTAAATCATTCCTGCCCTCACCGCCTGCTGTGCGCCTGTTTCTCCCCGTTCTCCTCCTGCTGGTTGGCAAAGCCTGACAATGTCTGTCGACTGGCGTTGGTCTGCATTACTGTGATGCGAGCAGAAAATTTCTGTTTAAACCTGATTTTTTTTTGTTAAATTCCATGCGGTGTTACTTCTTGTATTCTATTTTCCTCAAGCTAGCAGGATAAATACGAAAAATATTCAGTGTATGATTTACTAATAGTGTTCTACAAGAAAATTTGACGACCTCTAATCTTGTCAATGGGTAAAAACATTTGTTTACCGATTGTCGCGACGCATCGATATACCGAAAGTGTACGAAGTTGTTCGGGGTTAGGGGTGATCCTCCACGTGCATAGCACATCGAACAGTGGAGTAGGGTGTGTTAGGGAAGTAGGGGAGGCTTCCTTTTCAATGCCCCTTCATACTACTAACATTTTGTATGCGTGCTAAAACCACAGGAAAACTATATTGTCTGTGTAATGGCGTGTTAACTCGTTGCAATAATTCCTGTTGTTCACAAAACCCCCGCGCTACCCGAACCTCGCTACCCCTCGAGAACTATTCGCTTTATACAGCATCCTCTGTCCAGGTGAATTTACACACCAACATTCCAACACTATGTTTGGAGGTTATTTCGTTTTTATTATTTGGCAGTGTTGTGGTATGAAATAAAAATATATATGAGCTGCCAACGCCCTACGTGGTGATAATACGAATTATGTGTCAATTATATTATGAAAACTGAGCGAACCCCCCGAAATGTTGTTTACTGCCCGAATTACACTCGATTTACTTCTGAATTATCCGAGCACATAAACAATTAAATGATAATTACGAACCGGCGAATCGTGATGAATAAACGGCGGGAATAAATTGTCATATCAACAAGCGAAGGAGAGACAATTCGGTCCCCAAGGATAAATTGAAAGATCAGATCATTTCATTACACGACATAGTGACTGTCAGTTGACATATGACCATCAAAGCCTGATTCTAACCAACGACAGATATTGCATTGGGTATTGCTCCTTGTATTGTTGCGCTCAAGAACTAATCATATTTAATACGTGATCGATAGCGGACGCAGTGATTGCATTTGCGGATGCAACTGCAGCCGAGGGAATGCCAGCTAGTGAGCTGAAATTCACTAGTAGATATTCTTCTTCTGCGTCTTCGTTTTGTCGTTTCTTTTTGTATCCTACCCTCGCTTGGCATAACTCAATTTCAACCAGATAAAAACAAAAATTTTATTAGATGAAAAGTACAAAAAGAAACCGGGTCTGAGGAGGAATCCACGTTGTCGATATTTCAAACCGTCCGCGGAAATCTATATTATCATGTTCTTATACTTGTTCTCGGTAATTTTTTGGGATCATTCCAATTCTGGAGTTTTTGGGGCAAAGTCAAGGTCTAGATATGATTAATGGTTGATATATCTGTAAATGCTCCATAAGCGCCAGAATCGTGGAACGAATGAAGGTACGGGATCAGAAAGATAACAGTTGGAGATAATATCCAATAAACATATCGTTCATCAGATTTGAGGCGTGAAAATGATCTGCAGGACTTTGTTTTGCAAGTATCCAGTAAATTTTCATCAAACATACATCAAATGCATATTTCCATCAGTAACCATGGACTAATCTGAAATACTTTATATTCATTTGTCCTTGTTTTGATTCGTAACAAGCATTTGACGAACCCTTTGAAGCATTGTCTGCTTTTTTTTTCAAAGCCTGTAGGGTCAAATTTAAATGATTTGAAGTTTGTCACTTGTTAAGCAAACTAACCTATTCACGAATAATTGCTAAGACATAGTTGAGATAACTATTCAACATTCTTAAAAGATTCCTGCTATCTTTAATTCCCTCTTATATAATTTTTCTCCAATTTTTTGTCTCGTATGATATCAGTTGGTGATGTTTTAAATATGTCTTCCATTTACACATATTTTTTTTTGCTGCCTTCATGAGAATTTTCATACATAATCTGTATAATTCCGTCCTGAGGCCCGTTAGTTACCAAATGAAAGAGGATGAAAGCAAACGTAACGAAGAAGGAAACGTAAAACAAAAATCGTGTGTATGAAAATATTCATAGAATGTATATTTATTTTTCGTGCGAGATTCATCACGATACCCGTGAATATATATACCAGGTGTTCGTAAATGGACATAGGCGAGTAGTGTTAAGGTCAATTAGAAACAGACAAAAAACAAAACAGAGTGCGAGTACGTTCATAACAAAAAATAAAACACAGAGCTGAATACATTCATAGCGCAATGTTTTTGCCTGTTTTTATTATTCATCGGACGTTGTGCAATGGACACAGTTCGGCACAAAGAAACAACAATAATTGAAAGGGATATGCAACGGTATATTTTGCTCGCTTCTATTCTATTGGTATTTTCACACAAGCAATTCTGTTTATAATGATCTCATATTATGACAGCAGTATATACTCCCAAACGTTTCGACAAATAAAATAAAACTTATTTAAAAATGTTCCACCGCTTTGCCACCTAAACAAGTGACAATCTCCTGAATGAGACACCAAAAACAACAACTAGAATAAAGACGTCATTCAAAACTAAATGTCACTCGAACGGCTAATGAAGAGTGCGGCTGCAAAATGAACGGGGACTGCGAAAATTAATGTGCCAAGTACATTAGGACGTAAGACAAGCAGACACACGCCAAGCGAATTCTACCACAACGATGATCCGGCCGCGGTTGTTTGTGGAAAAATATTTTCTCAACTGCAAAACGAAATCCCCTGTGGTCGGCCGTTCGGGTGTTTATTTTACGACGTTTTCGAGTAAAATGTAAACAGTGGAACACAAGAAGCAGCCCAGAAACACCAGCCAACGGTACAGTAGGACGGAGATGGACGAAATTAAACAAATAGAGAAAGATACCTAGAGAGAAATGTATTATATAAGAAACCATAACATTGAACGCCGTTCCTATACACGAGACTCGGTTGCCTGAAACAATTTAATAAAAATCTTGTCGTCGTTTTTTTCGTCTTCGTCCAGACTGGATCGAACGACTCCGTCGACGATGACGGCGTTTCGAAAGAAAATTATCCGTAACGCTGTTAGATATAAGAATGATCTGATAGTGAATCCGTCGTCGAGGCATATCCGATTTAATAAGAAATACTCGATCGTATTAAGTTATACGGTACCGGGTGAGAGGGGTCGCCGACCGGGGAGGATTCTGGAGGAGAAGAGAGAGAGGCGAAAGGAAAAGCAACAGCAGCAGTGGCTGGCTTGCCTTACAATCCTTTCCTTTTCGTCTTCCTGCGATCGATGTTGCGCTCTTAATTCCCCAACTAACACCAGGGCTTATGACGTACGCCATCTTGCATTTGAAACTGGCACGGCGAACTGTACGAGCGGGATCCTTAACTTGCTAATTACGAGTAAACACCTCTCTACTTACTCCTAACTCTAACAGTACTAGTAGTATTAGTAGTAGTAGTTCATTTACCTTGTTTTATTATTGTATTTGGGGGATACTCTCACTTGCTTGCTCGCAGACGCAAGTTTCACAAATCAATACCGAGAGTCTTTGAATGTAATTCTTCCTAAACACCACGATCAGCTCCGTTAGTGCATGTTCCGAGACCGGCGCGAGATGTTTGATTCTGCACGAATTCCGATTTGTCCGACCGTTACATCGGCAATGGGTGAATTAGATAGACCCGGAAACCATTTGTTTTCTTGGCCTGTCGAAAAGAACACGCGACAATGTCATTCGGAAGAATCGAACCCGCCTTCGTGTCTGGACTATCCAGATCCACTAATGCACTGGCAAATTGTCCAGCTGCACGTTTTTGAAACCAGCGACGGGAAGTTTCAGATTCATTCTCGTTGATCAAAATGTTTGAATGCGACTATACCGAATAGATATTGATGATTACGTGGCTGAAATTTTGCTAATTTTGCTCTGGTTATCTCTCTGGTAAATGCAATCACACTCTGTAATGCATTTGGCGCACATAAATAGCACAATCAATAATTATGGTCGAGGAACTTCCAAATCGGAAATTACATTGTGTGCCTTATTTTATGGCCAATGTATGATCCTGTTTGATAAGTCATTGGGCGTTGTTTATTATCATATTTGTCAGCTTTCCCTGGCTGTTTTAAACACAGCTGAGATTCTTTTCACATGTACATTAACAGTAGTCTTATTTTTGAGGACTATGGGATTCATGCTTCGGACAGAACCAAAGTTTATCGACTTGGATGCAGTAATGTGTTAACTGTGCGGTTAGAAAATCGTGAAATTGTTTCATAACATTCCTGGGAACGGAAAGCAGTCGTTCACGTCGACTTGACGACTCCGAACTTGTCATGCCTTTCTGTGTTTCGTCTCACCGTCAAATCCATTCGTTTCAATAAAGGCAACCTGAGAGAGTATTTTGATTGAAAAAGTTTTTTCCGTGGCGTTGCCTAGTTTTAATTTTTAATTTTCCGGCCCTCTCGGCACCATAACTCAACCGGCGCAACCGGGTGCAACCGGAATCGTACATTACGCGGGCACGGAAGAAAATATTCAACCACGGGCTATATCTACTGTGACATATCTATCGGACATATGAGGTGACATTTTAGTGGATACAATATTCTAAACATACAAATTTATATAAATACAGAAAAAGAATATAACTGTATTGTTTTCGAACTTTATAATTAATTTTCAAAGTGCCCTAAGCAGTATGGCATATTGGAGCTAAGTGTACAATTATTTTTCAGAGAAGTTTTTCCATAAAATATTTTGAAAAATGTTAAACTTTAATACGTAATAAGATTACTATGAGCAAAAAGCAAAAAGACTGTTCAGTTTTAACTGCAGCTGGACGCTTTTTAATGCAGCTAATCTGTCACTTCATCGGTTCGTAAAAATTTCCGCTCCGGGCTGATTGAATTCGATACGGGACGCATAAAAACAGATTTTTATGAGAGCTGCAGATATCCATGTAATAGTTTAAAGGGGTTTGATTTCGCCTTCATTTCCTTCTCGCTAAAATCATGTGACATTGGATATGCAATTTTGTATTTTGTACAAAAAGACTACAAGTGTCAGTAAACAAACGTCAAAATTACGATTCCGTCAGTGACCATCGATTAATATAAAATACTTTTATTTATCTTTATTCCGATTCGCGAAGAGCATTGATGAAGCATTTGAAGCATTGTCCGGTTTTTTCAAGGACAGTATGGTCAAATTTAAATGATTTGAAGTGTGACACAAGTATTTAAGACATGCGCACGTATAGTTCTTCTCGCTGTCACGAGATGGCAGCCTATACCGAATGGAATATATTTGTTTTTCAATTACGAACGGTGACACTGCCACATGTACAAAGATTTTGATTAATTAGCAAGCGCGATGGTGGTAATGAGCCGCGTGGAATTAATCGCTAGACCAGTGTTTCTCAATCGATGGGTCGCGACCCAATATTGGCGAAATGACAGCAGCTCAAAGCGAGGAACTTGTGAAATACAAATATGTTGGATTACAGTACAACTAGTAACTAATATGTTGGGGTCGCGGGGCAAAAAAATTGTGAACCACTGCAGATAGACGACGTATCATTAACTATTTATAAAGGCTGTATACTCTTCTATACTAACACACTTTGCACAGTATACATGCGTACAGCAGAAATGGTATGAAGATGTACATGTAAATACATAAATATAATTATACAGATTCAGTAACAGCTTGGCAAACATTGTCTGTTCAATGACAATGTAAACACATTCAGTACATATGCGTAGCATAGACGTAACGCATGTTATGTTATGCTGTGCTATGTATATTTGTTTGTTTGTATTGCTGATAATATAGGTTAGGAATAATATTTTCTCTCACAATATTAGATACACACTTAGAGCAAGACCTCGAAATTATTTTAATACTGGCCCATTTTCTATAAATTGTTTCATAATTTCCGTAATTGTGTCTTCATGAAGCGCGTTATAACGAATCATTGTATATTTACGCTTTTTGGGGCGCGGGGTTGACGGAAAAATAGCGTTAAATCAGCGTTGTTCGAGGAAGTGGCTAAGCGCGCGCCTTAGTGTATACCAATGTATACTCTTGTTTCACACTTGTATTTACGTCGTACCAAAACACGCTACACGATTTGTTAGGTTAAAATGCCACGTACTTGAAGCTTGTGACAGCACATCAGGCCCACTGGCTTGTGAATAGTTTTAATTATGATTTTTCCGCGGCGACGACGGAGGATCAGTGTCAGAGCAGTGATACACAGTGTGCTGAATTGTGGCTGCAACAGCAACAGTAAATGATGTATTAAATAGATGAACAAACCCGCCACACGATATGATGGCCGGCGATAAATGAGACTTCGTGCCTGGAGAACGCCTTGCGGAATATAAATTTATAATTCACAACATTTTACTAAAGAAACTGTAAACAAGATTAACAAACGCCGTCATCTCTCTCTCTCTCTCTCTCTCTCTCTCTCTCTCTCTCTCTCTGAATGTGTGTGTGTGTGTGTGTGTGTGTGTGTGTTGTGAATTTATCTAGGAAAATGACATGCACTCCAGTCAAATCATATTGTGCATATCCTGATATCCTTCTCAACTGTTGTTTACTTACAATACAATAAACAAACAAACAAGTGCGTATATATATATATATATATATATATATATATATATATATATATATATATATATATATATATACCGTGTGTCTCGCGACGATCTACACATAGGACGTTACGCGCTCATTTGATTTTTTAATTCAAAATATTAATCAGACTGTTTTTGTTTTTTTTTTTACCATTTAGACAGTATAATTGTCAATTTGACGTTTACTATTTTATTTTATTTGTGACATTCTAACAAATATTATCAAGAAAAAGAAACAGAAAGTGAAATCTAAATTAAAGAAAATGCAATCAAAATAGCGTGTGCACTGTTAAATATCTATTTATTTAAAATTCTGCATTAACTTAATCATTACGAATTATAAACCTTACAAAATACAGAAGTTTGGAACATAATAATTAAATGTAAAATTTTATTTAAATTAAATATTCAATGCTTTTCGAACATTTTGTAATACATTTGGAGTAATAGTGTTTGACACTTCAACAATTTTCCTTTGTAATTCTCCTACCGTTTGAGGTCTATTCGCAGTTAGATTGTAAATTGAATATCCTCCATAATAAAATTTTATTATTTGAACACATTCGTCTTTACAGTAATAGTATATTTTTAAAGAAATTAAACGTCAAATTGACAATTATACTGTCTAAATAGTAAAAAAAAACAAAAACCATCAGATTAATATTTTGAATTCAAAAATCAAATGAGCATGTAACGTCCTATGTGTAGATCGTCGTGAGACACACGGTATATACCGGGTGTTAATTAAAAAACTGGCCATAGGCGTTTAACATGTAAAATCAGTTTTTCCTCCTGCATTAGTTCCCTAATTACTTTAGAGAAAAATACTTTAAATAAAAGTTGTAGAGAATTAAATTCTGCAAAAAATT
Organism: Carabus problematicus; assembly: GCA_963422195.1. Taxonomy (NCBI): domain Eukaryota; kingdom Metazoa; phylum Arthropoda; class Insecta; order Coleoptera; family Carabidae; genus Carabus; species Carabus problematicus. The sequence continues at coordinate 13,550,534 of OY728588.1, read as the reverse complement.
TATGAAATCACGAATATTTCGATAACTTTGTCCAGAATAGAACCATTTTATTACTTGAAGCTTTTCTTCATGTGAAAACTGTTCCATAGTTTTAGAAATATCTGTTTTTGAACGAAAATTACGAAACACAAATATTTTTGACAGTTACAATGTCATACAATTGTTTTTATTTTTGTTTAAATTCCATAGCTATTCCTATATATTATGTGTTTTCATGAAATTTTAAACTTGATTTTCTCAGATATGAAATGTCAAAAATTAAATCTGATTTCTCAGTTAGATGCAGAATTTAATTCTCTAAAACTTTTATTTAAAGTATTTTTCTGTAAAGTAATTTGGGAACTAATGCAGGAGGAAAAACTGATATTACATGTTAAACGCCTATGGCCAGTTTTTTAATTAACACCCGATATATATATATATATATATATATATATATATATATATATATATATATATATATATTTACAGAGTAAAGTTCCAAAGGGTATATATTGATATAGTACTAGACACATACAGCACCCAGGTAACTAGCGCCATTTGCACTCGAAGGACGGACGGATGAACGATGAACTAAAGTGTGTGAGAGAGTGGTGTTGAGCCTGGAGGCTTTATTCCCACTGACAACGAATCGTTCTTAATTAATTAATTATATTCCGCCGCGTCACTTTGTCTATATCTGCTTCTCAGTTCAGCCTTCAGTCAAACGCCTTCGTCTTTCATCTTCTCGTATTGTTGATTCGTCATTGGTTAGTCTGTCGTTTTTATTTTGTGTATTAAACTTTCAATGACGCCCGAAAACCTCAGTGGAGTTTTATAATTGATTCTAGTTTTGAAATGGAATTAACAACGGTCAAATAAACGCTAATCAAATTTCGTTCGCTCAAATAATGGCTCGTCCAAAACTCGATACGGGTATTTACTAATAAAACGGACGGAAACAAAAAAAATAGTGCGGCATATAAAATCCAAATAAAACTACCAGGCAACCGGGACATTGGCACGTGTGTGCGTGTGGGCCAGTGCACGTTAAACGCACGCGTGCACGTGCCGCGTGTACTCCTCCAATACGCATTCCGTCACGCACGCGAGCCGCACTAAGATTTCGAAGCGCCCAGAATCATTACGGCTTTTTATAGGTAATGAAAGACAATTTTATCGCTCATCAGGAAGGACACACGGACCCCTGGGCCGGAACGGGTGGGCCGGAACAGGGGGTACGGGACGGGGGGTCGCTCTGTTTTATGCTAAGTTCCAGCCCGTAAAATAAATGAGCCGGACATAAAGTTCTGCGTGCAAGATGAAGAACTGCCGTGAATGAAATCTGTTCAGGGATCAGCCGAACGAAACGTTTTAATGAATATCATTTTCTGAAATTACGACTCCGGATACGAATGGATTTGTGTTTCTTTATTCCCGTTCGCTACAACGCCTCCGGCCGTGCCGCTCGTCCTCCTCAAATGGAACGGTGCTCTAGGTTGCTAAGGTTTCTTGTTTAATCTCATTTGCACATGTCCCGCGCGCGCCCTAGAACGGACAGATGATTTCTTGGTAGACGATAAGTCTACCAGTGTTGTTACGATCCTGCCGAAAAGAAAAACGAATACTCGGGCCACTCTCGTCGAAATGCCATTTGAAAATGCAATATAAAAACGTCCGCGATACTTGACATTTGCTCGTGAAGTACTGGTGTGTATACAAACATGCATCTGTCAATGTCTTGGCCGTTGACATTCGGTGAAACTTGTCCCCTACATCGGCGTACAATTTTTGTATTTACCATCTCGCTCCAACTGTTGCACGATCGACTTCCATTGGCTCCTTCTCGCCGTCTCGGGGCTCTGTACAGCGCGTTCTCTGTAATGAAATTTTCATTTGTTCTTGTTTCGTCAGGTTTTAATTTTCATTCGGCCGCTCGTTTTACAACTTGAATAACTACGCGTCTTCTTCCATTCTACTTCCAGTCTCACCTGTCACATTCAGTGACGCGGAGCGAGAAACGGCCGATGGAAAGAAGACGACGACAACGGGACGAAATAATAGAATGTAAACACCGATAGGTGAAATTCTCTGTGTCAGCATATCTCTTACGACTCTGTCGCAGAATTTGCTGGTGCAAGCAAGTGAATAAATTTTATATGGAAGAAGAATAAAGCGTGGATATGGTAAAAAAAAAATCTACAACGATTTAGTGCCACATATAAAATGCCGATGGCTGGATAGAAATTATATTTATATTGCTTGCCGGATATCAGAGCTGAAGCCCGAGAGAGCGAGAGAAAAGGAGATAGAACGCTGGCTGGAGTCGACGAGGAGGGCCTTTTTATACCTGCAGTTACTTTTTATTAGAGACGATTTCTATTTGCACGGCTCCGAAATACAGATGCGTTCGACTGCGCGGCTACCTGGCGGAGCTCTACGTGCTCCACGTCGACGGGAACGAAGCGGGAGCGAGGGTTAATAGCAAAGTACGAGCAATATGCGTAACAACTTTTACGCCACGCTCCATTGTGGTCATTATTTACGTACGCACGATTCTTTCATAATTAACCCAGGGGAGTTATCAACGCCCAAATCTGGTGTTTTAAATGCATCACATTGTAGCCCAATGATTGGGGTGAATACCTTTTATTCTTCTGCACCACTTTGGTTCTTATTCGGTTTTAGTTACTTTTTCGGTGGTGTTGAAAGACAGCATTAGGGAATAGGTAGAATTCTGAAGGAAATGCGAAGTGACAACAGTATAAATCGCAGAAAAAAAAGTGGTATTTGATTCAGCCGATCTACGCATCAAAAATGAGCAGTTGTTCGGGAGTACCCCAATGTTTTATTTTAAATAAACCGCGGGGAAATTTGGTTGTTGCCTGATAATTTATTATATATGTGTTAGGAGTTTGACAGTTGCCTCATATAATCAAATAATAGTCATGCATCTCTCTGCCCTCCGGCCGCTATGATCTACCCCTCGTGTACGATGTGGTAGTCACGTATTTATTAATATCACCATTATTGATGTTATTATCGGTATACAAGCAGGGCAGGTTCGCGCGGTGAGAGGGGGTCGTCTAGCGTAGAGAAACCAATAATCCAGCCGGATACGTGACGTGTGTACGTGGCACGCGTGCAGGATACGCATCGAAAATGAATTCCCGCGCCCCACTGCGTGCCATTCTCCCGTCCTCCTCATAATCGATCGGCAGCGGAAAATTCTTACTCGACTTATATGCGAATCTAAATAGTGACAATTGAAACATATTCCTGCAGGATTGCTACTGGATGTGACACTTCCGAACAACCCTGTCGCCCGCGCTAGTCTGTATTGATGTTATTCTATGAGATGATGGAGACGACATCAGAGTTGCTGACGAGCAAACACAAATGCACACCATCAGTCGACCATGAAATGGTACCAGGCGTGCGTGCTTTGTCTCGCTCGTGGACACTGATCGACGTCCTGTTCGGCTGTCGCACTCGTGCACAGATGTTTTCGATTGTCGAACTATTGTTCCGCGGGCTCCAGTGTTTTGCAGTTTAGGCGCGGGAGCGCGGCGGTGGCGCATTAAGGCCAAGTGAGTGTTTTACCTTTTTGCCCTGAAAAGACCCGTTGCCATTATGGCTTGTACATTTCTCTTATATTCTTTGCAGCCGTTTAGAGATCGCGTGATTTGTGGAACGTACATCAGGTGTTATGTAGGAGAATCGTTTGAGGAAATTGCCTAAGATTTATATTATTTGCACGAATGCAATGAAACAAATATCCAGGTTTTAAATAATCCCCTTTTTCGAAAGACCTCTTCCAATGTTGAAACATCAACGCTAGGTTTTATTGGCTTGAAGTCAGTGCTTGAGTATTAATACTCCTCTGAAAATTGTACTGAATAATCCAGATACTTTTGAAGTACTCCGATTGTTCGTGTAAACCCATTGAGAGGTCTATCGTCATAGTTTTAAATCCACGATTTGAGATATTATCAGGATGATTGGTTACCATCTATGCACACATGTTTCAATGCATACATTTGCATATTTCTGTGTGTGGTGAGCCGCCCAATACCTGTGCACACGTGTTACACAAACATCTGGACAAGTGGCAATGTTAGTTCCCACGGCACATCAGCACCCGGCCTCCAGTTCCATCTAGTAATCCTATCTGGTGAATGTATGCTAATACACTAATGTTCACTTGAACCGCGGTGTCCTGAAACGATACAGGAGGTATTCCCCAAGGAAGAATTATGCGTCCAAATTCTTTATCATTACATGTTTAGTTACATCAATAGGAACATTTTATCGTTCCAAAGGAATTTGCTGTATTTACTTTACGGAGCTCTAAAGAGGACAGTGTGTACTTATGTTAAATATGTGTGTGTGTTTGCGCGCTATCTAACACCATACCGTGTGACCTTTCACCCCGTATCCTACAGTTGTCTCTGGGCCCCTATCACTGTGCGCACGGACGCCTCTGTCAGTGTTTTGTCTGGTCGGTGGCCAGTCGTGCGTTACATGCAAATTGCTTTTCGCTTCCCGAGATACATCACATTGGGACGGAGCGGCGACGGAGCGGGGAAGGACTAAGTCGTTGCAGAGGTGGCCTCTAGATTTCCACATGCGAACCAACCATTGCTGTGTGACCATTTAATGGAAAACTACACAGAGGACTCCGCTGAAAATTAATAGATTTTCCAAGCTCGATTATTACAAGACTGATTAAAGGAAATTCTGATTAACGAATCCAACGCACGGGACACAAAGCGAAGTTGAACTTTTGTGATATTACAGCATGCAGATTGTAATACTGTGCACATCCAGTTTAGTCGCTCAGTCCTGCCGTCGAGGTTCAGCGACGAGTACAGTGTTCTCAGATTACCAGCTAGAGGAGTAAAATTCCAGGCAGGCACTTGGACACACATTAAAACTTATTGGAACAGGCCCGGGGGCGATGAACGGGGAGAGGGGGCGAGACGGCCCTGGGGGGCTCGTGGACGTCCGTCGCATTTGAAGTGAGCGCACGATGTATACTTATTCAGTGGTGTCCGCGTTGGTCGTTCGAACCTTATCTGGGACCGAGGAGACATTGGCTTGTTTTACAAGTAGTCCGGATCTGCACGTCCGCGTCCGCTGCTATTGCTGGTGCCGCTTTTGGGTGATTATCATTATCATTTAGTTGTTTGCTGACCCGATCCGCCAGACGCTGAACTTGTTCTACGGAACAACGAGGAACTGGCAAGGGAAGAATCGTAACTTCACTTGGAGAATATTAATGCAAAGATTTATACAAACCCCAGGCTTTGTAAGACAGTAAAGATTGGTGTATTACATTACGAAACCTTCGACAAAATCCAATTGTACCTTTTTTTTCTATTATTTTAAATGGGTGGTTCTGTAATTATTTGTCGAAACAACCGATGTATCTACATTGTAAACAGACACAGCGATATTTGGCTCGATTCTGCATGCACAGATATTTCATTTGGAAACTCAATTAAAGATAACTGAAATTACTCATTAAAGCCAGCCTGTGATTGGTGGAAAAGTAGACGCTATAATAATGTGAAACTAGGCGTTGCACCAGCGGCATTCAAAATGCGGAATATCACGTTGTATTTCAGATATCATGGTAAAAGAAGATGTACAGAATGAAATTTGGTAGAGAATTTTGACTAGTCTAATACTGATTTGATTTGATTGAACGCGGTTTTCACAAATAGCAAACAAATATCATATATATATATATATATATATATATATATATATATATATATATATATATATATATATATATATGTGTTATATGTAAGAACAGTCAAACCTCACCCAGGCAATATACAATACACTTTTATTTATTTGAAAATGGCGTCACGTAAAATATACAGTTCCGGGCCCCGGAGTATCATAAAGTCATCGTTGGCGGCTACTCTGGACCCGGATTCCTTTACATATCGTAGTTCATATATCCCGGCAGTCGAACATGAATTTCCTCTCGCCGTTGAAATATATGTAGCCGAAATAAACACAACTAAGTTTACATGAAGTGTTGCGTATAAATTCCAAACGCCATGTACATATAAATTATAAATTTCGCTAACAAAAAAAAACACAGCTAGACTGAGTAGCAGTTGACACATTGTTTTTCTGCATTGATGTCATGTGCAGATTTTACAAAAAGCCACAAATTACAACACCAGTATCAACGAAATTGATTCTTTCAAAACGTGTCGTATATATGCATGTATGCAATAGCCGACTTGGCAGTTCCCTAGTGCACGCCACTGTTCTAGGTGGGGGGAGGGATGTCCCTGGACGGTTCTATGCGAGAGGCTCCGTTGACGACGTTAATATAAATTCGGAACGTATCGTTGGCCGAACCGTCTTGAAATGTTAAAACACAATTCACTTCACGATCCAAATCCTTGAGGGGAAGTCGCGATGTCATATCCTTGCCATCTCGTCGCATTCTACTGTGTGCACAGACATACACAAAGCTTGGAGTCCGCACGGAGCTTGGACGTGAGCTTATGAAGTTGGTTTTGAATCGCATCTGATATTTTTTGATCACATTCAATACGCTTTGTAGTGTTTTTAATCGAGAATTATCATCGTCTTCCAATTTTTATTTATACACAGAAACACGTGCAATTATCGAAAGGAATAATACCACTTTGTACAATTTAAACTGGCGACAAGTATGGTAGCAGAAAATGGCCGAATCCTTGTTGTTTTATTATTCTGTTGGACCGCTATCAATTTCAAGAGAAGCCAGTTTTTTTATCGTCTTCTGGGCATTGTAGCAGACATTTTTTTGGGAAACTAATCTTGAAACTAGACCATTGCTAGGATACTGGTATAATATCCTATCGTCGAGTCGGGTTCATGCGACGAGTACGGCACCCGGAGGCGCCCGGAGTTGTGTACACGTCGTGCGTACCCGGAATGCGTCTGATATTGGAGAACACATCTGAGACGTGCCTTTCGTATAAGGACAGTATGAGGTTCGTTGAAATATTCCTCTAGCAATATACAAAATAATACAACATCTAGAAAGAAAAAGAAAAAAAACTATTTTCAGTATAGCCTTCGGATTATATCTAATGAAACGTGTTGAGAGGGGCACAAAGCCCCTCATCCGTACGTCCCTGGCGAACGGCAAACTCAGATGACATGTGGAAAGTGCAGAAGTGCCATGTCTCCTGGGTAGGTTACCCCAAATATGACATCTACCGTTGGAAGACATGTTGACAGTCACGCACGTGTGAAATGTCAACGTGTAGAATGGAAATTTGACAGCGCACACGCTCATTGGAGCAGACATATGCGTACATGCATCTGTGGATGTGTGCAGGCAATCTTTTTAAGTTCTTCGCATCAGTAGAGCAGATGGTATAAATCGACCGGATATTTACGATAATTCCCTACCAGTTTCTTGATATTCCGTCCAGGTAAAAATCGCAAAGTTAAATCTAGCGTTGGTTGTAAATCATTTGGAAGGTGATTTCGATGTATCGAAGCGGTCAGACGAACACCGTACGGTCTGAGGTCATAAAACATGTTGCTCTCCAATCCAGGCCATAAATGTAACATGATTAAGCGTACTTATGGCGATTAAATATAACCATTTGAGATGTCTCAATTGAGATGACTCGATTTCTATGGGATTACACCGAGGTAATGTGTTTAAATTCACAACCGTCGTAATGAATAGCGAATTACTTGAATTTCAATAACAATGCTTAACTGCTACGTTTGACCCGCCAATGTCTGTAACATCTGTCTCGGTACCAGTGGCGGCTTGTTGCTGTTGTGGTTGTGAATTATTGCACAGTCAGTTTACACTGGAAGAGCTCCCAGGTGACAGATAAAAGTTGACAAGCTACCTTCATCGAGATCAGTGCACTTGATATATAGACTATGCAGTTTTCTAGGCAAGGGAATATTTATTTACAAGACTATGTTTACAAAAAAAAATTATGACGATTGGAAGCAGTGACAATTTAAAACAGATTAAATATCCATTTTGCAAGGTGGACTTACATATTCTGAGCACATTTTGCCTTCAGGTGACGTTCGAGACTGTATCTAGTAGGAGAGGCTAGCTAAAGTGATTTGTAGTAAAATGGAGCAGCCCATCTTGGGTATGAAGAGGCGTTCTTGGAAGAATTTCTTCTGAGGAAGATACATTGCATGATGCAAATGTGTATAGCCGTATGAGTGTGTGAATCGTGCATATGTGTAATAAACTGTCAGACAACCAGAGACCTGTCATATGAATATCTCCCGATGGACCAGCCCTCTAAGACTTGGTCGTATTTTTACAATCTTGCAAATTCCCTGCGTCCAGCTGCATTTCCAACACGCGGAGATACTTTTTCCATCTTTGTCTCCTCGTCCTCGCTATCTCTCTGTGTGTACGCATGTGTCATCAACTTCTTCCTCTTCTCCGAAGATCTGTCACACAGTTGAGTGAATCTCCAATGCATGCACCGTCATTCACATCCGTCCGTTCCGCTCGAGTCCAATTTTAATATTTAATAACGTATCCATCACATGTAAAACAACGACGGCGCGGCGTGTCGCGGATGCTGATGTTGTCTGTCTATCTGTTTTGGCTCGAGCATGCGTGCATGAAATCGAGGCTCGCAAATGACTGCGTCGCTGACATGGGTTATGTCCACGACGAGACGTGTTTAAATCATACGAGACTCATCAGAAGAATGGAAACGATGGCGCACATTTCGGGTGACACTGGTGTATGACACAGCGTCCATAATTCTTGCTCAGTTTCTTCAGGGAACGAAAGTGTAATGTTTAGAAAATTCCCATAATTAGCACGTGATTTGTGATGGTGAAAAATTATGGACCCTAGCAATTAATCTAAGATGTGATAGGCCCCTTGTAGCAGAACACAGCAGGATAATGAGTGAAGAATTGCCTCGGCTGGAGAAGATCTAGCAATTAGTCAAAAATATAACCGATGGCGAGGGAGACGGAACAGATACTGGAGAAAAATTATGGAAGGAATTTAAAAGAAAAATTGGACGTGGAATGAAAAAAATGTGGCTAAATCTTATTGGCTATTATGGTCTTGGCATTGGTAGAGATGAGGTTTAACATTCAGAATCGTCATTGATCCATTTATTTTTCTAACATGTCTTTCTACTAAGAGTCTCTTTGGATTATAAGGTTTCAGGGTGACATCTTTTTTAACTAGTCTTTCATTAGACGACAAACGAACTGCGTTGGGCGCCTTTATAATGCTATGATGTGAACAATGTTTGCTGTAAATTGTCCGGACGCTGTGGTTCGCCAGGTAACTGTAGGTAATTAAAAGTTTCCCCGCACCGAACTCACACCTTCCGTTCCCCAATGAGCGGAGAATTTAATGCGAGCCTTCTTTTAAATACTGGTAACACCATTTCCTGCCCTCTGCTGCTCTTTCCTGCCACCGTCGGGCTGGTGATATATCGGCCCGGATTGTCCGGCAACGCGTCCCGTAATCTGCCGGATTTCAAAAACGTTTTTGTTACTTTTTCTAGCTTGAAATGTCTAGCGTAATGTTATTCCTACTGCGGTAATAATTTCGTATTCAGCTATGAAATGAACAGTTGTTTTTGATGCATCATTCCAGTGTGATTCTTTTAGAAATATACCTGGTTGCGCCATATGCAAAAGTAAATAGCATGAATTGATGGAAAAGATTGTGGGCATGGAATATTCGACGAAGAGCTGTCTGTATATACAGAGTTGGTATCCAATGTATGTATCGTATCTCGGGCAAGCACATTCGATTGTTTTAACAAACGTATCTCTTTCTATGTATTTTCTGTTCGACGTACGGGAACCCCTTATTCGTTCAGCTTGCAGTTTTATAAATTCGGTACAGTATATATCGTTGTGTGGCCGGCACGTATCGCCGTGTTATCTGTATGGGAAACATCGATTTACTTCAATTCTAAAATACCAACACACACGCGGCAAGCTCCGTAAGTACATGTAGTCTAGCATATATGGCTGTCGATACAACATGTAGGTCAAATGTATTCTACTCCTTCGTCTTCTTTGCTTCCTTGTTCGCTGGGCGTCTCGCTTTGTATTGTACGAGAGACCTGTTACATATCTTCGCGTTCCAATCACGAGACAAATGGAAACCGTCACTGATACCAATATTATATTAAAAATCGGCATTCAGCGTAGAATTGGACAAGTGATGGCTTGCTTCTCAATATCGCATTGTGACATCACCGTTATTAGTCCAAGGTATTTATTGTGGAAAAAAAGGATTCAACAGTTCAAGTAGAGAGGCCTTTCAAGAATAACCCCATGACATATAAATAAGGTTATTACAAATATGGTTTCTTTTTCAATTCCGCCATATGCAAAGGCATAAAATGCTAGGCACGTTCTGTGCGAGAAGATGATGGAGGAGGTCGTGCGTTAGCGGAAGAAGAAGAAGACGGCGGTTACCAGAGCTTTGTAAGGATGCAAATCGAAAATAATATGCACTGCGTCGGCGGCAGAACAATGATTAGACAAAGTGATCGAGAATGATGCTTCTGGGGGAGGAGTAACGGGACGCGCGAGGGGTGCAAGACACAGTGTACAATGCGTGATATATTTCCAGATTATAATTTACGAAGATGAATTTCAATAGGCAGCGGTTGTGGTGTTCTTCCTCATCAATAATAACCACTTCGTAGGCTTACAAATTACGTTTCATCAGAGCTCCTTTAAAATACAATGACTTCCCTCTTACTCCCGTCTGTCTTCGTCTCTTTCCCCTCTCGTACCTATCAATATCGTAGCCATCCGCGACAGCCACTTAACAGTAATAAGCACAAGGAACGGTGCTTGCTCCAGTTTGTCGCGGACAAATAAAACAATACAAGAATTGTAAGCGGGTTAAATTGTGATTGGCCTGCCACATGCAGTAGGCAATAATGTGCGGTTGCTTGCAGTAGTAGTAGTATGTATTTTATAATAAACAAACACGTTTTCGTTGCCAAGCAACAGCTATGATTAAGTTTATCGCGATTCGGTATAGGAACTAGATCGGTTTTAGAACTGCAAGGGGACATTTGTGCGAACTTCTAATCGCCTTACACTTCAATGTAGATACGTCAACAGAATTTTTTTTCTTATTACGGGGCTCTGGGCTTGCAAGTACATGGAAGCGTCTAAGAAGTAGGATTAAATGAAACTGCCAGAAAACGGGCGTGAGCGAACGAGCCCTGGGAGAATGTGAAATACACTACATGTATGTCTCTCTCTCACTCTTTATCCGTTTCGTGTAGATGTGTGAAAGAATTTATTGCATTTTCATGGTAATTCGTGCCGTTTTAATTCATTTAATCTTTACATTTCAAGCGGTGGATTTTGTTTGTTTGTTTCATGCGCCCAAGAAGAAGAGGTTATCGCGTATATAATAGGGTTTTATAAAACTATGAACTGTTAATTCGTCCATACATAGTAGTAGTAGTATCAATTTTTATAAACCTTTTCTTTAACCTTTTAACAATCTAGACTGGACATGGAATAGACTGAACTAGGTTACATTTAACAGAAGATAATCCACTTGACAAATGTCAAACGTCATACATACTTGTATGTCCATTGATACATTCCGGGTGTCCCAAGAAATCTGCATAATATGATGTTATTATTCAGTGCGCAAATATTTTGTAAATCGAGTAAATCAAGTTTGAAATATTGCATTTTGATGACAAGCCAGGCGGTCACGGACCAAAAATTGCATGTATTTTTGTGAATTACAACAACAAATAATCAAACCATAGCATTTTTATTTCCCAACCTGCTAATCTGTCATTAAAATGTAGTATTTCAAAATTGATATATTCGTTATAGGTACATATCTGAGCATTAAATATGGCGTCATATTATGCAGTTTTTAATTCGGAACAACTTTTTTATTTACACTTTTGCTCTAAAATGCGTTGTCCAGCCCGTAATCACAATATTTCTATATTTACACGTTACTTCGTTATGGCACGCGGTATATGTGTGTAAGCGAACGAAGCAGTGAGTGAATGAGACAGAGAAAAGAGATCGCGGTATTTAACCTAATTGTAGGTGCCCCCGTCCCGCGCCCTTTACACGGATTCAAATTACACGGAACGAAATTAGCGAATCGCTTTGCATCGCTTCAACGACGTCAGACGTGTCTCGCGTCTGTAATTCACCCAACCAATACGTGTGCGTGCGTGTGTGTGTGTGTGTGTACGTTTAAACAACACAGCATGAGTTATCACTACTTGAATGCCGGTTGTCATAGTTACACCAGGTGAACAAGCAGCACTCAACCTAACCTATACAGTGTGTCCCAGCGACTACCATACATAGGGAAATTAACATTGGGAAATTATATAAGGATCAACTATTGCCTTGAGCTATATGCATATTCTTTCTGAGTGACAAAAACAAAATATTTAAAACAAAGAAATTTACTTCTGTCAAATAATTTTACATTAAATAATAATTTAAAGGAATTTTATTTAAAATAGGAAATTGGGTGCGTCAATTGCCTTCGCAAAGGTAATAGAAACGGAAACCAGAATGTTAACAACGAAGTAGATATTTTGACAGCTGTCGAATAATCTCGGTGAAGCACCGCACTCATAAAAAACACAAATATTTTGCTTACAAATATTACATGCTGCTATTAGCAGCAGATAATGAAAAACGAATCACTTTTTGTGAATTAATGTTTAATAAATGTCATGCTTTAGAAAATATTTGTTTCACTGAGGAGTACACATTTACATTAAATGTTATAAAATTATGACAGATTAAGCAACCGTCTGCTAGTCAATTGGAATACGTTTGAACATTTCATTGTTAGTACCTGCTATTGATATTGAATTTAGTGCTTAATTGCTGTGTTTTGTTCATTTTCCATTACAAAATGCAAACTCTTAAGCTTTCTGTTGTAGGTATGTATTACTGAATATATGAAATATAACCATTATTTATCCCTAAATATTATTTATTTGCAAGAATATTGATAATTCACTGGTAATAGTTGTATTGTGTCAGCAAATTCTAAAATTAACAGGAATCTGACAGTTTTAAATTTGATTAATTCAATTACCTACTGTTTAATTTGTGACAATCACATGTTTAGAGACAGACACAGCAATACTTGATCCTTACATAATTTCCCAATGTTAATTTTCCTATGTATGGTAGTCGCCGGGACACACTGTATGTGTTCAATGTTGAACGTCATATATACGGCGTCACGGGAAGATATTTCTTCCAAAATGTTTCATAACATACCGTGTAATGAAGAAGAACTTACAAGGATGTCTACACATTTCATACATTTGTGGAAATAATCACGACAATGCACACTGAAGTTAGTGCTGGTTTTCTAAAACCCGACTCTTTAGCTGCAAATGACAATGCTTGGCGTAAGTGTCCCCTTGTTGTTGCATGTGTTATGGCCCATAACACTTTACTCTGATGGCCTCCATTACTGGCGACATCTTTGCATGGTAAAGTTTGTCGATAAAATAACATGGCCCGCGGCAAAATCAGCATTTACATGTGCATTTATTTTTAAATTCAACCCGTTTTGCATACAAGTCGGGGAAAAGGGGACATTGTTGTGGTTAATAGGGTAAAACTAGAGCTGCAGTAAGGCGCTTCAAGGGGTGGAATGTGGTAGATAAAAGTTCACTTATCGAATTGGAAACTGCAATGTATTTGGTGGCAAAAGAATATTCTATAAAAGTACAACTATTGTTTGTCGTATTTTTTGTTATCACTACTTACAATGCAAAGGCGTTATTGCCAGGTGCAATCGAAGCAAAAGTTCTTCAGAAAGCTACCAAAGACGCAGTCATACAATGTACAGTAGTTTAAATGAAAGAAGTCCCTTGAAGGTCATTGAAGGACAGTACGAGTTTAGATTTTAACCACGCCCATTTTCTCATATTCAGTAGCGTCGTTTATCTAATTTTTAATGGGGCATATAAGATACTGTAATTTCCGATGGTGAGGGGTTAGCAGATGACGGGGAGATATAAACAAAAGAAGAACAATGCATGCATTAGTATATACCAGATATAAAGTTTTCGGTGAATAGTCGGCTTAGCACCGGTAACAACAGAAATATGATGTTTTGACAGTTCATTACGTTAATTATTTGTGTCTCACATTTTGAATTACAACAACGATTTAGATAATGATATAATATCAGTGGTTGCAATAAAAGTGATTTATTATAACTGTGTTTGTGTTAGTGCATAATACTGGTGTTAATTAGTGGTAAATAAGACAAATTGACAGAAAATGCAGCAAAATGACGTTACACGCCTATGCGACAGCTAGTAGTGTAGGGAATAAGAAATCAACGTACGTTATTGCAATGGTATCGAGTACAACGAGCCTCATTTTGTTTTGCTTGTCGTAGTATTGTTCGGACATTCTAAAGACAAACGCGTTATATCCATCCTTGTCGCGCGTGCTGTTTGACAATTGAAATGAGAGAGATAGATGTATAACTATACGTTAATTCGTATATGATACAGATAACCTTCATGGGACTTCTTTCATTTAAACTACTGTACAAGTATCTTTCAATACCAGTACACATTTGCTTCATTCCTATTGAGTTCCAAGTCTTATTATGCACTAAAAAATCCTACACACAAAGTATTGTATTCACCTTCACGTAATTTGTATACAAATTGTGTAAAGAGAAAGAACAATAAAAAAATATCAATCGATCGGCCGTTTACCGCGCCGCTAATCCCTAACCGATTTCTGTAAACGAGCTCGTGCGGTTAACCGGAGCTTAATACCAGGTTCACACGTTTGAACAAAGTTTAAATTTAGATTGAAATGCCAGACCATCCCCGTTGCGCTCGAGTTTCACTTGCAGTTCTAATTATACCTAAACGAGTAGGTATTTTTTCTCCTAGAACATGTACTACCTACTGCTCTTGTACATTGATGATGTGTTCGAAAGACCTGCACAAAGGTTAGTGGCTAAATGATCACATATTAAGGTCACAGCGTGTCCTTTTTTTTCGTACGTCACAGTTTTCCGACGATGATAAACCCGGAGCAAAGGCCTCCGTGCGTCCGGTTATTACAGGAGTCCGGAATTTTAAAGCCTCAACTATGACAAAAATGTCAACGCCCGAAAATCCACGGCACAATGAGAAGCATGTACATTAGTGACCCCTGTCAGCCATCTTGTGATAGATGATTTAATAGGAACATTCATTTGTCTTAGACTAGGGTTTCCAGGAGACGATTTGCCGTAGCAACGGACAACAAACCGTTAAAACAATTAACACATTACGCCATCATTAGATGAATACTCGAATGGTGAACTTTTCCAAACTAGTACATCCAAAATTCGAGTTATCTTTGACGGATGGGCCATCATGCTCATCAATACACCCTCTTCGGCCCGCAGCGCGAGCGCTCTCCTCTTCCCAGGCGGCGGAACCGTGAAGTTCTGCATCATTAGCACCAGATGATACATGGATTTGAATATTTGCGGCCAACGCCACCAAAACCCAGTCCGAAAGAGCGTTTTTAATTAGTTCCAATCAGTGTTTCCAACTGTGTTTGTATGCCTCACACACACATAGACATGCTCCCCTCTCTCTCTGCGATCCCCTGTCGTTCGCCACACACGAGGCGAAATTACTTTACGAAATGCGCAGCCCAGCTGACCACAAGAATGGCCAGTATTTTGCTAAAAAATAATTGCGGTTGCGACTTTTAGCATTAATGCCACGGAAATGATGGAATTTCGTCGGTAATGTTATGCAGAGGAATATTCTTTTTATGTTAAAACGCAAAATGAAACGCTTGAATCTCTTGGTGACTGTTGGTGTTTATGCTAGATTAAGACACCATGTGTTGTTGGACATCGATTCAGCAGTTTCTCATTAAACAAATGTGTAAAATTGGTGTCATAAAGGAGAAGTCTATTAATTAGACGAAGACAGATACATCAGGCCATCAGAGTGCGTATTATGCCATGTTTTTCGGCAACAGGAACTACAAGATGACGACGATTTCATATTGGAACCAGCACATTATGTTCATCGACTGGGAGCCGTTCTTGATAGCGTCGTCGTTGCCCCTTTTCCAAGAGTAGTGATATTTATTAGGAAGCAACAACAGCAGCACGGCACTCCAAGGAGGAGGTCTGAGGGAGAATAATAGCCAGAGGGCGAGGGAGAGAGAAAGAGAGGGAGTCGCGGAATAATAGCGTTCCACTGCCGTGAACAACTGACAAGCACAGACGACTCAAAACAAGCAACAAAAATATATTATATTGCTAGAGTTGGCCGCGGCGAACAAGCCACGCACTCAGCCAATAGCAATGCACAGAATTGGGCGTTCTAACAGTGGACAATCAAAGCTTAGGACTCTGGTCCATGGTCCGAGCAGCACAAGGAACCAAACTGGAATTGGCCAGTAAATTCCAGACCAACAAAAATGCCACGTCATTTAAAAAAGTACAATTTTCTTAACGTATATTTTTGCTTGATTTGAATTAAGAAAGAAAATAAACACAGAAATGTGTTATTTCTTCTACAAATTTTGTAAGCCTTTTCAAGTTGACAACTTAAAAAAAAAAATACACTAAGCCTTAGTCTTCTCGTGTCGTAGGTATGGCTTTAATATTCATGAAAAATAAAATCCCACCAAACATAAACGAAAAAACAAAGACGCCGTGCGAAAAAAAATAAAAAAAAATGCTCGCCTTGATTAAAGTCTTTTGAAATCTCATTTTGACTTTAATTATAGGCGAAACGATTTCTGCTTTCTTGTGTTCCACGGCCCGCGCCAGACGCTAAGCCTACGGGCGTCAACAAATTACGTGAAAAATCAAATTGAGAGGCGTCTCGCGAATAATTAGAGCATCCTGGCGAAGATGTGATGAGTTGTTTACTTGCATCCAGCGAATGCAAACGAAGATTCATCTACCTAGGGATAACCAGAAATATGTGCGACGAAAATCTCTTGATAATTATGGGTTTAGTTTTGGAGAACTAGAAGGAACAGAGGAGTTTGTAGCAAAACATATTATAACAAGCTGTGCCACCATGTAATCGTATATTATGCTATGATTCATACACTAACTTCTTGATTCAGGAGATCTTCTTGCCTGAATCTTGGCTGGAACGATGTATTAGATCCTACAGATATGAACACTATTGTTTATAATTCTTTTTGAACAACAAAATATCTAAAATGAACCCCACAAGGAAAGTAAAACTAGTACGCCACTGATATCCTGCTAGCGCACAGGGAGAGATTCGCTGGGAACACAAAACTACAACGCTCCTGCTACTGCTGCTGAAAGCGCTTTTCATTTGCAGGAATTTAATTCACTCCGTGAGTACTCGTTTTATCTAAATACGGATAATCTGATTCATTTGCCTGTTCAGCGGAAAAAACACGAGCAGAATCTTACAAAAGCACAGAACATTCTATCAAGCAAACCTCGCCGCTGACATCTACCACACTCGTGCAAAGACTTCTTCGTGCCATAAAATGGGCCAAATAGATTATAATTGTATGGAAAGGCATCCTTTAGGCTTTGATCTTGAGGATGTGAGTTGTAATACCTTGGACGAGAGAGACACACAATGTTGAGTTTGGCTAGTATCATACTATTTGTTTCCGTTAATCTGATTGGGTAACCACACATTGACATTGAGAACTTGCGCTGTGTGAATGTGATGTTTGAACGACGAGCAAACACGATGTCTGCAAGTTCTGAACCGGAAGACGGAACATCATTAGGATGGAAAACAGTGGCATTCGAAATCCAGAACAGCGATAACGTCGTCCCGCGAAATATATCATATAGCGGAAGTATATAAACATGTATATCTATAACTGGGTCGGCCATTTTGCTGACCACGATGAATGGAAATAAGTGCCCAGTGATATAGCAAAAAAAGAGATGCTTCGTTTAATTGGCCAAATCAAGGGGAGATAATTTGTTTCACACAAAATCGAATGCACATTAATTGGTCTTTCAAAGTAAATTGCTTCATTGCCCCCGGTCGAACCTACAAATATCGATAAAGATGCTATCATCAAAGAATTAGAAACGTATTATAATTAGTCCAAGTACGAAATTCGATAGTTCCATTTTAGGTAACCTAGCCGAAAGGTATTTAAAACGATTTTAATCAAATGCGAACATGGTTTCTGGAGTTTCTAGCATTGAAGATATCAATTTAAGAGCAAAAAGCTATTATTTAGCTAAACATTTCCAGAAGAGTTTATATCTTTCATACATGGAAGATCTCACCAGTTTGGCTAAAAAGCATTGCAGGAGTCCCTCATACAAACAATTACGTGTTATGTTCCACAACAAATCCAATTGTGTCCGGCACTGGACATGAACCAGAAGTGTGGACCGTGCATTTTACGTCTTTGTCCATCATCGACTCCACTCTACGTAATTGGTCTGGATTACATTTCAGTTGTTCTTTTTTATTATTTCATCGAGAATTACGTTTCATCGAATTTCGCATCGGAATGGTAATGTTTGCTCTTTTATTTGTTTATCTACCCGCCGCTCAATCATTAATTAATCAAGAGTGCTCCACGGCGCATATTGTTCTATGAATGAACCAGATCTCCACAGGATAATACTCAATATGATGGACGGTTTACCAAGATAGCAAGAAAAAACTGACGCACTTTTGTTTAAAGAAAAAACACCATATTTTCAGGTTAAATTCTAGCCAGTAAAAATATCTTTCTGGAGATAATGTTTTGAAGATTATGTTCTTTGTAAGACAAATGGCCGGAATAATACACTTCGTACTTTTGCAGCGGGGAAATATCCTGACATTATTTTCGTAATGGCCTCATCATCATTGTTATAATTAGCGGCATAAAACCAGGAGCATCTTTACAACTTGTTCCCGGCATATTACGAACTATTTTATTGCGTTTTAGTTTCCAAATACACGCACGCACACGTCGTGAATATTTTAGCAAGCGAGTAATCGCTCGTAATTGGATATATGCGACTTTGAAACTCCGTTAACGGACCGAGATATCTTCGGTCTAGCCGGCAGGGATCAACAGTTATTTTGAGTTAACAGATGCTCGGCTACATTGTATTTGTTTTGATTCAACTAATCGTCGCCGTGTCGGGTTCGATTCTCCGCAGTGTAGTTCACGGATTGATGGTGTGTCCGGGTGCTTTGTGAAGTATGTCTCCCTGCTTGATGGTAACACGAGTGAAACCGTTGCTTTTTACACCGAACCGCGTCTGGTTGGCTGGCTTAACGACTGGGAAACAAAAGCGAAGATTTGCTGTGGAAATAACGAAGTGTAGAATGCAGTTTTTGCGTTCGCCAAGGCGAGGAGTGACTGCATCGTCGTTTGTACAGACGGAAGACTAGAAAGAGACGCTGCCAGCCAAGTAGTTGTCTTTGTCTTGCCTCTGGGTTAATTGCCATCGAGCAGAAATCAACAAAACCACGCGCGCACACAGACATGACTGACTGTCTGTGTCTTATTGACATGTAACTATCATTGAACCTGTGATGTATTTTTGAACGACGAACGGAGTTCGATTTGATTAGGAGGTGTTTGATGGCAAACAACCGTCGGTATCTGGGGAATAGTGGATCATCTTCCCGCATCAATAGCGCGTCTTGCTCGGGAGCAAATGGGATTTGGAAAATTTGTTGATACAATTGTAGACATATTACTTAGAATATCAAGCTTGTCAAACTTGCAAATCTCGAGCGGATAAATAGACTATTATTACCATAGTTAGAAAATGCCAAAAGCAACATTATGTTTTTACCAGGGAGTATTTTTTTAAACTAGTCTGGTTCATCTTACGAAAGAATAAATTTGTTGTACAAGATGTACAAAGCTAAACTGATGTACTGCAGTGGAGAATTGTATTACTAACTTCAGAGAAGATGGGAGAAAGACTGTGCACAGAGCAGAGAGAATGTATTTTCCGTTGGAAGATTAGGAAATATGATTTTAAAAACTCGCCTGGCCGCTCGCTCGTGTTTTACGAGATGGCTAATAGAAAATGTTGTACTCACATACGTTCTGTTTCATGTGGACATGTTGCTGGTATAAAAGTGACAGCCTTACAACGTACGGATTAGACATGTGCAGGAATATATGAGCACATTCCGCGCTAAGGGAATAACCTTCGGAAGAACTGAATTACGCTACATGTGCTCTGTATGTTCTCAATAAATGAGATCTTCCATCATATGATTTCAGTTGATACATTTGATGTTACAAACTCTAGTTGAAATCCAATTAGAGCAAAGCAAACCAAACTATGGAATGGACATGGTGGGGTCTCATTAAAACTTGAAGTAAACAAACATACAAACATATAACGGTGTATATGGAACTAGCAGTCCAAATATTCAGTTTCACACTAGCAAAAGAGCATACGTTGACCACTTTTTACATATGAGTTACGCTTGAAGAACTCGTGTTGACAACTTGTGGCTTTGACATTGAATACCTCATATTTGAATGGGTTTGCTATTGTTTGCACGCACGAGAATGTTTTCTGCCAAAGGGAGACACTCGCCGCCATTTTGTATTACTTTAGTTTCGGGTGGTATTAATGGAATTGTTCCCACAATTCTGCCTAGCAGGTATATTGGCAAATTAAACTTGTTTTGCATATGTGGGTCCTCAATTATATCTCACTTATATCCCAGGTCAGCTTAAAATCCGTTTCCGAATCTTCCCTATTCCAAAACAGTTCGTGTACTATTACTATTAGAGCTAAATGATAGTCCCGAAGAACCCATATCCTTCCCAACACCTTTTGCTTGTTATCCTCAAGAAGAAAAGAACCAAAATAGACCGCTAGATATGTACAAGTTCCACTACAAGAGACCGTGGTTATGATTGTAGATCCCTGGTAATGTTATTTAATGCTTCTACCTTACATAACAAACGTTCCTTTGACATGCAAGACGCAGGAGCCGTGGCTGAACTAAGAGGCACGGCGGGACGAGGAGGAGGAGGTGGTGTTGTTACATTGTACGTGGCAAGTTATAAGTCATTAAACTCTGCACAAACAGCTACCTGGAGCAGGAGATTACAGCAGCTAAATATTCCACGGGTTTACATCATATAGTCCAGGTATAGCGACACCAACTTTGCTTGCACTTGTTACAATCATTATAATAGACCAACCCCTTGCTGCTGTGTTTCCTCGTAAAGATAAAAACAAAACACGGATCCCCTAGCAACCATCAAACAAGATTGTCACTGGTCGATTTTCAAATGTTGATGGTGCCGGCGAGTTTGACGTCTCGGGAAAGTTTAACATCCAGGGAGGAGTTTATGTACTCTTACGTAAGATTCAAGTTTTATTTCTTATTGTGCTGTGTCTAAATACAAAATAGCAGATTGGAGATTATATGGAACCAGTCGTGTTTCTGGTAGGTTATTAATTTATTGCATATCTTTTGGCGCATGTCTTCCAAAGTGTAGGCTAGGGTAACAAATAATTCATAAAATATATACAAAACCTCTCTACTCTTACTTCTTCTTCCCGTCGTTATTAAAAAGAGTGTACACTTTGTGTTTTGTGTCATCGTCCCATCAGGACGATGATTTTTATACATCTTATGCCACCGCTCTTGAAATGACTTCATGAATTTTAAAATGTGTGTACACAAATTTCGAAAGTATCTTATCGTGATCTTAAGTGTGCCATTGTGCAAAAGGCCCTCTCGTGCAGCCCACAACGAGACGCTCTCAAATATCGACACGGCACTTACACGCGCGAGCACAGAGATGGATCTGCAAAATTTACTCTGGCTCACGCGGGGGATAATGTTCGATGTAGCATTTTAGTTTTTCAACTAGAGAAAGTGAGGGATATTTCATTGGATTTTGCAAATGGTTTTTAATGATATTTGACATATCAATTGTGACAATTCTTTGACGATTACCATATATAAATAATTCTGTATCAAATGGCTTACGAATTTTTTATTGAATAGTGAAAGTTTTAGAGTTTATGATGCAAAGTACAGACTTTCGTGTTCGCACGATACAAACCACATTGTTCTAAGGGTAGGATCAATTTCGAGAGGGTTGTTAGTTTCTGTACGGGGATCTCGAACCCCCGGGACTGTCATACGAGTCCAAGGTTGATCTACTTATCTTTCCGGCTTACCAAATTATATTCGGTCACATGAGCAGGAGACACCGTATCCCACTCTAGCACGTGCATACATAGACCATCTACGTAATGGTCTGGAACACCAGGTGTATAGAACAATTCCTCCAGAGACACAACCCTGATTCAACCATAATCAAATGGAATTCCCAATATAACGACGGCCAAATTAAGCATGGAGATATGGCAACAACGCTAACAACTCCACATGGATTTTATTTATAAGGCAACATCGTCATCGTCGTGTTTTTTTTTTTTGTTAACCAGCTAACGAATTATAATGAAACAATGAAATGCATATTTGTATGAAATATATTCTATATTATAAACAACAACAACACACGAACTAATTAAAAATAATCATTTTGATGAAATTAAATCAGATTATATTTAATTAATTTTTCCCAGTGCAATGTCGCCGTGAAACGTCACCGGAGCGACCGGATGTGTCCTATTAATTATGAATTAAAACAAACATAACCAATTTTACGGGGGAGGCGGTAATTGATTAAAATTACAATGAACGCGTCCGGCCGTTTTTTTCAATAAAATAATTGTATTCGTTTCTGGTTGGCTGAGTTTTTGTACAAAATTTCTGCGTTAATATGTTGCGCAAAATTGTCCTCGCAAAATTGGAGCTCGTTCATTTGATTCCCATAACCATACCTATATTTATTTGTTGTAAATCGTTGTTTTATATTCACCATGGTTGTCATAGCAACGAGTAAAAACAAGAAACACTAAGGGAAAGACAGAGGTCTTTGCTTTTCCAACATCATTAAGATTTGTTTACTCCCAAGCAACTAGCAACAACTAGTTTTGTTTTTGGAAAGACTCTCACTAACAATCCTTCCTTGCCTTAATATTTTCTACAAAATACTTATCGATAATCGGCTTCGTGCTATCCACAAAGTCATTCTTTCCAAAAATAAAACCATGACGACGACGACAAAGACGAAAAAGCGTTATCTGTGGCTCCCAAAATGAAACAAAAGAAGATGGGGTTCCTTGGCAACGCTTCAGCAATGGGGCTGGGGGAAAGAGGGTGCGAGAGAGGAAGGGTAGGAGGAAATGCATACGGGTCAACTCTGAGGTTACACGTGTACATGAAAATGTACGCTCGTGTCTGAGTGTGTATGAGATTCTTTTCAGACGGGAATTTGCACATTTTATTCGTCCATTGTAGGAACGTGTATGGACTGGACACGAGTACTGTCCATTGTACAGGCGGGACACATCCAATGCGAGGTCCTGAATAGAGACGGCCGTGTATTCAGAACGTGCACTACGCAACAGATTTATATAAAAGTACCACTATGCTACACGGGTGCTGGTGGCGAATGGCTCAAATCTGACGCCCATAAATTTATTCAACTGCATTCGTAATGGAAAAAAACCTGAGGGAGATACACTAGGATGATAATGAAAAATTTGGAAGGATACATGGGCCAAGCGAACATGAAAGTAAGATAGCACGAGCTTCTTGATGAACAGCATAGAGTGTACACTTTTAAGCGAGCAGGTCCTACTCATAACGACTGATCACACTTCTCTTCCGAAGGCAAAACCAACCAAACTTCTGCTGGAATAAAACAAATTACTAATTCTTCCCAAAACAGCAAAAAAAGGAGGCTGAACGACAACTGGTTTTTTAAAATTATTAATGGCCGATAATCTGAATATTCAGAGGAGAGTAAATGACGAATGTTGATGCTTGATTGTGGCGAAGATTCAGCGACACAAATTCTGACACGCTCTTCGGCTAATCGATATCGTTCAGCTGAATGAAGCCACTAGTGCGAGCGGTGGGAGCTGGTGCCAGGGGAGGGTGGTGGTGCTGGTGTAGCGAGATCATAATTGATATTTAATGATGCAACAAAGGATCAACCATGGCTACTTGATTATTTCGCGTGGCAATTATCGTCGTTCTGTTGTATTTCTGTCAGTGTGACATCTGGTTGGTGAAGTTTTTTCACCCCCTGCTGCTCGCCACCGCAAATGAACGGAGGAGCGGTGAAGGGGAACAGGGGAGTAGGATTGTAGCGAAGCTTTGCAGCCCAAAGCAACGGACGCGAGGATTTTCCTCGGTCGGATTTCTCGAGTCTTTGTTAGCGGTCCCGTGCCACAGTATTTCTTATTCTATGGAATCTCAAAGCATACTGTCGCTTCGAATGTAGTGTCACTGGAACAGGGCTGGTGTGTGGTGATTTTAATTGAAAAAAGGAGTGGAATAATTCTTTAGGCTAGATCTAATCATGAAGAAGTGTAGTATTTGAAGGCATATGGGAACGAATGGATATGAGGCATATGAGAAGAAATTCACTATTTTTAAACTTCGCCGCACTCCTTGGTACACGACTGTCTGTGGAACTCATAGACTGTTATTATAGTATAACGGATTCGCGCACTCCAACTAGAATTTATTCCCATGTCCA
The DNA here is from genome assembly GCA_963422195.1 of Carabus problematicus. Taxonomy (NCBI): domain Eukaryota; kingdom Metazoa; phylum Arthropoda; class Insecta; order Coleoptera; family Carabidae; genus Carabus; species Carabus problematicus. The sequence continues at coordinate 13,525,901 of OY728588.1, read as the reverse complement.
AGTATCAGATTTTCTTCGTGATACTCTGGCAAAGTAAGAAGATTATTTCCTGTGTGCTCTTCGTCCTCTTTTATTATGCCTTCCACGGGCTCTCCTCTATATGCTAGTATCTGTTTTATTTTTAACGAAACTGAAAACAACAGAGACGCAGAATATCCCTGCGCAAACATGATATTTATGTCGAAATTGCCTCGCAAAGCAAACTCACGACGACAGCCATTCCCGTTGTCGCAGACGAGCTTTCAATTTTCTGTTTATTTATCCTAAGAACTTCGGCGGAGAGACTTTGTGTGTACATTCTTATATATTTTATGTAATAGTTCTAAATGCTGCACAACGTTTTGGGAAACACGAATTAGTTGATGATGGATTGTGATTTTCATCCGTCCAATTATTTTGCAATCGCTTGTACCCTATTTGTAACCATTTCTCGCCGTCTTCAAATTGTAATCTAGAGACCGGATCTAGTCGGTCGCGTTCTGTGTGTGTTTGTCTTGTGTCGCCTCTGACGGCCGCTCTAGTAATTTACAAAAGTCGTGTTTTTAATCGTTCCAAAGCTGCATGTGAGCGGAAAATAATGGAAGACGAAGAACAAGTGCTAAGCGCTATAAGATATAAATGTCAGGGGACACTTGATACAAATGTAACTTTCATTTAATTATCAAATCAACATACCTATATATATATATATATATATATATATATATATATATATATATTAAAAATAAATCTTCTCAAGCTCTTTTAAATTAATAAATAAACATAAAAATAGATAAGTCTAGTCGAGACTTGAACCTTTGCACTTAGTATTTATGGGATATGTGCTCTAGCAAAGCATACATTAAAAAATACAACACGCATTTCATTGTAATAGTAACTATTTATTGCAAATATGCGCATTTGTAGTTGAACATGTGTGCATGGAATATGTGTTCTACCAAATGCAAATATATATTGTTGCTGTTTTTCACTGGCATATATGTATGCGTGATTAAACACATTGAAAACACAATTTAATGAAATTTTTAATTATAAACACAGAATTTAATTTCACCAGTTTCAAAATCATTTGAATCGATACATTTGTTTTGTTGAGAGCCGCATCCATAATTAACATTTCTAGTGTCTCTTATCTCGTCTCCATTTTGTTTATTTTCTACAAATATACGATATATATTATTTAATGTGTGATAAATATGTTTAGGCACTTTAAGAGAGGGGTCAAATGTCCCCGAACCTTGATATATGAGCCCCGTTAATAACGAATGGACTAAAAAAAAAACGTGAAAAAATTATTGTTAACCGAATAAGAATATATAAACAAGTGCCATCATAACTGACCCGGGCTCCATTGCATCTCTCGACGACCCTAAATACAAGTGACTGAATGTACTCACCACCTAGAATGTAAAGTCCGCAGGCGATCAGAGTTTTGTGGTCACCGTTACAATGGCCCATCAGTGCAAAGATGGTGGCCAACAGCAGAAGAACCACACTGGCTCCTTCAAACAGCGTTGACACCCTGAAACAACATATCAAAACATAATTACCACACTGTTGCCGCAGCAACGCGCAAAATCAACAAGATCACAAATGTTTTGCTCAATATGTCGTTGCTACGGATCAACAAATGCAATAACAGCATTTGTTTACACACTGACGTCATATACCAGAGTTTTACTTGTATTATTAACGTTAAATAATGAACCAAAATTCTGTTTATAATAAACTATTACGATACGTATTTTTTAGAATTGCAGCAAATAATATTGATTCCAACTGAAGTAAATAAAATACAATTAATTATCTCCATGCATGGAGAGTACAAATAATGAATAAATTTTACGATACTAGTCGTAAATCTCCATTTTTATGGGGTACAATAATTTGATGGCGTGAATTTATTGTATAGCGTAAATGCCAGTAGATTATAAAATATTATTTTCTCGGTGATCGTGTACATACTCGTTACGCAGGTAGTCAGAGACTGTCAAAGGAACCACAAACTATTCTCCGGCAGGGGTACCAACTAACCAACAACCGTCACAACGTTGGTACGATTATTCTCGTTGCTAATTAATTTGAAGGCAAAGTTCACATATATATTAGTCCGAATGCAACATGCAGTATTTGTCAAGTTACCAATGGCAAGAGAACTATTACTGATACATAGAAATACCTTGCTAGTATAACTATATTCCTATAGTTAGTTAAACATGTTTCAGTTGCTAGGTAACAGGTATTTATTTAAAACAACCGCGTCTTGTTTCTAGAAGATTCAGCAGCATTGTACGCTGGCATATTCTACAAAATGATCTCGAATTTCCGTAATTGTGCGTAACACAGGCCATCGAAATTGAGCACTTTTTGGGGATTTACAGAAAAAGCGCGTTATCGCGAATCCGCGTTATTCGGGGTAGAGTTAAGCGCGGCCCTTAGTCTATAATATCTCTGTGTGAGTATGTGTGGGTGAATGGGGATAATCCTTTGACCCCTATCGGCCACAAAGCGACTTGCTGCTCTGCCAGTCGTAGCTGGAAGCATTGTTTGTCTGTTCCGGTTCGCAATTCGCGGTCAAAGTCCCTCTTCTGCCTCCCGTTTTAACCAGCGTTGTATTCCAACCAGCAGGCGATATTGAATACTACCCCTCCCACGGCTAGCCCGGTAGCTAACCATATCGTAATCCTTTGTCAGTATGGATCCATCTCGTGAATTGTACATATGTATCTTGTAAACGTATGTCATACCCAACCGGGCATTGTCAATCATTTTTGTCGGTCGCATTTTTAATTAAATGTCACCCGTGCATTTCAATATGTGGTTTAAATCGCCAATTGACACGTAAAACTTTTGTAATCTGATAGATTTTCGTTTCGTCTAATTCTCTGTGGAGAATCTGATTGTTGAACATACATTTACAGCTTCTAATTGCTCCTAGGAGATTGTTTCTTACTCCCCACAATAACTTTCGGCACTGGCTACACCCTTTCTGCACGTGCGCCACTGGTGTAGGGTGTTGGCCCGGGAGGGTACAAGAAATGAAATGTACTATTAGTGTTAAAATGTCGCCCGTTTGTCTGCAGGGCATATACTGAACTATATGATACGATTTGTGACACCAGCTCTTTGCTATTAAATGTTTCCCTAGGGACACGCGAACATCTCCATAATGTATCCAGACTCTGGAATCCAGAGGGTTTGAATCCGGGGTACACATTACGTAGAAGAGCTTTCTTAAAATTTCAACATATTCCAATTAATCACCGATCGAAGTAGAAATACTTCCTAACCATCTGTGATTCCCAAATACTACATATAGAGTATCGTCTCTGATTGTTGAATATCTTTGGGTAAAAACATCTCTTGTACATGGTATAGTTATTCGTAAATAATACGCCAAAGTTCCGTAAACTCCTCCAGGAAGGGAATAAAAACCTCCAGGCAGAGTACAAGTTCTTTGTTAATTAATTCCAAAGTTGCACGGATGCCAAAATGTGGAACGTGTAATGATAAATTGCTTATGAATGAACGATGAGCACGGATGTCTGTCACTTAACGTTATTAAGGTTATCTCTCTTGCTCGCTGTATGTATGTAGGATAATACCCTACGTCTTTGTGTATGTGTGATCACGGTTCTCACCTGTCACACAGCCTTACATCCCCGCGGGAGCCTTAAGGCGAACGACACGCTCCTAGTCTAATGACAGCTAAGCCGCACGGCAATACTCCCTCTTGGCCGAGACCTAACTGCACTCGAAGTATTACCACCACCACCAATTCAACCAAATACACGAATGGTTGTTTTATTAGCGGCACATATTCTTCGGCCAATGTTCTACTCGATGCGAAAAAACCAGCCGAATTTCCGTAAAGATTTGTCTGGAAATAAAAGAATACACTACCCTACTTTCATCTATAAGGTCTGTGGCCATTACAGTGCTTCCTTATTCTGACGCCAGGGAACACACGAAGAGTAGGGCATTTGTGTGCACGGGTGATAGCGCTATTAAGCAGTTGATTGTGTACTGGGGAATACCGCGTGCTTTGCGTAAATGCGTGCGTGATTTCACGCCCTCGCTTCTCGCGGGAGTTTGTCGTTCTAATTTGTGAACCAGAAGTCGGCCGAACCGCTAGCGCTGGAGAATTAAAAGATCCTTAGAATTGTCACACTTTGTTGTGATGAAGAATTAGAAAGAAAATCCTGAAAAGATCGAATCATCATCGTTGATACGAAAGGGTAAAACATGTGTATTATTTTTGTCAGTTTAGATAAACATAAAGGGTACGAATTGCAACCATTTTCTGTGGTATATAAACACTGGAAGTTGAGGTGCAACATACTTGCAAACATGTCCAACTTTAGAGTCTACCAGGAGAGCTCCAGATCCCCTTAAAATCAATGTCGCAATTAGTGCAAAGTTGGAGAATTAGTCTGCACGAAAATCGAACTGAACTATCAGCATCACGAATCGAAGACCAACGGATTACAGCGGGTCCCCGTTTAATACCATTACGAATGGACAACGGAACAGTCTTCGGATAATACCATAGCTGATCATTTAGACCTTGAACAATTTACGTACAGATATATTAACATAATGCTCTGTCGTGGGGTAGTCATGGCAATGAACTTGTTTCGTCAATACCCGCTGAAATAAAATTAAGATAATTCCCAGACAGAAGGAGAATTACTCTCGTAACCCGTCATTATGGTCTAATGAAATTACATTCCACCGACTGTCTTTAATATTAATAGTTCTCTCACTCTTTCGCTCGTTTGCCAGTCGCCTAAGTCGATTTTAATGACAAAAAGAATAATTTACCCGGGACAAGGGTACATTTTAAATCGTGCTCTTTGTAAATTCATTTCCAAATGAACTGTGAATTGTACAATTACATATATTCAATTATTCATCCGTTAAATTGCGTTGCAAATCCCCGTTTTCATTGGATAGCATAATACTTTATTATTTTCCTATTCGATATGCGTTGTCAATAATTTTTCGCCAATGTCGTTAAAGCTCCCCAGTGTGTGTGTGTAAGTACGGTGAGACGGACGGGGGGGAGTCTGTTAAGAGTTGAACAGCGGCTGCTTCCACTTGGATTATTTTTCCATCAAACTTTAGATGTATTTACTTCATAAATTTAGTCTGAAATATGATCCGGCTGAAAAATAAATTGATCGACGGCTGAAACAACTCGTTCGTCGTTCCGCGTGTAACTTTTAATCATGTTGCGCGCTCGTCCAGTGGAATGACATCGTGACGTCAGCCAACCCCAGCCAAGCTTCTGGATACGTCACAATTAAGAATCGCCTGTAATGCGTCAAGTTCTACTGAACCTCGATGGACTAAAGTCACAATATTGCTCTTGATTTCTTCTATGGTTTCTTAAAATTCTCCGAGGAACAAATCTCCCGTTTGGATGTTCTGTAAAACGGAGCAAATTGTAAATACCGACCGATGCAACGGAGCGATCCGTTGTTCACTGAACATTGGGGACATAATTCCTAAATGTTCAGCACGTTAATCTACTGTGTACAATACGTTGATTTTGCACATCGGTTACATGTAAGGTCAGTGAAAGCTCCGAGCCTGCCAGTATGAAAGCACCCCCACCCCACGTCCCTCTCGCCGGAATGATAAATTACCAGATAAGGACTCCAGAAACGAGATGCGACATCATTTGTTTCTGTGCGTCTAGTAATTAAAACAAATGGTTAGCAGCCTGGGTTTCACGGCCTACTCACATGAATTAGAAAAGCACCCCGCGCCCGCCCGAACCTTCGTCCTGTCGTACAAAACGTATGTATTTAGTTTATTTTTCAATTAGTCCCCGGGGGCCGACTGAAATGAATCTTTATACAGTTGAGAAGGTCGAGAAGGAAAGGATTATTGCTTGCCGAAAATTAATGTATGATTAGGGTTAGCAAAATAGCGACTTGTCTTCGAAATTATTAAACTAATAATTTATAATAATGTATCCGTTGAGTATGAAAAAGTAAATCGGTTTTCGTCGATGGATTTCGAAGAGACGTCAGATGAATTTGAATGTATCCACATAACTATTACCTTCCCAATATAACTCCAGTATATTGTGTGCTAGGATATTTGATCCATTAGATTCTACAAGTGCAGAATCCAGAAATAAAATGCAGACTCCCATATTACATACAGTCTAGCAGCAGTGCTTGAATAATCGTCGACATTCCTCTAACTACATCAGCCGATACTCGTCGAATGGCAACCAGGATTGCGAAGTTCAAAAGTGATTTCGCATTTGAAGAAACGGTTCATAACCTGCTCTCGAGTTAATGGTATATTTAACAGAGTAATACCTTCATCAGTGATTGCAGTAGTTTCTTTGCGCACTAAAATCCAACAACCTATTTGCAACATTCACAACAGTCTGCGAATCGCTAGGCTGGTTCTATAGAAATGCTTGTCTGTCTACTTGCGAATGTATTAAAACTCTTGTGCAAGTGAATGTACCTTGCTGTGGAAACAGACAGCAGATAGACAATTCTCCTGCAACAGTGAGCCGTGCTAGACGTTGCCAGAGATACGTTATATTTGAAATGTTTTCATCGCCGTCACGGCGGCACAGTATTTTATTCTTGTGACGTCTCGCGTGAACTTCGACCTGCCTTTCGTACGTACGGGATTCTGGTGAAAAGAAAGGCACGAGAACTGTGCCAACGAGAGGAGAGAGGAGCGGATGTATTGTGTTGTGCACAGATACTCACATTCATATGTACATATATTCCTGGTTGTATCTCGCCAACCGTGTCTCGTCTTTTTTACATCGTGCCCACAACGGACATTTTAATATTAATATATACGTTAATTGTGACGTAATGGCATCCATTAGCCCTGCTTCAAAATGGCGCTCATAACGACATTTCTCTCTGTGACACTGTAATGGAGAAAAATGTACATTTTTGTTCTCTCCTGAGCGTTGCAGAAAGCAAGGAATTTTCACACTTAATTGTTTGGAAATGTTTGCAAATATTAATGTTTTCCAAATGCTTTTTCACTGGCATCATGTTTATCTTGGAGCCAAGGGCAACACTCAGTAGTTTTTTGGATCTGCAAAAATCTGAGCTGAAAAACTATTTGTTAACGGAAGCAATACTATTCGATGGTTGATTTTGTCGTTAGGATTTGGCGATGTAGGAAGCAATACTTCATTGGATTATTCGTTGGCCATTTAGTTCGGCAACGTTGTCAAAGAAACTTTGTGCCCCGCAATATTTATTAGTGCACCCGAACGAACCACTTTCAGAGCCCTCCCAAACTGTGATTTCGCCCTGCGGTGCGTCACGTGCCAACCATTTCCAGCCTGTGATTTCATCTAAGACCATGCCTTACAGCAAAGGTGATGGTCAGTATATTCCTGTGATATAATCATCTTCACAATGTCGTAATTCCCACTAGTATTTAAGAGACTGCTGGCAATGCCAAGCACCGAGGCAACACACATGACAATATTATAAAAGTTTTCTCTCCAGAACATTGTTTACGAAAGGTAAATGGCTTCACACATGTGCAATTTATATTCTGTGGCGTGTGTAAACACTACTTTATAATAAAAATTCACACACAACGAGTAAAATATGGACCCTCCATAAAAGTTTGCTTCGGCACTCTTCACGAAAACTTTCAGTGCGAAGAAACGTTGACAGTAGTCTTTGTAACATACAGCATGGTTGCTTGTATATACACACAAGTTGAAGTAACAATATTATTCCTTGCTTTCAATGAAAGCCGTGGTGAGAAATGTTGGCGTTCTGTGCAGGTTTATTTGTATTCCGCAGAGCTAGAGAAGTTTCGTTGGAAGTATCTCAAGGTAACTCATAATTACCCGTGTATTGAAAGTATATCTATCCGTCCATTCTTATTAAGAGTTACATCTTTGCCCAGGTTTCCTCAGCATACTGTATCGTTTTGCTTCTAAGTGTGTAACTGACAAACAGAAGTTGTTCCCGAGTACAGTGAGATATTGTGCATATGCTTGGCTGGGAATCCATTTTGTGTTTAAATTGCCGCAGGACCAGCCACTGTTAACATATATGTACAACAGTAAGATTCGTGCAACGGCCTGGAATGACAAGGCCTGCTACTATGTGTGCGCACTTAAATCATAGATAATTAAATCAGTGTGAGTTCACGCACTGTGTTCTAATCCACTGAGCACAGAGCGGGAACCCGGGGGGGCGGGGGGGGGGGGGGGCACTAAATATTCATAACCGTGTTCACAGGCTTGGGGAGAATAATGTTCGCCAAAAACATATTACGCCAAACACCGTGGCGTGGGGCTGTATATATATATATATATATATATATATATATATATATATATATATATATATATATATATATATATGCATAGTGGAACTACAGTATAGAACTACTAGTGCTACAGTATTTAGTAGTGTGTAAGTTGGCCGCGACATCTAAGGCGACGACTTTAATCAAAGTTTGTGAAATACTGCGTTATGCTCGAGACACCACCGACAATGCACACACACACACACACATGCATACACATGCATGCATATAGATGTATAGCGCATACATGTATACATGTGTGGTGTTAATTAGGTGGCAAAGACTTCGTTAAACACCCACAGACTAAAGAATTACGACACCCGTCTTACTAACTTCGGTGAGTGTGTATATAGTAGAGCACAAGAAAAGCCCTCGTGAATATAAATGAGGTGTTGATGTAAATACAGACTCAAATGTTCTTTAAGAATGTTTATGTATATATATATATATATATATATATATATATATATATATATATATATATATATATATACATTAAAAATAATGTTTTAATTGTCGTAATAACCACCTTGATCCATTGATTAAATCAAGGAAGTCGTATTTTGTGGAAGAATTGTAATTTTTCCGTTTTCATTAAGACCACTTGGATGGCCTGAAGCATAAATAACAATAAAAATTATGATTTTTAAAAAACCGTACTATAGCGAATCCGTATAAATTTTAATATTTTATTGAAAGAAAAAAAAAACAACCTATTACGCACTCTGCCGATAGTGTACATATTTAATGAAACATTTTTCAACAACCAATGGTATTTATTGATCCGGTGACGTAATAATGTTCTACGTGTGTACCGACTATACACATAGCCTGTGTACTATTTTGCTTTGCTTTTTTAATGCCTGTGCAAATGGTTTGACGTTAACTGTGTAATAATAAACGCAAACTGGGGTAATTAATACCATTATAACGTAATGAACACCCGCCTGTCGTCTGTCCACCGAGGCGGGCGGATTCGGTTACCGCCACACCGAAACCGGAAGCAGAGTTTTGGCGGAACACGTCACAGAGTCCGCTCGCCGCCTCATTATCTGCCGCATTCACGTCTTCCCCCCCGCCCCCCCACCGCCGCCGTCCTCGAGTATTGTGTTGTACCCCGTTCTGTTCTGACAAAGTATCCCCTTCCCGTTATTCGGCTGGGCTGTTACTGAGATGAACACAACAAACCCGCTAGTTCGCTTTGTACTTGCCCGTCAGCATCTGAACTTTGTCGTTGCTCGCAAAAGAAAATCTTTTTTGTAATGAGCATTGCGAAAACGAATACTAACAAGTAGATATAAAGATTTTCGAAAATGTAATCTACTGTTATATTTGAGCCTGCGTAACAGTATATTGTAACGGTATCAAATATCACTAACCTAAAAAAAAAACCAGTAGCTGTTGAAGAGAGACCGACGGGGCCGCGGTCCAGCTGGTACACCGCGCACCGCCTGCCGGGAATTTAATTTTGGTTTAGTGTGAATTTGATAATGTGGAATTTATCGGACAATATGTAGTAATAGGAGAATAATGGCTGCTGGGAGCCCAGCGTGGAGAGGGCGAATCGCCAGCTGTGAGCGAACACTGTAATGAACGTTTGCAGCCCCCGGATGAAGGGATTAAAATGTCCTCCAGACTCTCACATTGTAGGGTACATGCACTGGCTTCGCTACCATTTTACACTTAATCTTATTTTCGTTCTACATAGTTCCAGAAACAGACAATATCATAAACATAATGGTGATTCTGGTCATTCAGTTCGAAAGGAACTTATAAACATAATGCTGCGCATAAACAATGCGCAACATAATAATTGATTAGTACTTTTGTCTACGAGCCCGGTAGAAAACTGCAAACACAAGGTGTTCTCACGGAGGGAACAGGACTAATGCAGAAAAATCTCCCCTGGTGGACGATAAGGAACACAAGGAAGGGCCGTGTCGACTTAATTAAGGAGAAAATATTACCCGACAGGATTGTATTGCTAATCCACGTTACCACCAGCAGTAGCAGCTGGCTGGCTTTATACCAGGATCTTGCACGATTCATAATGATTTAGTATGTCGACACGAAATTAACAGAACAACTTTTATAAATATTGTAAATCTCATTGGGGAAAAAACACGAGAATTCTTTGCAAAATGCCAGTCTTAGCCGAAACACAATTTGTGGGGGGATCTCTTTTTAACGCCCGACAATTAAACAAATATGCATATTTTGAAACCCGATTTGAAAGACTGAATTGACGGTGGAAAAATTGCAATTTTTTGGCATGAAATTTTTATCATCCAAATCAATTTAAAATTTCCATAAAAGTCAATTAGAGTCCGTTGAATTCGGTGGCGTTTTTGGAATTTAATTATCTTTTTTGCTCCGTGCGTTACAGGATGGGTAAAGTTGACCGAGGAAAAGTGAAAATTGTACAGATCATATTGCTCATTGCGTGCAATCGTAGACACAATTGCATGCAAGATTCACCGGGTTCACGTTAGTGCTTTAAATTTAAAAATCCAATCTGTCCTGTCGCCTGCATTAGCTTCTGATTTTTAATCATTCGGATTCAAAAGAAAGTCGTCGACGATTACGCCGGAGCCCGGCGGAGGAATGTCAAAGTCAGTTTGCTCTAAGCGGAACAGAAGGCGAAAGCATTGGCAAAAGGATGAGGGGGGTTGGGGTAGGGGTTGGTGCGGAAATACTGGCACAAAAACAAGGTTTACAATTAGCGTCTGTCCTTTACGTTTGGGCGGTGTGTTCCTGGGCATACAATGGATAATAATGAAGTTCTAGGAAAATTCAATTACCCCCTCGTAATTACTTGGCGACGGTATCTCTCACGTCACCTGCGTGGCGTAGTGCCCCCCACCGCGCCCCCCTGAATTACCGACACGCTTTTGTACAAAACCTACAATTCTCTTCCGTTCTTCAGCCGTCTGCGTACCCCTTTTCGAAGTTGTGATTGACATATGGTTAATTCTATCTGGGTATGACTGGCACGTGACTAAATATTTCCTATACAAACATGTAGATATATATATATATATATATATATATATATATATATATATGTATATATATATATAGATATATATATATATATATATATATATATATATATATATATATATATTTGTGGTATGTGTATGTGTTGCTGAGCGTGTGTATGTAGTGTGTTTTGTTTGATGTTTATTATATACAGAAGGTTCGTCTCGATTATTAATGAACATGGATTTACAGCACACCGTCATTGTTTACACAAGCACATCGTAATTAAAGTATGAAGAATTCAGAACCAAGCCAAGAGAATTTTGATTACTCTGAAATATGTGTACCAGAATGTGCTATCAGTTGATTAATAATACACAATTTTACCACCACTTCAGATACGTCACAAATAGACATTAATACAATCAGAGCCGCACTCAACCTTATCCCGATTAAGGCTAATTCAATATAACGCGGATTTTCCCCCGTCAAAAAAGCGCTAATTTTACAATGATTCCTAATACCGCGCTTCATGAAGACACAATTACAGTGATGGATCAATCTATAGAAACTGACGCAGTATTAGCTTAAACGTTGTTTAACATTGTTGGCACTTATTTCCCGTCTTACTGTAAAAAAAAGAAAGTTTGCTAAGAAAACATATTTGTTTCCATAATGAAAATATAAATAAATAATTGCGAAACACAATTGTCGGTATTATTTGTACATTTATCAAGAAAACAAATTATTTTTTACATACTTACTACAACAATTTTTAAATGACATATTCGCTGTTGAAGAACTATAAAATATTGGAGCGGGCTTTTCATTACTGGGAAACTTAAAATTCCATGGATACTTTCCATAATGCGTTCACCCATGGAACAAGCCAATGAGGAGTAGTTTTTATAAGTGGTAGGACTATCGTAGTTCCAACTTGTGATACAATTATAATATTCAAGTAGAGTAGGCGACGATATCGAACTGTAGCAACCACATGATGGTGCGGAGTATCGGGGGCAGGTGCTTGTGCCCACGAGCGTTTGATCTGTGATTATCCTACCTCGTTCGCTCGTTCTCCACGTGTGTCGTACAGGTGAACAGCGAGCGTCGAGACGCGGGGCGTCGGCTGCGACGCCCGAGTACAATAGACACATTAATCAAGAAATATTAGTCCTCGAATTGTGCGCGCGTAATTCCAAAGGACTACCCGTCGTTACTATACATACATACATACGTTTATACAGCGTGTCCCAAGAAATCTGAGACATAGGAAGTTAACACGTAAATATAGAAACATTATGATTACGGGCTGAACAACGCATTTTAGAGCAAAAGTGTAAATAAAAAAGTTGTTCAGAATTAAAAACTGCATAATATGATGCCATATTCAGTGCTCAGACATGTTTCTATAACGAGTAAATCAATTTTGAAATAATGCATTTTAATTACAGATTACGAAGTTGTGAAATAAAAATGCTATGGTTTGATTATTAGTTATTGTAATTAACAAAAAACATGCAATTTTTGTTCCCTGACCTAATTTGTCATCAAAATGCGATATTTTAAAATTGATTTACACGTTATAAAAACATATCTGAGCACTGAATATGGCATCATATCATGCAGTTTTTAATTCTGAACAACTTTTTTATTTATACTTTTGCTTTAAAATGCGTTGTTCAGCCCGTAATCATTATTTTTCTATATTCACATGTTAATTCCCTATGTCCCTGATTTCTTGGGACACCCGGTATAAACATACAGTGCATATATACAATACATAACATACAATAATGTCTAATACATTGTGTATTATATAATACAAGTGTATTGTACGTTTGCATGTACTGAATACTGTTGTACTAGTATCCGAGCATCTTGTATATGTGTATGTACGTGCATGTACTACAAAGAACGGTATTTACAGGACCGGCCCAATTATTTTGACACTTTAATGGCAAAGTGTGTAATCTATACGAATGACATACCCCGCTACGTGCCCTAATAATATCTAAAATAATTCCGTTTACAATTACTACACGTACATATTGCATATTTTCAATAATCCTTTAGATAATCTAATAATTTAACTAAAAAGAACCGAAAAACATGAATTGCAAATATTGTTAAATATTATTTGTATTAAATTTTGACATTATTTTCGTTGGTTTGTGGGCTCAGTCCGGTCCTAGGCTCGTTACACCCCCTACCCCTCTGCGTCGCGGACTATATTTCATGATTTTACGACGGCACGTGTGTCTGTGTCTGTGTGTGTGCTTTTGATTTATATTGATTAATTGATGGAGCTCTGATTGCTCCGTTTATAATTGTGCGACTGTATTGTTCGTGTCGGTTCGATTAGTTTAATGTGTGACGTTAAAAAATAACATCCCTTCCTTTTCCGTGCGCCCCTATAGTAGCCACAATCCCTCTCCACACTCTAGAGATCCTTCCTACACGACCTTTTCGATAAAAAGAGCACACTTTTAATCGACAAGGACGTGCATAATTTTCATTAGGAAATCTAACATACAACACGATAGCATTTTGTTTTTCTCGTTGCATAGCAACACAAATACCGATTGTAAAGCTTAATATTCGACGTACGTTACAGTGTAACGTTGCATTTTATTGGACTATTGAAAGAGGAATGTGCATTTGCAAATATTTCAGAAGCAAATCTACAACTTTTTCAATAAAGGAACATAACGACTTCTAGTTGGAGTTTGTATTAACAGTATTGTAAAATGCAGGATAATGGAATAGTAATATTTTATTTAAATATATTGCTACATCATATTTTTTTTTTGTATTACTCTGTTCGCTTACATTATTTCTAAGTTAATAAAATAAAGAAAACGCAGCAAAGTTATTCTCAATTGTTTACATTACGCTGGCAGAATTGATTATGTATTTTTTTATGGAAATTAATTAATATTTTAATTAACTATAGGTAATATTCTTCTGCTATAATAACTCTGTCAAAGTAGCTTTAAATATTCAATATATTCGTACATATACTGTATTCAGTCAAACAAGCAATTTACGTCATCGTTTAAGGAAAAACTAACAAAGATAAATATCACTATGTATATGTAAATATATTTTTTAGTCAACATTTTATTGGTTTTTTATTATTAATATGCACGAAAAAAATAATATTAATAAATATTTGTATTAAATTATTTTTCGTTCATTTTACATCAAACTATTTTTATTTTGTTTTTTACTAAATGTCAACGCCGAATACAAATATTACACGTTTATAGTAGACGTTTCTGAGCGACTGTAAATGTGTTTTTGTGTACCCCGAACATGGTTTTAATCCGTACTAGAACTACGTGTAAACGTAATCAAATCTGACGTCATAATTTCTAGTGACAATGCGTTGATGACGTGTTTGGTTGTTTGGCTGAATACAGTATACACACTTACAGTTTACATTATAGTAATCAGTCTTCAAAGTGTTTTTTTTTTTACCTGTCCCCGTACATTTTAAATGTATATGAATATTTACAGATGCGGACGGAAAATAAAAAAGTTTGTTTTATAAAAATAATGTCCTGTTGCTAATTGTGCACCGGTACAAGTTTCACGTACCCACAAATTCCTATATTACTCTTCTGGGTATTCCACGAGGTTTTTTTAAACTTTCATGCATTGCAGTAGCGGCTAGCTGAGTTAGAAAGTTACTTCGAACACCGAACTATCCATGGCACAGTTATAATCAATCCTGCTACATGTAAACTCTCTGCATTTGCAACCGAATGTTACATTATATAACCGACAATTGGGATTGTCAACCAGGCATGCAATGTTATAATTTATTTCTGACACACGTGTCGTTTTGTTTTCGTTATTTTTAATACACATTTAAGCGGCTTACACTAGAAGTAAATGTGGATTTTTTATTGTCATAGTGTTTTAGAATAAACAAATCGTTGGTATATTCCGGCGTAATGCATATGGCGCATGCGTCGTATTAGCTAGTCTTCCCACTGTTACACATCATAATTTGAATGGTATCGGTTTAAAACGCCCGTCACTGCGAACTGAGTGTTTTAGCAGCAATCCATTTGGAGTGCGCGAGACATCAGCCATGATACACAGTAATGACGGAAGAAAATTTACCGGGAATGTAGTGCTCACTCGAGAAAATGAGAAAAGTTTCGCCGAAGTAATTATTTAAGCATGATTGCACGTTGAGAATGAAGTGTGACACACAAAATACATGACAAACGATGTCTGTACATATATACGTACATATTCTGTCCCGGATAGTCCCTGCCAACTTCTACTCCGCTGAGATCTGTTCTGCACAATCTCTAATTGTCGACAATTGGAGATCTAAGTTAAAATATCTTCAGAAGACGAAGAACAGCCTTCGAGATATGATTGCGAGGTTGATTGAAATTTGTAGCAGTTTAATTAGCAAGTTCAGCTACTATTGCAGTATATATTTTCTTAACCTATTTTTTGCCTAAACTTCAAGTATGATTAATATCTTACGGTAAAACTTATCCAACGATATAAATTTTCCATATTTTTTTTTAGTTGAAGAAACTTAGTTCTCTTCATAATAATTAGTGACTTTTCAACTTCAAGTTTGCTCCTGCATACATCCTATATACAGGGTGTCCCACGAAATCAGCGACACGAGGAATTAACATGTAAATATAGAAAAATCATGATTACGAACTAGGCGATACATTTTGGAGCAAAAGTGTAAAGAAAAAAGTTGTTCAGAATTAAAAACTGCATAATATGATGCCATATTTATCTCTTAGTAATGAAATACGACAGAATTGTTCTAAAACTCTTGATGGAAATTCACATTTTAGATATTTAGAACCCTTTGCAAATGTCCTATTTTGTCCGATCCAAATCGGACGATGTTTTTGGTGCACAACTTTTAAACGGGCGTAATGGCCGTGACACACGTAGGCACGCATCGTACGCAATATAATCCGCGTTCACTAAATGAAGAGATCTCTTATCTAGAGTGGCCAGGCGAATTGTGGCACGTAGCCGTTGCTGCGTGCAAAAACTGTGCATGATAGCCATTCACGTAGACCCCAGAACCTTATGGGTAATTTAGTAAAGGATCCATGCGACGTTCAGTTTTTAATTATTAACCTCGTTTTGCCGTCATCCGCCCAGTGTGCCTCGTTCGTTCGTCCATTAGGTAGCAATTCTCCCGAAGGGAGCGTGGTGATTCGTATCAGGGACTGGGATTTACACAGTACTCCGTGATGAATGGATTTTTTTTTGCCAAATTGATTAGCGTATTTCATTGACAAACTCAAACTTGTTATGATTGTCAAAACTGTAATTCTATGGCAATTAAAAATCGCGTGTGCTCTATTTAATGAGGTTTTAAAGTTAATGCTTCAGGAACATAATAGTGCGCTCGCTGTTTACGAAGGTAATGCAGTGTATAGACGATACCTAGGTTGATGACTTCGTAAGCTGCTGTTCATTTATCGAAAGTTTCCGTTCATTCGGCGAGTGTCACATTTTAATAGCTGCTGTCGCAAGCCGTGCGACATGGCACATTAGTGCACAACTAAATTAAGAAACTTCGTCATCCACTCGTCCTGGTCGTCTGGGTGATTCCATCAAAGCGAATCACAAAAACAGAAGATTTTGCGCCTCTAAATCTGCACAGATTCAGCATTTTTAATTAAACAGGCGTTGAGGAGCCGCAACATGGTGGGATGTGGGGCATTGCCAAAATTAAAAGAAAACCACCCGGGAGAGTTGGTCTGCGGTGCCGGGAACAAAGACATGACGCGCGCGCGCGCGCGCGCAAATCTCGAGCGTTAATCTGAAACAGGATAAAGCTCTTAGTGCATTATTTTCGCCCGCTCCTTGAACAAGCGCCATCTAATCAGACTCAGAATAAAATCTGCATAAACAACGGGCACACACAGACAGAACATGCGGGACTTTGTCTTTTCTTCAACTATTGCAGTCGACGGCAGCCTTTATTCGTAAAGCCGCCAGGCAATGCGACGGATCCAATGGCAACCGACGCAAAAATAGATAATCTGTCGCAGAGAAGATTCGGGTAAATTTACTCTTCGCAACCCGGCGGCGTAATCCTCGACTGAATCTCAAGACGGGAAAAGAACGTTTCGTTCGTTTCTTATCTGCTGGTGGTTGCCGTGGAAAGCTGGACCTGTATGATCCGAATTACTAGATGTCGTTCGCGGTTGAATGTATGGAGAAATGAGAAGTGAGTCCTGCCGTCATGAAAGTTTGATGTTACAGAAATCATTCGTAAGAGCAAATGGAAAACGCACGATCCTGCGTGATCATAGAGAAAAGTGGCAGAAGGACCCAAAGTGAAACACGAGCGAGAGCATAGGCCGATGATAAGCCCTACGATGTGGACGCGAGCTGAAACCATAATGACCATCCTCAAAAAGCAATAGCACAATAGACGTGAAGACGGTAATATGTATTCAAGTGCGTATCGCAAATACATTGCAAGAATACAACTGCAGGAGTATCGGTCAGAATATATTTTATTCATCCTCAATAACTATGCAAAACGAGGCTTTGAAAGCTAATTGAAATTTTTTGCATTTTGATGCGAAGTGGCAACTGAATATATTGACCCGATTGATTCCATCCGTTAACCGCTGAATTAACCACGATGGATTTGCTTAATGAATGATCAGCTTAGACAGGAGTCAAGTAGGAAAAAAAATTGCCAATAGCTCGCAACCGAACCATTGGAATTTAATTTATCCGATTGACAATGGAGTCGATAAAAAAAAGCCGATTGGGTATAGTGTTTTATTTTCCCAGTAGGGAATAATGCGCTGCAAACGATGTACCAGCAGCTGCCTGTACAAAGGGCACTACAACAGAAAGGGCTTGGAAGTTGTTGTGAATTCAGCCGTGCGGAAAGGATACGGGATTTTTGATGTCTTTGCCATCGAACATATGATGATGATGATGGAAATATCAGAAAAAAAGGGAAGCGAAAAAAATGATTCCCAAATCGAATTTAATCGTCGGTTGACAGCGGGTCGGCAGAATCAAAGGAACGTTCAAGAATAAACACAGAAAGAGCAAGCGAGCCAGGACTTGGATGCTTTTTTCTGAAGTCACGAGACATCGAGAAGAGATATGACTGGGTCACAGTTATACACACACACACAACCATCGTCAGCATCAGGAATAGATAGGACGTGCTGACAGGAATAGAGCAGAAGTATATGTGTGTGTGTGTTAACAAACAAACAAACAAACAAGCTCCAGGGCAAAGTTCACATTTCGTCGTCGGATGTGCACAGGAATCAAATTTCAAGATTTCGTTCGCGTGACAGCACTCGGATTCGTTGTCGCCCGTACACATTGCACAGCGGATGGATTCGTAAGGCTGTTGCAACCGTAGCCTGTGATACACGCGCCCAGACGGACTTGGAACTTGTAATGGCCAGCAAAAAAGATGTTATCTACTTTAAAACAAACTTTGTGCAAAAACCTTTTACACGTTGGCCGTCGCTGGTATCGTTCAGAAATCGACATCATCGCAAATGGCGAGAGCGAGAGGACTGGCTAAAGCTTACAGACGCGGGCTTTAAGCTTCACGTGCACTTCATCTTCAGCTTTCCGTCCGTGTGTCTGGCTGGTTGTATAACAATGAAGACGCTACCAGGGGTAATGACAGGAGTTGTGAAGCATATGGTAAACACAGGGCGGCTTGTGACGAGTCTCTCCACATTTTCACCGGAGAAGTAGTTCGGATGGTCCTCATTTTAATTTAAAATTCACAGCACAATTAGCATAATTAAATTCGTACACTCGTTTTCTTGCACTTGCATGAGGTAGAAAGAAAAACGAAAGAGTCGTGGAATGCATAATGTTATGCAACGAATTCAGTCATGCATATATCTGCATAGCTATACACCGGCTGTAGGTTTTCATAAGGCACATGCATATACAACGTAGTAGGTAGTCACTCATCCTTAAATCAACAATTACCACCAGATCCTCGTCCGCCCTTGACTCCTGCTGTTCATTTCTGGTATTTGACCGTTATTCTCGTTGCTGCTGCTCTTTATCGTCGTTCGCCCTTTGAATGTTATTAAATTATTTTTCATTGCTCTCCGCTCGCCTCTCCGCTGCCACTTCTAAAAACAAAGTTGGAATAATTGTACTCATCGTCGTCGACGACGTCGACGCTGTGGAAATAGACGATATTTATATATTACCGGAAAACAAACGGGCCTCTCCATGGAAACCAATGTGTTTGTTCGTGTTGGCGGTGGTGATGCTGGAAAAAACAATTGAAGATCTTACGAATATAAAATTGGCTTGTTAACAATTTCGGTAAATGTCGACCAAACGAACGAACGAACGAACGAAGAAGACGAAAACACACACACCAATGGAATCAGCAGCCATTAGGCGGGATGCAAGGGGATGGGCCGTGCCTCCTTTGTTTCAATATTCCACGCTACCTGAACCAACAGAATTGTATGTATGATCTTTTTGAACCATCGAAATGTGTGTTTGACAATCTCAATGCGACAAATGAACATCATACAAACATTTCCAACTGGGTCAGTGATCATATCGTTGGTGAGTGTGTCTCTCTGTGTGTGTGTTTTTGTGCCCAAAGGGGCAATATGAATACAGATTGCGGATTGCAGTTTTTGCGATGGAAAGTTAGTAGGCGCGGCCGCTCGCCTCGAAGTTGTCTAACTAGTGCAAAGAAACTTTTCAATTCTCTGGCCTGCGATTGTTTCGACATCGTCATCGCCGTCATCGAAACACACGTGGGACCGGTTCAGAGGGCGAGCACTTTTACCGTTTCAAAGGCAACCGTTCCGGTTCAATTAACCGTCATACGGTAAAGTACAGCGGCATCGCAATTTAGTAATGACGTAGCAGAGAATCAGCTACAGCGAACGAGCAAAAAAAAAAAAAAAACAAACTAGAAAGAAACAATTTTCTAAATGGGTTATAAATACCAGGACCCTACACCGCCCCGTCGTCATCCTCTCTAAACGCCATTGCACCCGAAATGTGTTCGTGAAAAATACGAAGAGAACGTGGTCCCAGGGGTGCCATTAACAGACTTGTAATTTTGAGGAGGAGTGGGCGCACACGTGCATCGCAAATTCATTAGCCGCTCGTCCGCTCGTTTTGCCCTTGGACTTGTGACATTTGTCCATGTGAGTATACGCGTCTATCCATCTGTGCTCTCAGTCCCATCCATCCATTGTCCAACTATACGACGATGACAAATTTAAGAAATTGCTCTTTAATCAATCGAATTTTCTCCTGCCCAGATCAACCAATGATAACGGGGGTTTTGCAAATGAACAAAGATTAAATAGATCCAAAGAGTGCTGTTCTGATTACAGATTAAGTACAGCAGATATTCTCAATGCTGTTGAGAGATGAAGAGAAACTGGTTAATTGACATTACAGGGACTAAGATGTTCGTATCTGTTGGTTTCGGGTTGTGCAAGTTCCGTTACGGGACATCGTCTTACGGCTGGCCGTTCTATCAATCAAGTTTGCGCGAACCCTTAGCACGTCCTTTCGACCGTCCCTTAGACATTAAACAGGCCCGGCTTAAGAACAAATCCATCGCTAGGGTCGTCCTACAGCGCAATGAAGCATATAAGTGGATTTGTTTTTAATCTGGAGCATTGTCAAGTACAATTTCGTTAGTATTTTTAACACTTCTCTATTTGATCGCCAGCACGATCAAATAGAAGACGATTGCATGTCGTCTCTGGTTCCCAACTGCGGTCCTGGCCACAAGAGTTATACTGAGATGCGAATGGCCACGTTTACAGAGAGAGAGAGCACGATGCATAATGACACCGAGAATCAAGCCAGGACGTGAAGAGAAAGAGATTGTAGGACAGCGGAGGATATATAGTTGCGAACCGACCACCGATCCACACAGCAGATAACTAAATTAAATCTCCCAGTCCGAAGCCACCAATCATTCAATTTACCAAGTTTCAACCGTTGCCACACACCGTGTCCAACGGTCCCGTTGACCGGTCGATCGGTTACAAATTCAACCGGAGCATGGAACCGGGACGGTCACTGTTGACATGGGACTCTGTGCAACCGGAAGATTGTTGATTTCGGTAAACACATTGGAATGATCTTGGATGCAAACTAGTTAGTCCCATGCTCTTTCTACAACTCCTGATCACAATATATCACCCCCCCCCCTTCCCCCACTGGGAGGGGGGTAGTGAATATTAATCGACGACCGTGCAACCGTTAACGTAAACGTAAATTTATCGCCGCTTATTAATAATATCTAATAATACTACAAACGTTCAGCTCACTAGATATCAATTTAGTTCACAGTGGGCTACAAATCATAGGCGGGTTGTTACTGGCAGGGGCGTATGATGTCGCTTTGTGTGTGGGGTGGGGGTAGATATATTGCAAACGCGAGACAACACAGTACAGTGGACCTATAAAAAGGGATTATATTTTTATTATATAAAAACATTAATTTTTATCAAAATAAATCTACGTCATTAACATTAAACTAAACAGAATAAATTCAGCTATATTATAACGTGTATGGGTTTAAATTTATTAGCGGGGCAATTATTCCAAAAGCTCATACAAACAATTTCAGGGTATTTTCAGAAATTCCCTAGTGTTTAATCAATATTTCGTCAGTAGCAATATCGGTGCTGGTTGGCACAACAAATCGTAGGTTTAAATGTTTCTTGTGCAAGACAATTATGTCTGTTATGTTTTTCTTCAAAGAACTATGTATTTATGTATGTAAATTAGATGTTTATAGAGTAACACTAACACCCCCATCACTATTCTCAACTATGAGCGTGTGTATTTGTTTGTGTGTGTGATTCGATATGCGGACTGGTTTGCAAATGCCCGTATTATACGACACCCGGGACCCATATATACTCATAGCGAAGTATCATATTTCACAATTGCTCTTAACCAGGTGTTATATCAAAAATAAATACATACTGCCCTCTGGAGTGGCCTATAATGTATGACCTGAAGCGCAGTTGGCGCTGGTAGTGCCACGGTGCTGGTTGACAGTAACCGTAGCGAGTCTACTCATTGCGAGCATGATAACTAGGAGAAGTGTCGCCGCAGATCCATCGCGTGACACAAAAGTCAAGAGCTACAGTCGTGGTTTTTCATTTATACCATTGCGCCCTGGTATGTGGCGCCTCTAGCGGCCGAGTGATATAAACAGTAATATGCGCTTGCAGTTTTAAAAACAACCGTGCATCGTGACAGTTGCAATGAGGTACTTTTACCTAGTCTATCCAAACTAGCGTTACTATAAACAGTTTTGAAGGACATCTCGCACTCTTCTGATGATATGTGTGCCTGCTTGACTTACAAATACTACATTCGCACGGGCGATGTAATATATCGAGCCCGTTTGTTCCTCTGCACACATACACCATTTTGTTGTATTATTTTCTGCTAGTGATTTTTCTCTTTTAAATGCGCAATTTGTAACAATACTCGAGACTACACTGCCTGGTGGCGCTGGTGGAGAGGACCGTTGACTGCTGGTGTCGCTGCTGTATGCCTCTTTGGCGGAAATTATAGCGGAGATCACCGGAGTCCCCGGATGACGTACGATGTTTCAGGACGTGCACCATCCTCCATTCAGGGCATTTGTTTTCCCAGCCACGATTAATAATTGCCAAGGCATCAGCGAAACACACCGGGAAGACATTCCACTTTTATTCGTACCATTTGTAACACTTGTAATATTACGACCAAGCCTGTTCTTGATACGGTGGCAAAGTTGAATTCAAATAGGTGCTTGTCAATATCAACGTAGAAGTAGTGTTTGCACATGCGACAAAACATACATTTACAAAGTAGCATAGATAATTCAATATGCATGCTCTTAAAAGAAACTCTCCAATTCATCTAAAACGCCACCTGATTCCACGTCCATTTCGCTAAAAGTCACGTCAGTCGTTCTACTTTGAATTAGTAAATAATTCCGAGGGTTGTTTTGTCTGCGCGGAGTGGAAACTTCTTACGAGATTTCACTTTTGAACTTGTCACTGGGCCCGTAAACAAGGCTATACAATTTTTTGTCAATTACCGCGCCGTAGGACGTAGACATTGTCAAGCAGCCGATATTAAATTATACCGTGCGAAACAAAGAAGCAGAAGAAGACAACGACGACGACGACGAGGTAGACGAAGAAAGGAAAGTTCACTATTGCTGGTACCCCTTGTCAGTTTGTCCAAAACGAGCGAGAGAGGGAGTTTTGTGATTAATACCTTAACCTTGACTTGCTAAGGAATGACACAGCCTGTTAATTGCCTGTCGTGCTAATGTCAAACAACATTCCCCCCTCGCCCCTGACGGGGGTAGGGGAGTGGTCCCTTTAGACTGTGCTGGCTTTGATTAGTTGACATACACAGTGTGACTGAACGTTTTTCAATTATACGCACTAGAGTTCGATCCGTATCCCGAACAATTCCTGCTGGATCCCGCCACACATTTTTGTGTTCCTGCTTCGGGTGTTGTGCAGGAGTTTTAAATACACAGGAAATTAATTCAGGTGCACCTGAATCGGTCACGTGAACTCGAACGGGAATGGTCACGTTGGTTGATCATTCGTTCATTTTGTTCACACCACAAAGCACCACATGTTTGCCAATATTTCGTTTAACATTCACAAAAATGTGGTTCTCGTATCAGAAGTCAATGAAATTAAAACCATATACAATAGTTCTGCATCCGTACAGCATCATTTCCACCCGTGGCCAAATGAATAAAACTACATTTTAGATTTAGATGCAGATGTTCACTAAAACCACACGGCTGTACATTGACGTTACAGACTGTGGAACGACCGTTAACTGATTAGCGGCCGATCACCAAACCGAGAACCATCTGTCGATGTTCGCGGCAATGAGTATCTTTAATTCATTAGCCCGATCGACGGGATGAACTTCGATGGTGTTACACTGAATGTACTCCATGACATGTCGCTTCTAATCGATGTGTCACCTGTACCAGTGTTTACTGCCAATATGTACTAGTAGAGAAATGAACAATAATTCAAAACGACCATTATATTTCATAAACGAACACCACTTGAAACTTCTTCATGTCGTTGGTCTATTTACGAATAGTTGTCCAAGAAAAAAGCTGGTCTCATTGTTGGAGATATGCTTACATCTCATTGCACAATCATTGTAGAGGGATATCAACCAACTATATTCAATATTTTCCTGCTATTGCTTGTCCACAGAGAGATATTTTCAATATTGTTGATATACCCCGTGCATTTGTTTATATTAAACCGCTATAACATTGATTTGCCAGGTTTTATAATTAGATATCCATGTAAATTCTGCAAAATGCGTCGGCTTTGAAAAATCACTAAACAAATGCCAATATTTACACGTACCAACCGGTAAATTCAGATATTCTCTGCATATTATACGTTGCTCCTGGAACAGCATCGATCATTATTTCGTGTTCTGCGTGTTTACAATTAAATAACCTAGGAAAATCTAATTCCTATCCATTTGCTCCCCAATCTAATAATCTAAAATAACACAAAGAAGATTTCGTGTGCTCGGAGCTGCTGTCGGCATTTATAAGTGCGCTACACAATTGGACTACCCGAGCCTCGAGAGTCTTGCATTCATCTCGCGTATCATCCATTGTCTTGCTCCATACACCCGCGTCTCCATCTCACCACTTTAATCTTCCTTGGCTGCCGTAATCATTCTTTGTCTTACTCATCATCATCGCCAGCGTTTAGCCTAGGATATATTTTATATTCGCAATTTATACAACTCATTGTGCATCCATTTCCATGAACGCCACACTTTATCCCAAGTTGGCGACGGCGGCAAAAAAAATCTACACAATAGCTATCGGATTGTGCGTTAAATATTTGAGTGTACCTTTCAACTATACATTGTAACTTTTCCCCGCATGTATATGGATTTTACTTGAAAGATTCAACAGCACGGCTATTACAAATGGCCAAATGGCTCGATATTGTTTCTATACCTGGACTGTTCCTAGGACTTTAATCAGCCAAATTGCTCCTGAAACACTCGGAGCATGTTATAAACACTGATCATTTCACTGGCGGGGCAATCTGGCACAGCTCACATCTTGATCAACAAAACGGGTTCCGTGTTGGTTGAGTGAAAGAAGAATGCCCATAAACACAAATAATCGAACAAGCTATAATCGTAACGCCCGCCAGTAACATAACTCCGAGCCCCGTGGTCCAGGAGAGTTATCGATGACCAAACAACAGTACTTTGATGGCACTTTAAAAATTCATCTCTTGCCGGCCGAATTCGCACTGCTGCTGGCGCTCACAAAAACCTTTATCTAAATTACTTCGGAGATTTTATTTTACGATTGCACCGGCGCCATTTGTAAAGAGTGCACGGGACGTTAAGATAAGTGACGTTTAAATGCTTACGAGATGGTATCACATCTGGTAGCGCACACAGTAGTCAATACGCTACGTCTGTACCATTTGCCTCAATTGGTTATTGGTGGTTTTGTATCAATGCACCGCTATCAGCCAAATATGACAGACTTATCGAAATGTAAATCTATTGCGCCAAAAAGAGACGCCGAAAAACATCAACTAATTTGTAAACTGTCATCATATCTAACAAACCTGCTCTCCTTACATTAAATATAAATTAAACGAATTCATTAGATTAGCCGTGGAAGCAACGGGTATGTATCATTAATTAACCAGTATGAAGTGTACATACATAGACTGCACAAGGAATGAAGAAAATCCACTTCACAGGGAGGAAGTTGGAATAAAAAAAAGCCAAGACAACCGACAACAACAACAACAACAACAACTAGAGATTCGTGTGTTGCCCGCAGATTTTATTCTCCAAAAGTAATTATTCTTCTTTTGTGTAGTCCGCCGCCTTTCTGAATTTAACAAATGATTCACGCGGTACTCATTTGTTTTTGCGACGATGACGACGACGATGTTGCCATCCAGCGGTGTGTGAGCGCATTAGGAATATTTTTCTTATTAACATGCGTCGTTAAGGAGAGCGTGCTATCAACCACCACAAATACATCGGGAACACGTGACGGTGCTGTGTTTCGTGTGGCATTATTGGTTGAGCTGCCGTTGGAATGGAGAGCGGTGTTATTGATTCCGGTCGCTTTGTAGTTTAACACTGCGTTAGTGGCGGGATATTTATTTGCCTGGCTATTGACAGGCGAACCTCCACACACATGGGAAAATAAACTAAAGGTGTCAATGATTCACACCAAAACGGGCCGGGATATATCGTTGAATACGATCCGACAGTGATGAAGCAACTGCGACACCAATACTCAGAGATTCTCTGCTAAGAACATTTTCGCATCTGCATAGGGAGTACATTTGGGATTGGAAATAAATTCTAGCACGGTTATGATGAACCTTCGACACGGCAAGCACTACGAGTATGTTCTGCCCGATTCTGCTGAACCCAACTGACATTTTTTCGCTTTCAAACCAGGCCCATATATTTTCTAGAGGATATCGGTGACACAGCTAAGAATATGATGAGGTTTTTTTTCTGCCAATGTCGTTCCCGACCACCCAAAACTTTCTGGACGTGGTATTAATATTAATTAGAGATGTTCATGGACGCACGTCGTGTCATTGACCATTTTCCCCTACGGAAATACGAGATGTATTACCGCTGATTTGTCGCCCGCCAGTGCTCGTCAAACTTTGCACATGACGCTTACAACATCCCCGCAGACAATAAAGTGTATATTGCTTCCGTTGCTACATTGACAGATTAGCAAACAAAGCAAAACTCAGGTTCATTGCATTCTTGTCAGCTTCCCTAAAAAAAAAAAACAATGACAAACTGCATTTGTTTCTACTGGATCTACCGTTGACAGTGCACCAATTGTTTTTCAAATTGCCACGTTTCATATCTTTTGGTGTTTTCTCCCAAGACCATATATGTTGACGACCACTGTCGCGGTGGCTTCCTGTGACACACAAAAAGAGGCCAGCGTGAAAAAGAAGAAGTAAAAGAAGAAGAAGAAGAAGAGGGTACGTCAGCACCATCGCCGCATACTGGGGGACTCTCTGTTTTACATGAACCGCATGTCATATTTAATCGGAACAGACAGTTTTCGGTGCACGCCGGCTCTCGTTTGCTGATTTTTGCAGGTGAACAGATAAATCTTGTGTTCCCCCTTCATACACACTCTCCGCGTTTCAGTCCCCGCTGGCCGCCTGCGTTGCTCACCTTTTTGCTCCACCTTGGCTGCAAAAATTACGCAAAAATAATGGCCGAGTGTCAAATGAAATATGTTTCCATAAAAATATTTGTGTGTTATCGCCGTTGTAAAAAGTATTTTACCGGAAAGTCATAACTCTCGAGCGTCGCGACGAACAGGAGACGACAGTCGGAACGCCGAGGATTCACCCGCCACCGCTCCTCGCTCCTCCTGGGGTTCCGTCAATACCGACCGCTATTACATGCTTCAAACTGGCATTGATACAGTTCACAACCGAGGAAGATCACTTGTACAGCTGTCAGTGTGGGAATACAAGTAGGAAGTTGCAATTATCAACAACGACGCAACCAAAATGACAGGATAATGAATGCTACTTTGACAGATTTGATAATCTGACTATCCTAATATCATACATAGCATACTATAAACTTGTCACCACTAAATGACTGCATCATTACGTTACTTATAATGTATCAGATTCATGTCCAACATATTTTTGTGGGCGAGTGAGTAGTTTCACACACCACTATCGTCTACAAGATGATTTATTGACGTTCACATTCTGTTAAAAGCGCTGACCAGCCATGCTTTCGTTCGGCGTTCAATTTGTTACCTGCCAGAAAAATTTTAACCATTTTTTACACCATCCAATTCGTTTATAAATCACACAAACATCGAACTATGGTATGTATGGAGCGTCTAGTATCAATAGTTGTTAATTAGAATGTGCAAAAGTTATAAAACTACTGGCTGAATCTAATCTAATATTACACAGATAGTGTTTGCTATTCCGGGTATGAAATGATTCCATCGCCAAGACGTAGCAAGATAGTAGCATCAATGGCAATGGGCAACATTGCCATGCAGAGGACGTGACTATCGGTGGGGGAGTGGTTCAGTATATAAAACCCGAATCACCCGAATCCTAATGACCAGCCACTCCAGTTTCTTTCACGCCAAATCCTCGGTTATAAATTGAGAAAGTGCCACCACATCCTGATGCAATGGTGTGGGAAATGCCAAAACAATTCGTACCACCCTTCGGCAGCACCGCAACTGACTGTCGAAATTTACATACGGTATCGACGGCGGCAGCACCACCAGCCTTGCCCGCGGCGGTGGCACTATTTAATTAAAAGGAATTTATCGATTCCCAAACGGGAATAATTCTACTTTAAATGTCCAAGGTGTGCAGTGCCCGTATTTCAGCTGGAACTAATTCCAGCGACTGGATTTATGGGTTGGTTCGCCTCCCGGAATGTTTCCATCCAGAAGAGGAGTCCAGTGCAAAGAGAGACGGGAGTTTGGGGTTTGGATGACGCAAATAGAATACGATACTACAAGTGACACAGACGCTGAGAATTCTAACATCGAATACTGTGTATATTGTATCAACTTATTGATGATGATCCAAGTATAATTTCATGTTTCTTTGAAACACTCCATTACCGGGTGTTGTAACTCGATTAGACGCTGTAATGACTCCACGTGTGTTAGAAGGAGTTGACATTAACGTAGTTACTGGCTTGGAGTATGTGTTTATCGCATGCGGAAGGCACTGTTTCACATCCCCTGTATGTGTGTGTGTGTGTGTGTGTTTGCGGCTAATTTCTCTTGAAGATGTCGCCGGATGCACAAATTGAGTTAGCGCAGCCACAATCTAATAATACTCCAACACCCAACCGAATTACAACCCGCGCGGACATCTGCAGAAATGACCGCTGGACAATTGTGTAAAACGTTATAATTGACAAAGATAGACACTCACACATCGTCCAAGTCCATATGAACACCAGACACAAAGTTAAGTCGCGCATTGACAAATCTAATGACAAATATCACATACTCGCAAATCGCTAGATAAATAACCAAAATGTGTTTCATGTGAATCGCACGTGATAGCCGGAACGAAAAGAAAGTCTGACACTTCACCAGCACTCTAGATCCATTTCCGCAGCCCGTCCGTTCGAGATGTTGCGAATATAATGACGTTTAAAGTTTCCAAAATCGATGTATATTGTTTTAAAGTACCATCACATTATTGGGGCCGTTGCAAAAATGAACACCAGAAAAATGTATTACTTTGTAAATGGTGAGTGTATGGAATAGATAGATGAATGGACATGTTTAATTTAGTGTAAAACGATTTAGCGACATGTATCATATATCCCGCGACATGAATTATGCACCTGACATATCGCCTGTGCAACTGACTGTTGCACGGATCATTTAAACCCGCGGGCGACATCTCTATTCTCATTATAATCAACAATTTCGAACAAAAGTCGACATGTATTAATATATAATGGTATTTGCTCGGTAGATACTACTAGGTACGGTATGTAGGGTACTAATATATTACATCTTGTTAGCCGAATAGCCAGGCATGTAGCTGCAGGTAATTGGTCACAGTGGCTGAGCCGAGAAAATCGACCGATAACCGTTCAGACGACATTCGACCGTATTAATCAACGTGGTTCTGACACTGGCCACAGCTTCGATGGTCAGCGGTCGAAAGCATGGTTGAAATATTGTCCCGATAAGATTAGCACGGTGCTACGCTTGCACCATCCGAGATATGCCGGACCATAAAGTATTGTAAAAATATTGTGGCAACGTCTTCATTTTTGCCCACCACGCTTTATAAATATCGATGTTTTAATACTGGTAATCTCAAAGAATGTCGAGAGCAAAATTCGCCCAAAAGTGGGAAAACCTTCGGATTTTAAGGGGAGTTGGTTTACTTAGAAGGAAAACACCAGTACTCCATTATACGGTGGGGTGGCGGGGGGGGGGGCTTCCTCTGTCTTGCATCACCTAGTAATTTCACATTAACAACGACAGCAGTACTTTGCTTCCCGACTGGCTTTGCTACCGTTTTGATAAATTTCAAAAATTATTCCACGTCATGATTGATGCATAATATCCGTACCGACACGGCCGCCGCTGCCGTCAGCGTTGTTGCCCCCCCCCAGACGACGCTGAAAACATACAACAAAACTTTGATGACAAAGTGACTTCATTGCGTTGTGAAATTTATATCGCCATTCCTCCGCACCGCACCCCGCCTCGCGCCAACTGCACCGACGCTGAATTATTATTAGCCTGTGTAAGAATAGCACAGCGGCCGGATATAAGCAGGGGCGTACGTGATACGCAAGTCGAGATTTCAGATTTATTATATAATATATGTTCGGTACGATCAATATTCGCGCGTAACGAGCTAGCGGAATAGCCAAGGAACTGCGATGAAACTGTTAGGGATATGTCTAATATTAGTCGATGATCAAATCAGAGGTGACGAAAAGGAAAAGAACGGGAAAAAAATGAAACAGAAGTTCAGCGTCCGCTCGGCCAAGGACGGGGGCAAGATGGCGAGTCTGGGGTAATTTACGATTGCAGGTTATTGCAACGAACATTTCCACGTAGCAACGTGCTGGTTTGGTGAGTCGCCCTGCAATGTTAAGAATGCCACTTGGAGTTATGTAAGTTGCGGTCTAGCGTCGCAATATATGACGCGGTATTTCACCCACAGCAGTACCTAAAAGTTTCCATCGCAATTCGCAGCCAGCGAATATCAACAACGAACCCCCATTACGAGAATAATATGCACCAAAACTAGAAGCCCCCAATATATCTACACCTGAATATTTGTGAGTAGTTAGTCTATCCTATCGAAAATCGCATTTTCATATCTAGCATCCATTTTGTCTTATTACAGCTTTATAAAGAGATTCCAGTTGATCGTTTCTTACCTCATCCGCCCAACGAATGATGGAGTAAACTCCAACGGTGTCCAGATGCCTAGGTCAGAGTGTCTTACGTCTTCCCAACCGGAGTATTTCACCAGGGAGCATGCTGGTGACGGCATATCTGCACAAACAATTCAACATTTAGTACACTTGATCTAGAACATGTTCGCGAACATCGACAACATAGATTAAGAAATGGAAAAAAAAACTGGATACACCAGCCATTGCGAGTTGAGGTTTGCGGATAAATGGCACGGCTACCCGATTATGCGGCGACCCGATTAATCGATGTCCAATCCTGTATATGTATAGTACATGTAATGGGGGCGGATTTAGTGAATAGCCGCCCGTTCGGGCCGTAACAAATTGCTCCAAAACAAAATAATTAATTCTCTTTTGCAAGTTTTCCATTGCTCGTAATGGATTCGTGGCGGGTCGAACCGCACACACTCAGTTCTGCCGTTTACCCTTCGTTAGATAGAAATCACTGGTAATATACAGTGACACGTTTCCAGTCATTCCCTTCCTTCCTCTGACTAACTCACAAGTTTCTTTCCTTGACCAGACCACATATAAAAACCCCAATATTAACTACTGTTTCCCTAGGAATTATGCCAGAAATCACTTTCAGATCTAGCTGCTTCTTCTTCTTCTTCTTCCAATGTCCCAACATCACAACTACCCCCGCGCTCTCTCCTCCAACGAATAGATGCTCAAGGCCCGCTTTGATTAATTGTCGCTCGTTACTGCTTCTGTTGTAATCGATCACGCTACATTAACTTCTGGGCACATCATCTTTTATTTCTTTCCGCTGGTAAAAATAATATTCTTAACGGAAACTTCGCCGGGAAGAAGTTTTTTTCGCTTTCTTATACACTACTATACCGCCATCGGATTAAATCAAATTGCGCATCTCTCGGGCGCTCGCACTCACAAAAGAATCATCGGGCCGCGAAGATTTAACAAGAATGCAATTAAAGTAAGTATGGCGGTGGTCGTCGAGGAAAACATACCAAACCCACAATATTCCAATCATGTGTGAAACTCGCATATACAGTGATGGATTGGAGACAGGATATGCAAAGAAATATACACGCTTTACCGATCTCTCTACGGCAAGCAACTAAACATCTTGTTTTTATTATTCCAAATACCAATACAACATTAATTCCCGAGAAGTTTCATTTGTAACCCAATGTGCGGGTACCAACATTAAACCTGGACGCCTGGGGTGGAGATGGAGTCAATTCTACCGATGTTATCGAATGCCGTTTAATATAACCGACGCGAACGATATTTCCCCAGCATCGAGGACGTTGCCCAAAAGTGTTTCTGAATATACGCAGGCAAACCGATAGCAGAATACTAATATAACGGTGTAACCCTCCTCCCTCCACTCCTCTGCCGTCTCATCCGTCGTAGTACAACAGCAACGACGACGGCAACGACGACGACGACGCTGTGTGATGAAACGTGAAAACTAGAATGGAAGCACGCGACTGAATTTAATAAATGTTTTGTAATACTTCAACTTATTGGTCGCAAGCGTTTGGATATTCACCGTCGCCACGCATCCCAGCGATCCTGTACTTTGATAAACAATCAATGTTAAATCTCGTCTAGACACTGAACCAATACGCAGTTTATAATTACAAACTCGTTGCACCGGTTCTTCACGAATCCCTTCGAAAGATTTGCTACAGATATGTGGTGTTTAATTTTGTTAAAACAAAAAGGGTATCAGTAAATGTCGATATTTGTTAGTCCGCATATGGATGTAACATTGCGATACGTTACTCCCCCGGAGTCTAGAATCTATCCGGCGGAAACAAAGCATAAACAATTCCCTAAGCCAACGTAGAAAACGAAACCGCGATCAAATATTAAACGTAGGAAAACCGATGCCACATTTTTTTTGCGTGTTGTTGAAACGAAATTTCTTTCATACAATTGTTCAGTCACTTTTTTTTTCCCATACGGCGTTCTGGAATGCATAGCAGATTTTGTACACATTTTTATTGACTACTTATACTGAATTACAACTTTTGTGGGATATTTTATATAAAGTTCCATCAGCTGACGGGTGAAGTCTGCCGAAAGAGTTTCGAAATAAGATAAACGGACGATGATTATGTTTTTTTTACACACCGCGATCAACCGCATATGTTCGTGCATCTATATGACCAGCGGGTGAATTATGAATTTCGGAGGTTATCCGCTTCAGAAATCGCCGCTTGTCGTTTCATTAACTCGAAGTTTTTGACACGTTAGCGTGCAGTTTTTTACTCGCCCGAGAATGTCCATTTTTTGGTTCATTTCTTTCTGCGCCCTGTGAGCCCAACTGACACGTGTTTTTTCCAACCTTGCGTGTTGGTGCGTCTGGGCAAAAAAATCGGTGCGAATATATAAGCATTCAACGGTATATAAAATTCTTCGCTCGACCCAGTCATATAACCAACGAAATTGGAAGCATATGGAGTATTATTATTAAAAAGTCGATCTAATATCCATATAGTTTCTCAATAAGAACAATTGGGGCATTCGTTGTTCCGTGCTTAATAATCAGAAGGCCTTCAGGCCCGTTGAACCCCATTTTAGGAATCTATACGGCTCAACTTTTGTACATATACATCGTCAGGTAGTCTGTAAACAAGTGCCTCTGATCACGTCTGTTATTTGCCAATGAATAATGAAGAAACACGGAGCACAGCAGGCCGATATCAATTAAACATTGTAATTAAAAAACGCGGCTGTTCACACTTCATTAAATACGAATTGAACAGAGAATTTACATTTCACACATAATTTATCATACCGCCCCCGAGGGGGCGTCAATGAATTATGAAAAAGTCAACAATTATTAAATTTCAATAATGTTTTGACACATTTGGGATAATTAATAATAAATTTAATTTCCATCTCATCTTTTAAAAAATGTAACACACGAAAATGTACGTTATTACCAAAAGAAAAAAAAAAGATTTGCAAGAATATTTTTCATATTACCTTACCCTCTTAATACTATTAGATATGCTTCATTCTCTTGCGAATACTTGCATATTCTACAGTCACAAGTAATACAGTGTTCGTATGTTGTTTACTGAACAAAAACGTGCATTTTAATAAAGCTGGCCGTGGAACATCAATAGAGATTACTCGAGGACGAGCAGCAGGGTTGGGGGGCCGATTGTGGAGTGTGTTCCTAATGAGCACGGTGACGCACACGTCACACTTCGGACCAAGTGACAAATTGCACAGCTCAGGAATTTATGCACAGTCGCCACGCTTGTACTTCTAACCTCACAAACTTCTGCCAAACCCGCAGAGAGTCGATCTACGAAAACATCCGGCACGAAGGACCACTTCCAATGTTGTTGCAGACACCGCACGCGCGAATTTCAGACACGACACGACGGCGCGGTTAAATATCGCAAATTCTGTTTGTGATTGATGACGGATGAAAGTTTTGCCACCGCGGGAAAATTTATGGTTGCGTCTTCATAATTGTTGTAATGCGAGATCATTTTCTGGGGACGGCGTTCAAATCTGAGCAGATTAGCGAATGTAGTCGGAGGAGGTAGTAGTACATATTTCAGCGTGTTTACCCGTTGTCAAATAAAGTTCTACCCGGTTTCGTCGGGTAAAACTATTAAATGCGGCAGATAAATTCAGTTTTCTTTTAAACTAGAAGGATGCAAGCATCTGACATCTGTGCATATGTCTTTCTGTCAACTGTGACTGATGTAAGGCGACGCGGTGAGGAGCAAGAGGGCTTAACCAAGTCATTCGCGCGCGGTGCTAGTTTCGTGCAAAAGTTTCCACATTAGAAGTGTCAGCGAGTATATGAAAGTCAGATAAAGAAAAATAGCAGCAGTTTGTTGTCATGTCAAATGTGTGTTGTCATCATCAAGAATATTACTATGTCACCAACGTATGAACTGTTGCTTTCATATAATTAAATACACAATAGTGCCGTTATTGCATTCCTCCGTACCAGCGGGAGAAAAAAAAACAAATACAGTTTTTTTTTTTCCAGAATAAAATCAATTTCCCCTTGCAATTTTGCAATTTTCATCGGTACGAGACCATGCAGTATAGTCGGTCAGGGATGCACAGGAAGAATAAGAAGAACAAATAACGGCTACAGAAGAAATTCCAATTTTGTAAACGCGTAATTTTTTGTTGTTGTTGTCTAGAGTGAGGTTTTTTATCTTCATTTCTGCGCACACTCTTATTCCCGTCTTCCGGGGCCTTGGTTGTTCATCCTCTTCCTCTTCCTGCGTTGCTTGTGTACTTCTAACATGTCGTGATAAATGGTACATTAAGTACAACCCCCGTACGAAGGCTGCGCCCTTTCCACAGAAGGGTTGAGTCTGTGTGACACACACGTCAAACCCTGCTGCGTGACAGTCGAGCGTTCTCATCATTCAAATTACACCAGTGCTTCGCAAACAGAGTCCGCTGCTGGTGCTAAAGAATCGCTGTGCCATTCATTTACAAATACATGATATGATATTTTGTCTCTTTCCTGCCCTTTTACTTCCTCGGGAGTAAATGCGTTAAGTATTTGCCAATCTTAAAACACATTATATTGTGTTTATGTGTCAACAATTTGACACACGCTCTTCATGCACATACATTACATGTGACGAGGTCATCTGCACATCCCCGCCCCTCATCCCTAGCTTGCGGCAAAATGGCGGGCGATACGTATGTGCGGTCTGCCAGCGGAGATTTGCTTGGTGCAACCGGCGGTTGCACTTGGGGGGACTGGGTGGTTGCACCATTGCAAGTGCGCAGCATATCGCGTCATCATACATAACCTCTGTACTGAGATAGCAGATGAACAGAAAGGGCTGTTATACAGTGCCATCTAGACTGGATATTATGTAACGTGCGATTGTAATGTGTAGGCACTGTGCATCTAATCACACAGGGTGGATAATAATTGCACAATGATTTACACCACGAGTGACCTGATGATGAAACCAGGTCACCCATCGATGGTCAGTGCGATTATTAACTCCTAGAAGCCGGACACACACACATATACATACACACATGTATGCTATTGCGCGCGCACTAATTGATATTAAATACATGTATCAGTCAGGAACTAATGATCATTAACAGAGGATATAGCTCTTTGATAATATGCTCAATTCCAGTGATGCACAACATATTGTGTATAAAGGACCGCATATAAACTCGTTTCTGAGTCGGGAGATCGCAAAAGATTTTTTTTCGTTTTTGACCGAGGCTCATTCTATTGTTAAAAACGCCCAAAATTTGTAAAAGGACCGCGGACTGCTCTATTCAAACATATATCGCAGTGACGTCATGTCAGATAAATTTAATTCACGACAAAATAAGCTATCTCTTTCCTATACATTTTACTCGTATAAATCTATATTATTGTATTAAGGGGCGGGGCTTATCTATAATGCGTGACGTCACTCCCATATGTGTTTGAATAGACTCTAACCATTGTTACCTGTACATTAACAACAGTTTATATTGTATATCAAAATATGAAACAACGTTTTTAACAAATAAACATTAGCTTATCAAAGGCACCCGCTAAAACTATTGTTTTAAAGTATGAATACCAGAATATACCAACTTTGAAAGCATAAACTATAATTATAATGCTGTCCACGCCATGTTGTATTTGTATTATATTAATTTACCCTGATAATAAACTAGCAAATAATTTGGTTAAACATTCATTAAGGCCAAACTAATATTAATATATGATTTCGATATAAATTATCAGTAATATTCCAATAATACAAATGCCAACGCCAATATAATTAAATTAATATATATTTTCAACATTAAAAAATCGATTTCTAGTTCATAAATGAATCATGATATTCATTCGTAAATAATAATGGTGGATAAACATTGCATAGAAAATGCAATCGAGTGCAATGCATGTTGGGTATTTATTTTATAAAATAAATGTACGCTTGTTCTCGCCAGAACTTCATCAGTCTGTACTGAATGTCTGCATATGGTTGGTTGGACTTTATTAAAGCCACTGTTGTCTGTACATGTAGAGATCCACTGGAATGCTCTGGCCACATTCTATTTGCAAAGGGCGTCTCCATGTATGTGTGTGTGATCTCAAAATGTCAAGAATGACCACAAGCATCTGGATCAGATGTTTCAAAACAGTTTGCATCGTTCAGAAACGATTCATATGTTCCACCATCAACGCTAGCTATGGACAAGCACTGTCGAAACAAATGCATCTCCTAGGCGACGCCATGTTATATACTAAACAACATTCATATGCATCGATAACATTTACAACTGCGGATCAGTTTAATACGATCTACATTAATACCTGTCTGTATGAATGTTGGTTTACATTTTTGTTTCGTCACGTAAATTTTACAACACGCATCATGGTGTATAATCAACGAAAAAAAATACCAGTCGTAAATTATGTATCGCATTCGTGGATCTGGCAATGGATCAAATCGATGTCCGTGCACACGTCTGTATACGTTACATATGTATGTATGCAAATGTACATGTACATAACCTAGAATGGAATAGAAACAACACGCGTTACACACGCACTTGTCATTCGTTCAGGCAGGCTCGTGGTGTGTGTGTGTGTGTGTAATTCATCGAGTCATGTTTTGACAGCTTCGACTGTGTTTCCGAAATGTCATACGAAGTCGCGAAAAATGTATGTACTACACATAATCTTCTGGCTTGACATCTCAGTAACCGTATGACGATATATTATAGATACCTTGTGTAAGAAGTAAGTGCATGATGTTGATGTAAACGTATTTTAGACAACCAGTTCACTTTACAGTTCAAGACCTGTTTAAATATTTAATATTGCTCGTTGGCGAACCGCATACACGGTATGTCCTTCTCGCTGTCATATAGAACACGTTATAAGGGCCAAAATAGCCCCGGAAATGTGTAGTTCTGATCAGGGTTGGACTGGCCCACCGGGACGTCGGGAAGTTTCCCGGTGGGCCGGTCGTATTGCGCGATGAACAATCAACAAAAGTTATTATATTCAGAAACATTTTCTAAAAATTTAATAATTTAAATAGTAATCTTAATAAAGATGTGATTTTGCATAAGCATTGTATTTTGTTGTTGCCTTTTCTCAGAGAAAATGGGCCGGTATTCCTAAACTTCCCGGTACAATTTGCATAGCCAGTCCAACCCTGGTTCTGATACCTGAATATATTCACAAAACCCTGATTTTTATTCCAACAACATGATAGAGAAAACAACGACATACATTTTTCTTTTAACTCAACAAGTAACCACAATAGAATAGAAGGGA
Organism: Carabus problematicus; assembly: GCA_963422195.1. Classification (NCBI taxonomy): domain Eukaryota; kingdom Metazoa; phylum Arthropoda; class Insecta; order Coleoptera; family Carabidae; genus Carabus; species Carabus problematicus. The sequence continues at coordinate 13,487,233 of OY728588.1, read as the reverse complement.
AGGGTTGTTGTTACCGCCGTAGCAACCTGATCCCGGTAAGTACATGTTAACCACAGGCGACACTCGGATTACACCAACCTGACAACCTGGCGATACAAGATTCGGGTTACCGACATGACAAAATCAATACTCAAACACAAGATGCCAACGATAAAAACTATGAGATACAAGGTCCGCCTAAGTAGACAAAAATTGCACATTTATGGGCCGATGTTGATGGTGATTTCATATTTTAAAAATATTGCATAGCTCACTAGATAATGACAGACATGTGATGTTGTCGAATTTTTCTATTTCTGTACATTACTTTGTTTAATAAACCTCACAGCCTTCGATTTGTCCCTACATAACTCTTCATTAGAGCAAAGATCTATAGCTTCAAGAATGCATCTGTTTTCTTTACGTCTGGGTCGACCACAGATTCCTACCCATCCTGATCAGACGCCCCTCGGCAAGTCTTCAACTATGGCGACGCGGTGGCGTTTTAAAACTTTTGCCGTGCGCATCGATTAGAAAGTTTTGCCACTTCCGGTTTCCTATGCCGAAACGGGAAAGCTTCCCATTTCAAATTCGAAAAACTCCTTCCCGTGTTAACGCCCGCCTCCCATCCACATACATCGGCGGAAGCATCTCGACTATAAAATGTTCTGTATGTGCATTTGTACATGGACGAAGTTTGCTGGATGGTAGACACACGTGTGTGTGTGTGTGAGAGTGTGTGTAGTCGTTCGTGCGTGTTGCTCAGCGGATCGAGCAGGAAAACTTAATGGCTGTTCGCCGTACAAATGTGCTGTTCACCATTTTACTACATCAGACCAGCAAATGGAACTTTCGCAGTGTTTAAACCATTGAACGAGGGAACTACATACTGCATATTCTGTTCTTCCAATAATTATAGGGATTATCTAGATTCTCGATGATCCCTACAGAATATTCCTCGATCGTACAACGAATGTAATGGTGACGGAATAAGTGGTCAATTTGTAAATGTTCGATGATATGTATGTATGGGCTCTGGTCCTGTGACAGATTGTCCTTCAAGCAAGCCTCTTCTCCCTGCGATATGAACTACGAGGCTGATCCATCTACATCGTGGCTGATGTATTTGACGAGTGGACGCTCTCCGCTAACACGTTTTGCCTTTTAACCGAAGCGGCGGTCGTGCAGAGGGACTGTGCCGTAAGGGCGTGAGCATAACTCACAGTTTGCTCTGAAAGGTTTCTGCGGTTCGACCTCTCGACTTTTTAAATTTGACACAGGAGGCGTCATCGCCAGTTCATATCCCACACACCGCGATATTGCGCCAAGAAGTAGATAACTTAACATGTGCACGATGCCTTGAACTAAAAGCAAACTTACCCACCGGTTGATGTACTTTTTACGGTTAGTCTGTCTCACTTCCTCCGTCTCTCAGTCGCCCGCGTCTCTTCTTCCCTTTGCAAGAGTAAAAATCACGATTTTACTCTTCCCAAATCTGTTTGTTCACAACAAATGTTGCCAATCCATAAAGATGGTCATACACAAGCGAATTACTTCCATTCCAAATGATTTCTATCAAAAACCAACAACAAAGATGTACATTGTCACTCATTCGTTGGCCTATCGGTAGATTTGTAACAGGATATTTTATCTTTCACTAGCTACAATTCCTGTACGATTGCGTGCAAGAAGATCAAGAATCGATTGGTTGAAAATGACACACGGGAATGTTTCGGTTCTTAGTTTAACAAGTTTAATTAACCCCAGATAGCAGGGGCTAAACCTACGTCTTAATTAGCCACCACGTAATGGGATATCTTATTCCAAAGTGGGGTAGAAATCGTGTATCGATTCAGTAACACGCTCTGTTCGTATTGGCAACTAGATTCTAAAATATCCTATCTGTTCCATGTCCTTACAAATGTTTACTGGTAAAATGCTTTGATATACTCGCTAGTTTCTTTTCATCTTGCGCAATGTCGTACGAATTATTTGCCTTTTAAACTGCATTTGTAATTCAAATGAATGGACGTCTGCACAATTCAGACGTCGTCGATGGAGGTCAATCGAGGAAGGCCTCTGTGATCAGACCGCACCTGGGGTGATTGTTGTGTAACAGTCGCCTTGCAATTTCCTCTTGCGTGCAATGTCAAACTAGCTAGCGGTTTTCCGTTTCGACCCAGCCGGTATTATCGTCTCTCTCGCTTACTCTCTATCTCTGTGTGAGTGTGTATATCTCAGAGAAACTAACTCACCTATGCCACTACCATTTGGTAACCCTCCAGGCAGATTATAAACCACATCCAACCAAATTTGCAAGGCAACTCATTGCGGAGCCCATTGTAATCTGACGAGATTATCATTACTCTTTTTACATCAATTCACCATGTAATAAAACCTTCTAATGAGGGAAACCCTCATGCTCCAAAACGGAATCATCAAGCATCGAATCATTGTCAAGTCGATGGATGCAATTGGTAAACTTTGAGATATCGCATGTTTGAAATCACTCAACAACACATTGGACAAACTCCAGTGCTCTGTACTGGTCCCCTTATACCTCATCCCTTGCTTAATCCATGTTCGACCGCTTGTAAGTTATCCTGCACGATGTGGAAGGGTGGAGGGAATGTTCAGCTCTGAGGTCGAGATCCATATAATGCCAGTGGACAGTAGTAACTGGTGGAGCTGCACCGGCCATAGAGTTATCTTACCCCACCGTCGCGCCCGCACTCCCCGCTCGGGAATATCAAGAACCGTTATCGCCAAGTCCCAACGGGAGTTGGACATTTAAATGAAATAGTGTGCGTGGTCACACACTGTGCACCACACCCATTTCTTGTGTGGCCGAAGGAATTTGGTCAGAAGAAATTTTCACCAGTGTGAAGTATCTATTTTTTCCCCCGTTTGCGTAGTCCTAGTTTGTTGGTACCGCAAGATGCTTGGTTATTGACTAAAGCATATGCAAACAACGTCACTAATATCATTACAGATAGAGATCAATGTATTAACACTGGTTATAACCAACACCTAATAAATTACTATTAAAGTTCGTGCAACAACAGGAAGTGATCAGACACTGAGACCCAGGAGCTTTCGAAAACAATAATTCCATATTAAACATGTCACCATGAAGTTTACTAGTGCTGATATTAATCCCCAAAGATATAACGAAAACTCCCCATGAAGCAAATATATCCTCCTTGACTAATTCCCGATAGTCCCACGGAAGAAACAATATACGTCACGTTAAATCACATTATTCCTTGGCTCGTTTAGATTTTACAGGTAGAATTATCAAAATGATTTCTATCCAAATCAGACGGTAGGATCTTTGACATTGTTTAAGTGTTGTTAATTACAAGAAGATGGCGGAAATGCACACATTGCATAGACAAATGACTCGTATCCATTGTTAACTACAGCTTGTCGATAACGTTTAGTGGTTGGCTACATCAACTAGTACGACAACTAGCGCCACCACTTTTTCATCCGCTCCTAACCTCACACACACACAAGGGCAAACGTCAGTGTAGCCGAGCGCGGTGAACGTTGAATCGATGTGGCGGAAAACAACGGACAAGCGACATACGTCAATTGCTGTTCCGGTCAGCTAACCTCTTCATCTCGGCGGTGTAGATTCTGTGGAACCAGCTACGGCTGCTGTTGGTTGCTGAACTATTAGTAGAGCAGCAGTTTTTACACACACCAGTCAGAGAAGAAAAACCGTACGGTTTAAACGAGTAAATAATTGAACTGTTAACCGTTTTCTATCCGAACTAGAAACAGCAATATTTTGCCGGGGTTTTTTCTTCTTCTTTTTTTAGGAAGAAGCAAACACTAGCAGGGATTGTTTGTGTTGCTACGGTTGGCAACACTGACTGTGTGTACCACGTGGGGATATATATGTGTTGTGCATTTACATATTGTATTATTTCAAACCAAATGCGTAATGTGACGTATCGAATGTGATTGGTGTATTACATACGGTAATCTAATAACATGTGGCATGGGCGCACGTCACGGTGCATTAATAGGGGCTCACTGAACCTTAACGGGGCTGCCGATATGAAATTAACGGAACGCAACAAGTATATTTACCGATAAAGCAAGTATATACTTTTACACCCGTCACACGGCGCTAAAATCTCAATAATTAGAGCGAAAAATACGTCCCATATCTATAATATCCAGTTCCCAATAGTCATACATAGCTTCTTTAAATGCTTATGAACATTTGGCGCATTGAAATGAAACCTGGCTGGTAAATTGTTTCGCTAACTAATTTACAATTTGATTAACAGTAAAATAAGGCCGGATAGATAAATTCGGTATCCGTTTAAAGAACTACCGTGCAGATAAAGCTGTACATATTCCCAGTTCATAATCTCTTTTATTATATTATCAATTTGCATAATTCTTGATTTCAACAGTAATTTGTTATGTTTCGAATATTTTCAATTTGTTTATTAAACTGAGAAATCACATCTTTATTAATTCTTATATTTTCAAAGCTTTTGTTGTTGTTGAAGAATATGTTGGTTTTATTGTATCTTTTCAAATAATTTATTGTATTTTTCCTACATAGTCTGAATCTAAATTCCCAGATATAGATTTAATTATTGTACCTAGTACCATCAAATATGTATGTGGTGAGCACATATTAATCTGCTGTGAAAATAAATATCGCTTATATTTGAGAATGTAAGTCCGTTTCATAAATTCTACTTTGCTGTTTATAGTTGACAAGTGGTATTAATATTTATTTATATATATATATATATATATATATATATATATATATATATATATATATATATATATATGTTTAAAATCACACAAAGAAGAAAGAGAAAAAATATAAAGATTATGATCCGAGCTCACTCCAGCCCGTGGAAGAAATTGATATAAATCGTGTATTTCTAAATGTGATAGATCGTTTCAGATTTATCGGCGATAAATATATATTATTATTGTCTGTCATCGTATCTTCTTCTTCTGATAACTATATAAGTCAACGTTTTTTTTTTATATATGTCCAATGTATGACAATATAAGTAGATACAACATGCTCTCGCATTACGCTCATTCGATGTAACGCGGTTCTTCCCTAACCCCCGCCCCCCCCCCCCCAAAAAAGCACTAAATTCACCCGTAATAACGCGCTTTATGAAGACACAATTACGGAAATTATGAAACAATTTATAGAAAACGAGCCCAGCATTAAAATGCCTCGTGCTTTTGATGAAACCTTTCGCGCATTGTCCATTATTTCAAGGCCCGCGCAGATCCATTTGATTTGAAGTTTGCACAGATCGAAAAACACAGATATGAACAAGAAATTGAAATTATACTTACGAATAGTCGCGTTCGGTCTTCGCACTGTCGGACAAACGCGCCACAATCCAATACGGAATGAGACGGCCGTGATAATGTCGCTATTCGGCAAGGTCACAGGTTCGCGGGCATACAACCACGCACCACCCACGAACGCCGTCAGCAACGTGCCCAGTGCCGTCACGCCACACACGAGGCCCAGACGGGACACGGCACCACCGCACATTGCCCCCACACTGGGCCCCGGCCGCGCCGTCACTGATCTGTGACTGTCACTCAACACATTGTCCACGAAGCGGGGTGTGCCTGTAACAAAAGCGAAACATTTACATACGTGTTAAAACGAACACAGATCGGTTGAATCTAACCCCACTCTTTCCAGTACAGACTGTCAAATGTTTTGTGCGATTTTATACGAGATTAGTGGCCAGCGCGATTTGCAGAATGAATTGGAGAAATACACAAGTGAATCTAGTGAATATGTGCAGAGTAGTTTGACTCACAGCAAGAAAGTAATAGTTTGTTGAGACGCACATTTAAGAGCACGTTATTTTCTACGTATCAGGCACGAATTAGTGAAAATTGTAGCGCGCGAAGTAGTGCACGCATTGACAAATGGTATTTTTAACAATTTTGTAAAGGTAAACTTATGAAACGGTGTAAAATATACCGTACGTGTCAAGTAACGTAAACAAAATTGACAGAAACATTGTCTGTTTTTATGTTTCCATTAGAAGTTGTCAGAATTAAAGATTACAATTCCGAGTTTATGTGTTTAAGGGCTGTATACAATATTCACAGCCATGGAACATTGAAGTGGGAAGACGCGGGGAGCGTATCATTTTCAATTTCATCCACATTTAATCCTGTTTTCAATGCTTGACGGAAAATCAAACAGATTTTTTTGTTAATTCAATACATGCACAACGTTTATTTGTCAACAATGCAAATGATTTTTTGCTGAAATCTATTCCAATCCATCGATTACAAACATATATAAAAGAACATAATAAACAAACACAATTGTCCATTCATAAAGGCTTGCAAAACTAAACAGTGTTTTCAATTCTTATTTGAATTATTCGTGTAAAACATATGAAGTCACAGCTACGTATATTAATCTAGCGTCATTATACGCTCCATTACATTTACATGTTGTCAGTAATCAGGGCAGCCAACATACACATACACAACACACACAACATGTAAACAAACAAACAAAACGTACATTGTTTTGCTCTTACCACGCTGCGGCCAAGCTATTTGCCTCAACTGTCAAAACAAAGTAAGAAATTCGCCTGTCGCGCAGGCAACACACGTTACGCGCGCGTAATCAACCGTGCATCGAGAGCGAGCGCCGGGCGTAACACTGCACATGAAATCCACCGTCGCACTGACAGGCTATGATGACATTGCTCTCCGCTAAAGGGTCCAGCACACGCCACACGCAGACTCCGGCGTGTGTGACATCGGAGCGCATGTTTGTAGATAGATTTTGTACTAATTTATTATCTAGTTAACAATAATGAATAGAAACATCGTTAATCTACACTAATTATTATTATTAAACGCATAATTTTTCATTTTAAAATGCTGAAATACAAAATTTTTGTATAATTTTGATCACGGGCCCTCTCTGGAACAGTAGCTGAACTATACACCATATATAGGGAATTTACGATGCTGATGTTTAATCTTATTTCGTGTCAGTGATGTTGGCAATTCTGACCGTCAAGTATCTGTCAAAATACATCGACTTTTAGATGTTTTGTTTTTGGAAATAATGTCTAGAAATGCAGTGGTTTTGTGTTAGTGAAAGTGATGTTTATAAAACTAGTTTCTCCGTATTTGTAGCACTGCTTTATTTAAAAGTACTCTATATTCTAATCATGACATTGTATATATTATCTCGATTCAATCAGTTTACATTATGACAGCAGTCGGCTCGTTCGGTGTGAAGTGCATTCAAATCTAAATATTTAAACAATGCTCTTCCTGACACCGCGGAACAGTACTGCTCCGGTGTTTGTGCCGGCAAATGTTACGCAGAAACTTTGTCAGGTTGATATTAGCAGTGTACGGCATATGTATGAACAATGTTTGCTCAAGGTAACAGTGTTCTCATTTGTGTTTATGCGTAATTAATAAAGTTTCATTAAAGGGAAACAATTGTGTGTTAAATCACGATAAAGAGATGAATCAACCTCGACAGATACATGCGTTACTTATCGCTGTTAAGCGGTGCAAACCATCTTTAGTCATCTGTCAACGAAAATCTCTATCTAAATGGTGCTATGAATTGTCAGTTGGTTTAAATACTATTCTGGCTACTGATATAAGTAAACAACATCAATATACTCTTTGTGATTGTTTTTAAATACTGCATTTTTAGCCGAAACTACAAAATTCAACAATATTGATGTGGTATTAGTTCCACATGATCAATTACGATTTATCAAGAGTAAGTCGATAGACGAATGGTTTCTGTTCGTTGTGGATGACATTGAACTTGTGATAAAATCACGCTTTATTAAAAATGTCGACGTGAACTTTCGCATTGCAATAACAAATCATAATTTTCTGGTATTTATCCATTCATTTCAAGTGCTGTAACAATATGAAACTAACCTAACATTTATTCAGCTACATCCTGATGATGAACTGCAATGGGATATATTAAAATGGACGAATCCAGCTGTGGTCGAGAGTAAAGATCTGTTTATAGAGTAAGTAAAATGCACTATAAGTCGATCTTGGACTTAAAATAATTCGTTTAAGGTCAAACAAGGTTATTAAACGAAATTTACTTCGACCATTTCCTGGATTCTGGCAGAGACTTTCGTGGACTTTATTTGATCATTTGAAACCAACAAGTGCAACTACACAGGTAAATATCACAGCTAATGTTATATGTGTCCGGGAGAATAGTAGTGTAACACTGTTATCGAGAATGTCGCGTTGTTAATTCACGTTTTTTTGGTGTAGGCATACGAAATGAATGTGCAAAATTGGTGTAAATTACACATGCCTAAAGCTTTGCTCTTGTCAGACGTGAAAGCTCGCAGTACTAGAAGAAATACGAGCAGAAAGCTTAAAAGCACATTGGTTGAACACAAAAGAAGTATGTCAGACTAAGAAATCTGGGACATAGGGAATTAAAATGTCTAACATGCGTTGTTCAGCCTCGTAATCGTGATTTTTCTATATTTACATGTTAATTCCCAATGTCCAGGATTTCGTATGACAGCTGGTATATCCAGAAGATATCACGATATAATTCATTATAATCTTATATTCCAGGAAAAGTTGTGTCCAGAAAGAAATGTATCAAACAAACAAATATAAAAGAAAAGATTTATACCAGAGAAACGGATGAAAATAATATCTCTAAAAATATCACATTATCTACGAAAATCAATACAAGATGTTTAGATATGACATTCGATAGTTCCGAGGAAGATGTAACGGATATTGAAAACACAATAAATACTTACCGTGTTTCACCAACTGTCAAAGCTGAAAAATACGCCGCCATGTTGGACGACGAGGATCCGATACTGAATTCACTGTTTATGGAAGACGACACAATGTCACAGCACTCTACAAGTAAAGATTCCGCCGATACGGAAGAGTATGCCGTGGGAGAAACTGTTTTAAAACATGCACAAGCAACTACTAGTCCTACGGACAATGACAGATGTACAAATATGGCGGCCGACAATGGTACCAACTTAATACTAGACTCGCTAGTTGATAGTCCCCCGCGTGCGAGCAATGTTGGCAACACTGAAATGTCAGATGATGACGATACCTGTGCTATATTAGACTTGTTACTTTGACAGTTCGTTGCTACGGTTATATGCATTTGAATTTTGCAGCCAAAACATTCGATACTAATGACCGCTACTGAAAGCAACTAAATTTGAGCCTGTTGTTATAAAGAAACCATTTTTTTTTTTTCTAGTAACAGGATCAAAATTAGTAGAACTATTTAGCAGCCTTTAGTATCGCGGCTGTTAGTAGCAGTCACTATGTTATTTCTATTTGCTACATATATTAGATTCATAGGCTATTATTACTATAGAAATATTCAATTTTTATTGTAAAAATCAGAATAAAAACATTTATTTTCTCTTTAAATGTTGTTTCATTGAGGTTAATATTATTTCCCGTTGTTATATGATTATTATTTACATAATTTAGTGCGTAATTTCCTGTTTCCGGTCTGCTAAATAGTATGGTTTCTTCTAACGGCAAGAATGTTTACTAGTTTCGATACAAACATGAACCAAAAATGGAAATCGTGTCTGGAAGATGTGTTGAAAGATTATTGCAATAATACAGCGTTGCACGGGTATAAATATTTGGTGGAAACTAAACGACCTAAACTTGAAAAGTAAAATAATCAAACGGTGTTCAAATAGCAGTTTATAATATTTAAGCACATTGTTGCAGATTTATTTGGTCCGCGATACTGATATCCATGTTGTCAGTGACACTGTACGTATTTCATTTAATGCTGGACGATTATAACAACAAAGCAACGGTCACTGTTTTGGAAACGTCAAAATGGCATGTTCACAATGTAGTGTTTCCTGGCATAGCCATCTGTGATGTGAATAAGATCAGTCGAAAACGTGCGATGGATCTTGCGAATGAAATGTAACCAAACCTTTATTTAAAGCAGACAAGTATTTTGCTATTTAACCATCTATTTCTCCAGGCATAAAGTCACAAATATTTCACAAGAAGAGCTGTTCAATTCAATCAAATGGTTTGGTAAACTGTACGACTTTGAAGTGAACAACATTCAAGACATGAATGTGTTGCAACGTGCCTTGGAGATGTACACCAGCAGTCGGAATAATTCCGAGACAATTGTGAACGCATTGTTGATGGTGCATACAAAACAATGTGAGTTAGAACTGTCAAATAATTAGTGTATCTGTTATAGATCGCACCGTCTTGTGAAGACATTCTGGTTAAATGTTTCTGGCTCGGTCGGCAGACACACTGCAATGAGATCTTTCAGACAAGACAGACCATGGATGGGTACTGTTGTACGTTCAACTATAGGAAAAGATATCCAACCGATAATAGTTCACAGTAAGCAGCAATGTATCATGTTGTTCTCAGTCAAAGTCTTTGTCCATTATTCATTCCTTGTGCCCTGTCTTAGCTAGTTCAAATAATAATTTTTAACTTTATTATCTAATAAAATCAATATTTTGTAACATGTTTAGCTAATTCTTAGACTATATGTTTGTAGATTGTATGCGGGACTCTCGTTTAATGGCAAGAACCAAATGTACTTTGCCGATGCTGGTATTGATCTAGGGTTAACGGTTGTCGTTCGTTCTCAACCTGATGATTACTATTATCCCTTGTCTAGTACAGAAGGTTTGAATGTAAGTAAACAATCCCCTTAGATATATCTATTAATCTGTAATAATGTGATGGAAAAATTAATATAGAAACATGTCAGATGAACTGTCAATGTACAATTATCCGTGTCCGTTATGTTTTTCAAATAGAATATTATCACAGTTTATGTGTTCTTTTTGCAGGTGAAACTGTTCAATTCTCTTGAATATCCCGATGCACATAGCGGTGGATTGATTGATAGTTTTTTTCCACTCGGTCATGAAGTGTTCATGCAAGTGAGTGCAACCACGGTTCGTGCCTTGCCCAATGTGAAACAAATCCCAATTCACAAGGTATTAAACACCACTGATTTAAAGTTCATGCTTACATTTACCGTCAAGCATTCATAACCTATAAGATCTGTCATTATTTCTAGCGGGAATGTACATTCCAGAACGAAGGTGAGACCGTGTTTGATCCATCTTTCTACAGTTTCAGTGATTGTCTCGCCGAGTGTAAACTGAAAAGTATTCTAGCGTTGTGTGAATGTGTTCCATTCTTTATGCCAGTGTTGAAATCGTACAAGTTCAGTAAACAGATATGCACGTTGCAGGATATCACTTGTTTAAACAAGTACAGAGGTAAAGAACACAACCTCACTAAAATCACATACCGTAACCAACTCAACTTTGTACGATCCTTCAAAAGAGCTGACTATATTCAATTGTTGTTTTTATAGAAAAATGGATGAACATCTATCCATCAATTAAAGTGGAAGAACTAGATTCAGAGACTCAGAATGCGATGTATTGTGAACATTGTTTACCAAGTTGTTCATATACTACCTACGGCGTCACAACGCAGTACATTCCGCTTGTCAATTTAACCAACAAATATACGTAGGTGCATTATTCTACCTCAAAATTAACCGACCAGGGTTCGATCCCAGCAAAGAGCAAATATTTTTTTTGTATTTTTTCAGAACAAATTTGAACCACACCGAGCATAGCATTATTCACATTTATTCGGACATGGAATACACAATGCTGTACGAAACTGACATCTTGTATTACTGGTTTGACATTCTAAGTAAACAATAGTATAGTTTTAAAAAAACACACAACACACTATACAAATTCTTGTTGTAGGTAATTTCGGCGGAGCTTGCAGTCTCTTTATAGGGTTCAGTATAATCAGCATCGTAGAGTTCTTGTACTTTATAACTATCCGTTTTTATTCCAAACTAAAAGCTAGGGATATTTGAGCCAACTAAGTTTAAACCTATAGTGTAGTGTAAAATGTTCAAATAAAATACATGTAGTCGCTTAACTCGATAGTATTTATTTACAGACTTACATACAATTACTATATTACACTTTTACACCAGCTCTGATATTTTTGCACTCGAATGATGTGTTTTCCTGTGTTTCACCAGCTGCGTTGGTCTGATAAATTGTTTTCCACAATCGTTGCACACACTCTTCTCGCCCGTGTGACTTTTCAGATGAATTGTGAGGTTAGTTTTCCACTTAAAACTCTTGCCGCACGAGTCGCAAATAAATGGTGCGTCTGCGCTATGCACTCGCTGGTGATCTGACAGATGTGACCTTGACCGGAACGCGCGTGCGCACACACTACACACGTACGGGCGTTCCTCCGAATGTGTACGAATGTGTGCTTCGAGATTCCGTTTATCCGCAAACGCTTTATCACAATCGGCCAATTTACACGCGAACGGTTTCTCACCGGTATGAATGCGTCGGTGACGTTCTAATTTACCTTTGACGGGAAATGCTTTGCCACAAAACTCGCACGAGTACAACCCTGTATGCAACCGTTGATGAACTGTCAGATTCCATCGTACCGCGAATGATCTGTCGCACTGTTCACAGTGAAACGGGCGGACTTGTGTATGTGTTGACATGTGAGCATTTAAATTCGACCGACGCATAAACGATTTGTTACAATGTGAACACGGAAACGGTTTTGATTTGACACTTTTGCACACTTTCGGCGGTTCCGCGGGTAAACACGTTGTATAAGCACTGGTTTTAATCAACTTCATCGGTTGTTCCACGTAAGTATCGGTGTATTGTATCTGGGCGAGGTTCAATTCGTCACCTGTCTGGTCAATACTCTTCTCGGTGATCTTGTTGAAGTCATCCGAATGTCGCAGAACACTTTGTTGAAATATCGCTAGCTGTTTGTCGTGCAAAATGTCGTTCTCGTGGTAGAGAATCTTGTTTTCCTTGATGATTTCCGCCGACTGCGGATCCAGTTCAACGTCTTTGTACTTCAGTTCGACCATCAGGAGTATATCTTGACATTCACGGTTCATACTTTGCGATTCGTCCATTTTGCCGACAACAATCACGCCATCGTGGGGAACGGTAACAGTCTGTTCGTGCACTGGCATTTGTTCCGGCAACGAATCCACTTTCTCCGGCTCTGTGTCCCATCTAGTCATATTTTGATCGGGCGATTCATCAGTCGAATTTGCAGCGAATATGATGGACTCGAATTTGTAATCAGAAGACTGACATATTTCCAGAAATTCGTAGTAATCTTCCAACTTTGCCATACAATTATAGCACATTTGTTTCGGTTTGCAATCCTCTTCGTTTATCTGTAAATAACGACACAGTGTAATGCGTGTTTCAATTAGGCAAAAAAAAAAACAAAACTGTTTTACCATTAACGATAAACATTTCTTAATTTTCGTATCCAATCGTGGTTTATCGCCATCCTTTTCGAATATTGGAATCAGAACGTCATTCACCTGTGCACACAATCTACATATTTGATCTATCCACATTTTAAACACAGAATATTTTGACAGTTCCCTGGTTACAATGACAATGTGAATGACATGTATCTAAATAATGACATAACCTACGATTTATTTGAATTCTATTTAGAATTAAAACGAGCAATAAAGTTGTAAATAATTTTAAACTCTGATATGGAACAGCATACAGGAAATACTGGTAATTTTAAATACCATTTACAATCATTACAATATAACTATTATTACTGCTAGGCAGGACCGGACTGGCCCGTTGTACACTGATATATTTTTTACAGAATCACACGATACGTACATCCCTTCATTCTACAACTGGCATACAACAAAATACACGGAACTTTCAAAGAAATACCGTAATATAAGCATTAATTACATCGACGATTTGAAACGAAAATTTCAAGTGGAACGTTTGAACACAATAAAAGGCAAACGACTTGCTGATATATTCAATTTGAACAATGATCCGAACTATTTAAATGATCCAGTAATTACCAAATCACTTTACTGCAAAGAATACGTTCGAAATAGGTTAAATTCGCGATTGAAATTGTTACAAAAATCGTTCAATGACCGTGTCGAATATGAAATGAAGCATTTGATACATGGAAAATTACTAAATCAATCATTCTACGAGAAACACATAGCAATCAAAGTCTTAGAGATTCGCAATCAGAAGCAAACATTAATAAACAATCTGGTTTTGGAACATGAACTGTTAATAAATAATATGAGCGACGATTACGCACGTCAGTTGTACCAACAGACGCATGCAGTTAGTTTGATCAATGCCCGAAACAATCTAGAGCAAAACCGCATCGCTGAGCTAGAGAAACGATTGAATGATATCAAACTGAATCAAAATTACACAGAACATTACAATATGTGTTCACAAATCGTTGGTGATATTGTAGATTTATCTATAAATCTATCCGCATTTGGACGAAAAATTACTAGTAATTTTTCTCCCTTATTTTGGCAACAGTGGTCCACTAAAGTGCAGGATATAGCAGAAATGATTGGCAACATTGGTAATATAATTTATATAAACGAAAATAATGGTCACGGAAATAGATTGTCAATGGAAGAAAACGATAACGATAAATATTCGGATGTAGAGACGTATCTTTGTTTAAAATGTCCGTGGAATATTGAAATGGATGGTGAGGCAAATCAAAACAATAGTGTGTTATTTCATATTGTTCAGAAGCTGTTACTAGCGAAGTATCCCTTGGTACCGCCGAATTTACCAGCTGTTCTAACTGCGTCAGCCATTATTGGAATAACTGACAACCGATTCTATCCAGAATTGGAAGAACAGTTGCAACAACGTCAAATATCAACAGTTTACATGCATAACGCGATCAACTATTGTCTCAACAGTTATCTACAGGATTTAAAACGAAAAGAAGAATATGATTTGAAAGAAAACGCCTGTGAAGAAGAGGAAATAAATGAAGACTATTACACGGAATCGCTGATGCCGGAAGATGTTCCGAAATTCGTGAAACACACACAAACATCTGGTTTTTTTGGGTTAGAATTTGAGTTTTCCGCACAAGCTGATCTCGGTCGAGTAGCGTATGAAAGATTGAATGCCGGTAAGGCTATTGACAGTAATTTACTTACAAATATATTAGTGAAATACTTGAACACGCTGGAGAATATCAATGGTTGGGCTATATTCAACTATCCAGAGGTTTACGAAGATGCTGTCAATCTAGAATTGGGTTTGACGGGAAAGTTAACGAATTTCGAGACATCTGATGGCGAAGACGATCATTTAAAGCGAGTGTCACAACTTTCATCGACCGCAGAAGCAAGTACATCGTCTGTCGGTGCAAAATCGTACCTTACTTCGTACGTGCACGTGTTGCGTAACTCGCAGAAACATTGCATCGATGATAGTTTGCAAATAATCAACGCATCTTCGTCAGGAACTGATAGTTTTTATAATACATTAGGTTGTAGCAGTTTCTTAACGTATAACACTCTCGATCCGCAGCTTATAAAACAAACGATCGCGTTGATTTTGACAGACAAGATCTTCGAAACGGAGATCTGCGACGCAATCGTTGAGAACACGTTCAAAACTGTTGAACAAACGGAAAATGCACGCAGACAATCGGAGAGAACAGTCAGTGTGAATAAAAAAGACAAGAAAACGAAAGACACCAAGGCGAAATCAACGAAAAAGTCATCGAAAAAGGATAAAAAGTCTGTGGTATCGACGCGAGAGGTTAGTGTCCGTCCGGATGGCACTCTGCAGCCAGCGAAACCTGGCGACACGGGTTGGAACTACATGAACATGCCTCAGCCTGACGCGGTACAAAAACTACTAGCGACAATGTGGCAAAACGTGGAACGTACTTATAAAACCAGCCTAAAAGAATCGTTTCGTTTGCACCGAACATACGACGAGTCTATTTTGCCATATTGTCTGAAAGTCGACGCGTATTTCTCAAACGTTATCGACAAATCCACTGACATTCAAGAACAGGTACATGTGTTTCAAGAGTATTACAACAGTCTGCCGAATTTTTACCGCGAAGACGATGAATTTAAGGCGGAACTGCATTTCCGAATCGACGAATTGAAACAGAAATTGACGAACGCTTGTGACCAAAAATTGCACGAGGCTGAGAACGAACGTCAACGACTTGTGTGTGAAAATTGGTTTGGGAATCAAGCAATATCTCTTCTTAATATTTATGTACACGTTATGCATGCAGAAATGAACAGATGTGTTGAGACACTGCAGTTTGTGTTTGACTATTACACGTCAATGGTACAGCAGGCGTTACTAGCGACAAAGTTTAAGAATCCACCGCTTGATTTGTTCAAATACAATGACAGCAAAGTATGTGCATCTGTAGTGACATATTTCATCGAAACAAACACAAGTGCTGAGTTTGTAGAAACACTTCTGAACAACGTTACGAGTAATAACAATAGCACAATCAATTCGTGGCACTCGGTTGCCATGGAGAATGTCAACAAGTTAGAAACAAAATTTCAAGGTGACCTTAAGACGGATAAGAAAAAGAAGAAAAGTATAGCAATCCCGGCGGAAAACGTGGAATTAATGAGGACTATTGGGTTATTTAAAGAGGAATACCAATGCGCAATTCGAGAAGAATGTGCTCGAGTTCGATTTCGACTGAATTTGATCAATAATAAAGCTGTGAGTGATGTGAAAGGATTATTGTTGAATGGGAAACATCTGTTTGCCAATTTGCGGTCGCGATTGCTGGGGAAATATCAGAACGAATTGAGTAATATCCATGCTATCTGTCAATTGTTTGCCGATGCTGTTGAATGGTGTGAAAGTATGCGACCGCGAGTGGTTATGAAGTAAATAATAATGTAAATGACACACGTGTTCAATAAAATCATTGTACTGTTATATATTTTATTATTAAAACAGTTCTTTTAGGTTAGGAAATAAACATCGAATTCCCTGTGAAAAACTTGTATTCTGTCAATGTGGAAATACAAGGGATCATCGTATTTTCTTTTCAAACTAAAATATTTCAAATGATCAACAACAATAATTTCATAAATAAGTACATACATACACTGTAATAAATAATTATATACATGGAACAAAATTTCATTTGATACAAATATCAAAAAATAGTAATCTCAATTTAAGATCATATACTCCGGTTACGGTATATTTAGAAAGTATTGGTAACATAAAATGTACAATAGAAATGCGTCATTTATTCTTAATTCAATTCCGAGAAAGTGTCAGAATTGGATCTTGAAGATAGGTTAAAATTTGTTAGCACGCAAATATAACGTAATAATATAGTAGTAATTACGTCATACCACTTTCCTGCCATTGATTATTAATCATATCACGATGTTTGGACTAGATCTGTATGTATAGTAATCTGTATTATAAGTTTTGACGGCTCAACTGATACAAGATGGCGCCGTCCGGCGCTCATTGTGTTGCAGTTTGACAGTTCCTAATCTAATGGAAGATGAGATGGTCAGCGAATTCACTCAGCCAACTATATAAGATATTCTGTACAGTTCTAAGGCTAAATATGCATATATTAGTTAACGTGAGTTATAGTTGAAACGGTTAGAGTACACTGAAGAATATTAAAAATTATTTTCACGCATTTGTTCTCAAAATCTAGTTGATTTAATTATTAAATCTTCACAATTATGTAATAAATTGTTTTTAATCTTTAGCGTCGATACGAAAACTACATATTTTTATGGTTTAGGTACAGTTTTTATCACGATTTTTGTTCCATCCGTGAATAATAATAGTCAGATCGAATTTTGTAAAATAAATTTACGAATAAACACATATAAATATTAAAATTAAACTGGCAATTTACTCTTATAAATCTAGTAAATGATAAAATAAATTCGATATATAGTAAATAAATTCGATTCTTCTTAAAATAAAATATCACACCGCGATCTCTTAAGGTTTTCAAGTAAACGATAAAAATAATTTCAGTTTATGTACACGTTGGTAAGCCAGGAAAGTGGCACTTTAAACTATAAACAAATCGTATTAAACTTTGTTCTAGTAATATCCACTTGATCACATCTGGTTGAACCTCTAATTTAACAATATCTAGCACATCTACGGAACAATCTTGCATTATATAAATCTCGAATAGTATTAACACGTTATTTTTTTTCCTCGTTTGGCACATTATCAACAACCAGTAATTGTAACACCGTGTGTAATGTTCAAAATGTGTGGAATGTATCAGTACATTCTGTTCCCGATCTGTTATAAAAATAAAAACTTTATACACACACGAAACAGAACTGTCAAAAACTATGCGCGCCATCTTTATTCTTTCCACAGCACTAGCAACGACGGCCATCAACTGGGCTTGCGCAGATCGACCAGGAACCACGTGTACAGCAGATTGGCACGTGACTCGACGACCGCGTATTTCAAATTCACGAGGCCGTCCGAGTTGAATTTCTTTTTGCCTTGCTGCAGATTTTCAAACCTGTTTGAACAAAATGTGTACATATTATATTTAGTTTATCATCTGTATTATTAAACAAGCAGTAATTAGATTATTTTTTATTAATAATAAGACTGATATGTTACCTTTTCGGGTTCGCCTTCTCTTTTTGATGTGTGAGCATCGTGTACCGAGCAATGTTGACCGGGTACCGCGATATATGGTAACTGTGATATTTCACCCGGTTCGACATATCGTCATCTTCACCGCCCCAGCCCCAAAACGAGTTCGAGAAGCCGTTGACCGTGGTGAATTGTTCTCTGGTCAATGCAGACACTCCACCGAATAATGTATTATACGGAAGCTTGTATTTAAAGACATCAACCGCCACTGACATGTGGCGCGGTTGTTCCGGACACGTATACAAGTTCCGATCGTCTTCCGGCAACAGATCCACATCGTGGAAGATGAAACAATCAAACGGTTTGATCTTCAGCGCTTCGGCGAAGCCGATGTTCATCAGCATTGCTCTGTTGAACGGGCCTTCGCCATTCTGCTCAACTATGAAGATGGTATAGTCGAGTTGTTGCTTGCGCAGGAACGGGTGCATGTGCTGCAGGAACAGTAGTAAATGTTCTGCACGTGCACGATACGGAACAACAATTGCAACTCGATACCGCGATACACAAGTGTTGGGTGCAAAGCAGCCGCCTGGTTTCAGCCACGCGAATCGTTTCTCGAGATCTGTGACTGATGGTACAGGACTTTTATGGACTTCTACGCGTCCACCTGGAAGAACACCGAGATTTATTGTGTTCTACGCATTATTCATTCCGCCCGGACTACTTACTCAAGTCTGGTGGTACTGGTGGACATATATTCAGCGATGTAGATGCATTCTCCACAGTAATATTTGCAAAAGGCAGTGTTGTGTTATCATCAAACGATTGTGAGGTTGGATAAGTAGTAGTGATACTGGTACTCGCATTGAAGAGGAGCTCAACAAACAGTCGATGTCTTCTGGTGGTAGCTAGGTCTGTCGTAAGCTCTGTGTGTCTATCACAGAAGATATTTATACGTTTAAATACACGTACAAATATATATATACTATTGTGTATTACAAGTTGTGGTTATTTTGGAGCCAAGTATAAACATTTTTATCATATTTGTTGCCTAAATATCAGATATTACTAACCACAAAATATATCTGGTTAAGAGGATCTCTGTTGAAATGAGATTAACGAAATAACAGCTTCAAATATTCAAGATTTGTTGTTTGCTATTTAAATTATATATACCAACGAATCGACAACACTATTTCTGGGTGATTTAGAAACGTACTGACTGATTTGTCACCCGTTAATTCAAGTGGTAAGGTTGTGTAGGTGAAATTGTATATTGTATCAATGTATTAGTTCATATAATACCTAGAGATATTTGTCGTTGTATAGAATAACGAATCCCAGCGTCGATATCCGACTGTTCCGAACATGTACTGCAACACAATCAACACCAGCAGGAGGCTGCACAACGCCTTGGAGAGGATACCCGCGCCAGGCATGCTCCAGGACATCATTCCTCCAAGGAAACGCTACGAAACGGCACCCCTAAAATCACACACATTAAATAACCTTTTAATTATGCAACATTATCACGTAACTATAATGCTGACATATGATCACTGATTTGACAAGACTATAAGAATTAGAGTTTAGAATACAGGATTGATCATTTAAGGTTACAGCTCATGCAAATGAAATCACGCTATTTTGCTAACCGTTTGATCAACAGCACAAGTGTTTCACCTAATATACAATTTGTTATTAATACTGTCACTGGTAATTTATTGGATCGTAATCACATTTTACGTGCTAAATTTTAAATAAACCGCTATCGGCCATAAATTTGCATGAATTTATATACAACAGAAAAAATTATTATCGTTCCGAGAAACTTGTGCATATTTATATATTTACGTGTAGTTCAAGATACGATCAACCTCAATGATAAACACTTATCACTGATAAGAACAGTATCAATATTTTGTAATATCAGTTGAGATAATTAAAAGCAGATACTGCAGCTTTTGATTTTTGTAATCTAAAATAGTTTTCATATAATTGCGTAATATTACAGCAAAATTCTGTAATAAATAAGTAGGAAAATCCCTCGGAAAATCCCATTACTCTTAGGCAATTTATTACTTTTGATCTAACTATATTGTGATATTAAAACTTAAGTTGATTCTTATGTTGTTTCCAGATTTTGCGATCATGATAATTGTTTATATAATCAGAACGATTGACAAACAGATTAAGGCGCAGACTATGATAACAGGTATAAATATTTATAAATTGATAACAATATCTTGCAATAAACTTTATCTAAATATGTACATATTGTTAGGTACTTCAATTTAAGTAGCTCTTGAAAAAATAGATTACATTTTCCGACATTATTACCATATAGGAAACGGAAGCGTCAAGATAATACTTTATTATCTATAATACCTAACGTATTAGAATAGATACGAAAAAATGTTTCAAATAAAAGTTATAGGGAATAATATTCGGAAGAATAAATGTCTTATATAATTTGATCGTAGACTTGGCCAATTTTGAGAAAAACAATTGCGAAATTTAGATAAATTTAGTTAATCTCTTGTATACGTGTTCGCAAAAACAGATTTTTTTATTTGAAAAATAATCAGAACACTAAACTAAAAATAAATATGGTACATTCTTGAAATTCTCCCATAAAAATATTTAGCCTTAAATAATAGCGATAATAATAAACAATGTTAAAGAAAAATTCCTTATCACGTGATAACATTCATCTTTTTTGTACACTGTATTTTTTCCATTCCATTACTGCCTATAAATTATTCATACTGTTTCATATTTAACATCCAATTTAGTGAACTTATTGATCTAGAAATATTTTCATATTCACTGCAGTGCAATCCATTAATCAAGGCGAGAATTGTATCATATTACGTTTGTTCGACGAACACTATATAAATAATATTGCTTATGATAAATGTTTGACAGTACGATATATATTGACACCGTGTCACATTTACATGCGACTATCACTTTCACTTTGAATGAAAAGTGAGTTGTTATCAAGCGCGAATAATCTATGACATTTTTTACCGAGCTATGCAGTTGTCTTGACAGCTGGGAATTTACATCGTCGCATGTTATGCTAGGTCATGTTGCACTCACAAAATCGAGATTATTCTCGGAGAAAATTTAATATACCTTGTCTGATTGTAGAGGCACGCACGAATATCATTAATAGCCATTCGCGAACACACACACTGAAACACCTTGTGCACAATAAACAAGCCAAATTCACTGATACCATCTGTCACACTCACGAACAATACAACATGTCAAAGTGGCGACCTAGCCTCTGACAGAACGAGACACCGAATGCAATATCAGCTGTGGATATGTGATACTACATGTACCACCCCCTTTTAACAGCGGCCAAAGATGAAAGGACCCGCTGCACGGCCCACCAACGTGATAATTGCTCGCGTGCCATGTTTATCCATAAATGTTAAACACAGATTATCGCACGTTAACTGCACGGATAAGTAATATAAATTTATTGTACTGTCGGTCCTAGTTATACTGCTCAATGGCGTGCATCATTCTAAAACTGACAGCAGTATAATTGTGTTCAATTAATTATCAATTTGGTTTTCGAGGCACGTGCTCAAATGTTACAATATTTTGTTTATACATTAGTAAGCATCGAATATACATAGTAATACAATTAAAATACAGAATTTAATGTCATGCAGTTGTTTTTATATTTAGTTGATACGCCACTGGCTTTGCGTTACCGACTGAGCTGGGTTTAGTTGTCAAACCATGTGTAGCAGCTGTAATCTACCTACCGACACTTTTGAATTGAAAACCGCGTAGTGCATTCAATTTCAAATCATTATAAATCTACAAAATGAATTTTAAACAGAGATATAATATTAATAAAACTATATAATGTATTTTATTTAATAAAAATGGGCGAAATACAACTACTTAGATAGTAATTTAACATAAATTTATTGCTTTTACAGTATATAATACATAGGTTAATAATAAATAACTACATTATACATATAACGGGAGTGATTGCTGTCACTTTCCAAGAACTATCTATATATATTGGTCCATACTTAATATCAAACTACATGCAAAAACCATAAACATACAAGTTACGAACAAATTAGATCTATTTGTGGGCTGTTTAACAATCGTTGTGCTTCACTGTCATCATCGAACGAGACCTGGAATGAAATATCACCATTACTAACTGTTAATCACATGAACATAACCCTTTAATTATCGTACCCAGTCGTTGTGTTGTCCACGTGGTCTTGGCACTGGTACATTCGCGGGATGATTTAACTGGAAGTCTCCTAGATCAATGAGTTGATTGAGCGGGCCTCGACTGTCCAATTTCTCCGGTAACTTGTCTTTGCTGCCTGCCGGGGAGGGGGTGAGTCGCCACGCTTCGTACGCCATACTGAAAGCTCGTGCCACACTCAATGTGACAGCTTGTGTTATTTTACGTTTGCGACAGAGGAACGCATGGCATTCCATTGTTTCGTTGTTGTTCGCCGCAATGAACGCGAATACTCTGCTATTGGTTGCGTCCGCGGAGCAGTATGAAATTCTGAAACAGTTGAACAACGATTGTCATGGAAACAACGGTCACTATGGCAACGATCATTGAGTTGCATTTGTTTGTAGGGCGGAGCTTAAAGGTTGTTTAATCACAATGGAAACGATCATTGAGTTGCATTTGTTTGTAGGGCGGGGCTAAAAGGTTGTTTGATCGCCATGGAAACGATCATTGTGTTGCATTTGTTTGTAAGGCGGGGCTAAAAGGTTGTTTAATCATCATGGAAAAGATCATTGTGTTGCATTTGTTTGTAGGGCGGAGCTAACAGGTTGTTTAATCGCCATGGAAACGATCATTGAGTTGCATTTGTTAGTAGGACTGAGCTAAAAGCTTGTTTATCTACCTGTATATTGATATTTCATTCTCTTTTCCGCTCTGCTCGTCCGTAATCTTGATTCCTTTAAGCGAGACCACAACTTGTACACGTGGTAATTTCTTTCCACCGGCTTTCGCAACACGCAGGATTGTTTTTATCGCTTCGGCCGTGTCAGCCTCGCTACTGGCACGTTCTACTAACGTACTGCCCAAGTATTTAATAGTAAACGTCACATCGTCATCTTCAGCGGCGTCTTCATTTGTCTCGGACATTTCAATCTCATTTTGATTGGTCTTGGCCAGTACCCATTCCTCACTTAATTCTGCAACGAAAACAAATGCTTATTTATACAGTTACCATGGCAACAATGACTAGACGTCAAATGTTTATTTGCATGGTTACCACAGGTAACAAAATAACGTAATGTCAATTGTTTATATATATATATATATGTATATATATATATATATATATATATATATATATATATATATATAAACTTAGCTATTATGTATTTATGATTAATTCTTTGATATAAATGTTTATTTTTCTGATATAAATGATGCATCATATGAAATTTCAAATACATCTTGCATCATACATTTATTGTTACACAGACTGGTTTAATGGCAGTGTTAACAAATGTGTATTAATAGTTCTTGCGGGAAAGCCGTAACGAGCTTTCTTGGTATTTATATAAAAAAAGTAAATAAACGAGACGAAAAATATATGTGTGTGCGCACAACGAATTGATAAGACATTTTTGCAACACCCAATGACCCGATACGAAGGCGCAACGCAGTTAATTTCGCAAAATGTAGGCCAGTAAGAACGGGATTGCAAGAATCTGTCGACCAAGATGGACGCGGAACAACATGTGTAACTTGTTCTACAACTGTCACAGAAACTACGGTTAGAAAAATGACGAACATACACGCATTTTATCCGACGTAATTGCAAAAAGATTAAGAAACATCTTCATTTAGATTGTTCATTAAAAAAATATTCCAAAATATATTTATTCTCTACAATTCGTACAGTTTATTATATTAGAAAAAATATATACATTAATGACGCACACATTATTATGAAACATTCATTTGTTGTTATCAAATACTCGGAAGAAATATACGATTTTGAACAAATATTATTGTTTTGTCATTGTTTATGTAAACAAAATTAAACAACAAATATGAACTAGAATTTTCAAAATATATCTGACGAAAGACGAGGGTTTG
The DNA here is from genome assembly GCA_963422195.1 of Carabus problematicus. Lineage (NCBI taxonomy): Eukaryota > Metazoa > Arthropoda > Insecta > Coleoptera > Carabidae > Carabus > Carabus problematicus. Next base: position 13,462,543 of record OY728588.1, on the reverse strand, counting down.
TTATTGCCTAATGTAAACATGACTTGGGGGGCCTTGCTATTTTAATTATTTACAAAATATGGCAATAATCAATTTGACCGCGTTTTCGGGCTCGGTAATAACTATAATTTGCGTACTGCAATTTTAGTAAAAGTAGTACAACATTTGCCTTTGCGAATCCAGTGTGTTTGCTTTGAAATTGCAGCGGGAAATCTCGAAATGAAACATTACAAAATACACTAGGATCACTTGTCAAATTGCGCATTACCCACATGCGTGTGTATGCTGATATCGTTTTACTACTTCCTGTATTGTGCAAGATGTGCTTTGATCAATGGAACGCATGTTAAGGTCAAGTTTACGAATATTATGCGCATCTCAGATGATCACGACACCCCGTGCACAGATTTCACAGTTCACACATCGCGGCGCCATCAACCAAAGTTCAGATCTTGATAGTGCTTGATAGCGAACCACAAACAACATGTCGTCGACGTAGTTCTGTCAAAATGCGCAGCATGCACGTGCCACTGTAGTTTCAAAATATAAACACTAGCGTTTTTTGTGTGTGTAGCGAAACGAAGATAACTCACTTCACCGATTTCTGCATTCATTTTCGAGTTAACAAGAATGACATTTATAAGTGTGTAAAACAGTTGAAAACAAAATGTTTCTAGATTTAATACAGGGTTGCAACGTTTCAGCCACCGAATCAACAACACGACTTGAATGACAACACGGCATGTATACTGCAAATTCGTTGTGTTTTTGTTTTTATACTAAATGTCAATCACTGTTAATACGAAACGACGTAAATACTTGTTTTTCAAAGATTATTTACTTCGAGTAATTATCTATTTCCGTTTTTCCCCTTATAGTCTTTAACGTCGGCAAAGTAGAAATCTACATTTCCTACTTAACTACGTATGCTAATACGTTAGTTCGCACTGAAATAATTAAAATTAGAACTCAATGAAGCGTATCCAAATGGCGCCGTAGTATTCAGACACTTTCAATACAACTACAAGAAAAGTATAATGATATATGCTTGAAATGGGCGCAAATACTTTGCAATATTTTGCCAGTTTTAATCATTCAAAATTATATACTACAAGTTCCAACTAATGTGTCTTATGCATGAGTTTATTTCGTGTTTTTGTGTGTAGTATTGTAACGATTAACTTTAATTTGTATGAGGTTATTTAGTAACTTTATATCTTCTTAGAAGCACCGCGGATACAATATACGGTCTGTTTAAAAAAGAACAGACATTTGTTTTGAAATGAGAACACACAACACAGATTAAAATAAAATAAAATTGACATAAATTTTATACTTTTTTTTTTATAGATGCGTTAAAATTTACAGTAGGCTACGATTAGGAAAACAAATGGTAATTTCAAGGGCACGAAATCGAAATTTGTCGGTTATTAAAATTGAAACTAGTGTAATTAAAAAAATAATATAAATAATGAGCAAACACCACATAAAATGAAGTCAGTTACGTTGATTGCATTTTTGGAATGCAAACCTAATATTCGTTAACGAATGAATACAAAATATACAACACTAATTTCCTGTTTTTTTCATGGCCAAAAGTTGTGTTAATATTTATATGAATTTATGAACAATGAAAATTTAAAAAAAGACATGTTTCTAGCGAGAAAAGGGCTTTAAAGTCGTGCCCCCCAAATGGACCTGCAATGGAGGAAATGATGCAATTTTATAAGCGTGTTCCATTATTTCCTGCTTTTTTCATGACCAAAAGTTGTATTTGTATTTATATGAATTTATAGAGAATAAAAATCTACAAATATGTCATGTGTCTAGCGAGAAAGGGGGTTTAAAGTCGTGCCCCCCCATTGGGCGCGTAGTGGAGTTAAAGGAAGTGATGCAATTTTATAAGCGTGTTCCGATATCTCAACCTCGTTGTCTCAATGATAGCCTGGGGCGGCCGTGCAGACGAGCCCGAATAATTATTGCAAGAGAGAGAGAACCGTTCTCCAAATGTACATGATGCAATGTTGCTTGTCTTTTACAACTGTTCCAAGCCCCCGCAGGTGTAATATATACCAGTGCTCGCTGTCAGTGATCCGTGATGTTTAGATCAATGATTAAACGAAAAAAAATAGTTGACATTTAATTCGAAAAAAATAATATGTAATAATAACAAATGACATTTGATAGTTTAAAATACAGTAAGCCCCCGGTTAATGTGAGGGATATGTGCCCCCTAATCGGGGTCACCTTAATTCTGGATCATTTTCTATAAATTGATCTATAATTTCCGTATTTGTGTCTTCATGAAGCGCGTTATCACAAATCATTGTAAATTTAGCGCTTTTTGGGGGAATCTAAAATACGAAGTGAAAAGTTATTCAATCGGACTTTGCATTTAGCTTTTTTTTCTGGTTCAAATATTTCTTGGTTAACCACAATCATGATTGTGGTGATTAGTAATAATTCGTGTAACGATATATAATTATGTCAATAACTGAACACAGTTTAACAGTATGTATGCAAACAGCATATTTAGTGTTACGGAAATCACGAGAGATTGTATGATTGTAAATACAAGTGTTATGACATCAGAATCTTATAAGATTCCACGCTCAAGAACATTCATATGGTTAGTTTGCTACACGAGTATACCGCGTGTTCCAATAAATCTGCGACATCGGCAATTAATATATAAATATAGAAAAATCATGAACATTACAATTCAGAGCAACAGTGTAAATATAAAAGTTAAAATTAAACACGAATGTTTTCATTGTCAACAACACCGCATTTGTACATTGTAGAATTTAACAAATGATTGTGTATATGTACCAGCAGATAAAGTTGTGGTAATATTGGAGATATTCATATTGTAGATTAAATGTTTATCTAAAATGGGAAGAAAAAAACCACGCGCGAATTATTGCTTACGAAATTGACTTTCTATTTTGTGCTAAACGTGATCATATACTATACGTGTAGTTCAATATCATTGTCTCATATTTAGATTTACATACGTAAATATTATAATTAATATGAGTATACGGGTATCTAATTGTGTTCAAATGGTGGCCTTAATTTAATTTCACTTAAATGATGGTTTATATTTATGCAAATTATGCAATAAATGTACTTTTTGATGTTTTAAATTTCAACAGAATGCATGGAAATGTTGCATTAAAACAATAATACATACACACAGCCATACATATATACATATAGTTTGTTATAATACATTCAATAAGTATTTGCAAAAACTAACAGTTGAACATTAGACTCAAATGTCAAAATATTACCATGCCTGCGTTATTTATATCTATAAATACAATTGCTGTGAACTCGGATTAATGTATATAAATTATACATACATCGATTCATTATATACACATATACATGTCTACTTACTTTTATGCTTGGAGTTGGTTTTCCAAATGTTTTTCAAAAAAGACATTTTCACAACCCGTTTTAAATGTCACAAATAGTAAAGTACAAATTTATTACGATTATTTTTAATCAATTATACTACTAGTATTTAGTGCATAATTGACAAAAACGAAATGATTTCAATGCAAATTGTAAACTCGATAGTTTCGATTGGCTGATTGATTGATTCTGTTTTGTTGATCGACTGCACACTTTGGCACACGCTTCGCGAATGTTTGCAAGCGATGCCTACTTGATACACGCTCTCTCAGTTTCTGCATCCCCCACCTTAGCAATAATTTTTTTTTATCTGGATCGCGTAAAAAAATAAATATGGATCTTGATAATGTTTTAAGTGTGTAATAGAAGGTTCACATTTGGGTCAATATCATGTGCATTTTAATATTCACTTCCTCTGATGCAAGTCAACTGAATTATTGCAACAATCTTTGTTTGCATGTATGTATGTTAGGAAAATATAAAATTCTTCAATAACAGCTTCCACTTTCTCCTGCGTTGTCTCTTTTCAGTAAAGGAAATGTGAAAATTCAAACGCGCATGACATTTGAAATGATGGAAAAATCTTGACCATTATTTGATCTATAAATACGCATATAAAAAAAAAAAAAAACATATGAACAACGCAATTAGCAAGAACGATACGTACAAGATTAACACGAATAAAAACATAATTTCTTAATGAATGTTTGTCAATTAAATTGATTGATTTTTAGGAATCATTTTACGCATATTTAATTGAACGAATAACAACAGATTTTAGTTATAATTATGTACATATGTATGTGTTTGGTATAAAGTAGGCTGTGCAAAACAACAGAACAGCAAGTGTCATTTGACGGAAGTGTGTTTTTTTTTTCGAACGGTCATTTATTAATAAAACTATTACTATGGACCATAATAGGTGAATATGTGTATCTATTATTATAACAATTTTCCATGTACTATTTCTGCAATTTTCTTCTATAGTAAATCGCTATAAATAAACATATTTCACGCATATTTTGGCATGGTACCGCGGGCTGTATGCTAAATTAAAGTATTCGTTTATTTTTAGTATAACGCCAAGCCAACTTATCTGCGGTTGATTAATAAATTGAAAACAAAGACAAATGAAGCAACGTTCAAACAAAACGAGTTTATTGTGAATTATCACTGGCAGTGACAATTAATTATACATATTTTGTACTGGCCGATCATAAAATAATTGTCTGTGACCGATAAATACAGGATGAACTTTTGATTTACGTTGCTATGCAACAGCGAGCTTGATATGAAATAAAAACTTGTCATATTGCCTGGTAACTCATTATTGGCGACTATCATAATTGTCATATTTTATTTTATTATTTATCTGTTATTTACATGGCACTGCTAATGGAATTATTTATGGATCATAAGTTTTTTATTGGAGGTAGATAGACAAATGACACGTTAGCAGAAACGATGTTTGTTAATATTAATTTACATGCGCGATAAAGAGTAGTGAGAACTAGTTTAATATCAATTCTCCACAGATATGTGTCAAATCGTAAATGTGTATGTAATCAAATTAAGGTTATGTGAGGTTCAAGGTATGTAAAGAACCCGTGGTTATATAACTGATAACACATTTACTGTACCGGTTTCAATATTTCAGTAAACAAAAATATGATAACATGAATGCAACCTGAATACGTCACTGGCAATATGAAAAATATATTTATTATTACTGAAATTCATACAGCGTATTTTAATATCAACTATTTCATTTAGCATTGTACAAATGATATTAAAATTATAACAATGAATGTACAAAAATTGGTTACATATATACATTTTTAGATGGTTTGAATAAGAAGAAATACACTCGTCGTATGTCAGTGCCAAGCGATGTAGAATAGAGAATAACGTGAAAAGCAAGGTCATGTTTTGGAAAGAGTGTAATTTGACAATATTAAACAGCTGTTTCTCCATCTTATAGATATTTGCAAATCATTAAAATGCGTTTGTGAAACGTTCACCCGCCGTTTTTAGTTGATTAAGTGTCGTTCATGTGAAATTTTTTTTTTTTCGAATTTTGTGCAGCTATTTAAAATGGACGAATTACAACTTTCCGAAACGGAACAGCGCTATTTCTCCGATTTGTTTGTGTGTTGTGACAATGAGAACACTGGTAAGGTGCCAGTGAACAAAGCTATTGAACTATTTCGTTCAGGTAACGTTCCAAACGATGTTCTGAATCAGGTAAGTGACAGACATCATCTATTCGTATTGAATGCATACTTATATGTCGTTGTTAATCAGATTACAGACTTGTGCTGTCATAAGCAAGGGAACTATTTCAGTCGGAAACAGTTCTTCTCAATGCTGAAACTAATCTCGGCGCATCAGGCGAATGTACCGTTGCGAAGTGAGCTATTATCTTCGTCAATGGAGCTACCACTGCCGCGATTTACCTGGCCCAGTTCAGAAACACGTAGTTCTGCGAACCTGATCGAGCTTTCCGAGCAAAATCACCGGCCATTGGTTGGTCTATCATACAAACCACATGTGGATAGTGTCAGTACGGACTCGGAAGTCGAGGTTGCCGATGTAAATGGGACGAGCGCGCTTCGGAATGGTTCTCCTGAAGCATCAAGCACCGCTTCTGATAGTCCCACACCAACAAACAGTGTGCAAGAGCGTGCATGGGCTGTCTCGGGCAATTGGCAAGGGCTAGTATGCGAAGAACAACGTCAACTGCTGGGCACAGAAGAAGAGTCCAGCGATCGGCATTCTAGTGAAGAAGACACAGAGATATCGAACGAAGTATGGAGTATAACTGCCGAACAACGGGAATATTACGCCGCGCAGTTCAGATCATTACAACCGGATCCAAACTGCTTGCTGGCGGGACCAATAGCTCGGCTATTCTTTGAGAAATCTCGTCTACCCGTTGGAGAATTGCGGAAAATTTGGCAACTAGCCGATGTAACGAAAGATGGGGCGCTCAGTTTGCAAGAATTCAACATCGCGATGCATCTGGTTGTGCTGCGACGTAATCACATAACATTACCAAGTGTTCTGCCATTACAATTAGTGCCGGATCGAGGTGAAACAACTACATCAGTGTCTCCAGCCGCGGAGACAGTGTCACCGCCTCCCACGAAGGACACAGCGAAAGAATGGACCAAGTTTGTGGACAGCCCGACGTCTAGTATAGCCTCGCCCGGCCCGAAACCTGTTAATTTCGATTTTCAGAAAGCGTCTGTCGAGAAAGACCCGAAGATCTTACATCCGGTGCCGTTGCGACTGACGCCGGACATTGCGACGGTGACGCAGACGGAAGAAGGGCCGGTGCCGGAGCAGCTTGACGTTAGTAGCCCGAAGAAACCGTCGGAGAACACCTTGGCGGTGAATCAGAACGATATTCGACCAATTCAGAGGCCGCAGCCGAAGAAAATCAGCCTGCCGGGACGTGGAGCTATACCACCGCCTCCACAGGCGACTGCGGTGCCTGCAGAAGAGGGCAACAGTGGCGGAGGGCCGGTGAGTTTACCAGCGCCTAAGAAGGAACCACCCCCGCCACCACCTCCACGACCATTCCGCTCACATGGACGCAGTTCTTCCCTGGATCTAAATAGACTCGGTCGCGGAGGGTTGCTGGGAGCTCCGCCAACAGTGCCGCCAAGAGTCAGCCCTAATATCCCCTCGCCCGGTAAGAAACTCATCAACCAGAGGTCCGAGGGCGATGTCATCAGCCTGGCCGGTGACGATGGTGCGTTTGCTAACTTTGATCAGTTCCAACACGGCCTGGAGCCGGCTGAACGATACGAGAACGTCAGTGAAGGAATATTCCCCGGTGATGTGTACGAGGCGGATCGCAGCAAGCTGTTCGCGCAGTTCACACAAGCAGAGACAGGCGGCGCTAGTGTAGTGGACGCGGCTGACAATGGTGCACCGAGGAAACATGGAGCGTTTGAAGTGTACAGAAAACCTACGACTGCAGCACGCAGTAAAGAGAGTCCCATACCATCGGAGGACACCGCCAAGTGGGAGCTGTTCAGGAAACTGAAAGAACAGAACACAGTGCTGCTACGGCTGTGCCAGGAGCTGAGCCAAGAACTGGCCGATGTGCGAGAAGAACGGACAACGTTGAGACTTAGGTTAGAACAACAACAGCAGCAAAGTGCCGGCTAGACGAACCAAGCTCGCCGATTGCAATATTCTTCTGAGATAAAAATGATAGAGAGACAGTGAAATTTGTTGAGTTGAGTGCACAGAAGAGCAGTATGTGCCATATTTTCTATCGCGCCTATTTTTTCGAATTACCCACGTGGCAATTTTACTCTTGACCGTTGTTATTTCGTTTAGTTTTTTTGAAAGGAAGAGGAAATTGTGACTTTTCGATTGTTGCAGATTTTATGCGTTGAGTATTTAATAGTATATAGGTCTGATAATAATGTTATAATGAACAAAATCAAATTATATATTGTCATATACATATATAGAAATTATCCTAATGTAATGGTTTATTACGTTCGTTTTTAATTTTCTGTCGTATTATGTTAAATGTTACAAATACAATAATTATCCATGCTGAACTGTATACACCACATATATATTTGTATTTTCCGATTCATTTACAGCAATCTGTTTAGTTTTCACCACACGAATCAAGTCGAATAAAGTTATTAAATTATTTAACATTCGTTTTCTTGAAATTCATCTTGAACTGCAGCCATTTTGTGTGGCTTGAATTTGGCGGGAGTCTTACAGGCATTCGTCCATATTTACTGAAGCAAGTCAAACTATACGTCAAGCTCCCGTGCACCGCGTTGACAATACCGATAGATTTTAAAGTAAGTCGGTGATTAAGGTCTTTTGTCAAATTAGTTAAATTAGATGAAGATTGTGACGAACCGTTGCTGCGACAGTGTGATTGAAATTTCTACCTGAAATCGGATTAAACGAGTACAAAATTGATGTTCATTCAATTTTAATCGTAAGTAGCAGTGACATGAATGTGTTTTCTAGTAAATTGATTCGTATTGAAAGAGATAATAGCGACATTTTTTTGCACACATGTTTCTTCAGTAGCACCATTTTGTTTCAAGAATTTTTTTATTAGTGAAAATTACAGTTAAAATATGGAAATTTAATAAATTATTAATACCATTATGTATACGTTAACATTAAACTAGGTTATACATGTATGGTGATATTTTGTTTCAGTGTAAAATAATTGAAATTCAATGTACAGTAAAAACCATGTTGGAATTTTTAAAATTGTCCTAAATGTGTATTAATTCGATTAAAAGAAAAACAGTTGTTTTGTTTAGTTTTCTGTTATTAACGACAGTGTTCAGTGTAAAATAAATCAGTGTCCAATTATCGTTCGTTGCAGTATAATTAATAATTGACTTTTTTAGGTTAATCTAAAATATGCCAAATAAAAATTTTCGTCAAGCACACGACGATGTGAATTTAGTTAGCTGTGATCCAATAAAGTCTTACAAAAGTTGCCAACCCTCTGAAAAGGTACAATCATGTTGTTTCTGTCATTATTTGCATAATTTCGCTGTGTTGAAATCAATGGTGATTCTGTGCTGACTATGCGAATCTATTTTAATAACACATATATTGATTTGTAATACGGTTTCTTTTACTTTGATACAGCACTGTCGTTTCGCATACGCTAGTTGGTGCCCCGTGTGTGATTTGGAGTCGCATCGTCGACGATCGAAGAGTGAATGTCTCGAGTCACACTATCGGAAACGTGGTCGTGACATGAAGACACCGTCGCCAAAGAATGAACCGGGGGCGGAGAACAAGGAACTACGCGAGGTCCGGTTGGAGAGTTCGCGGGTGCGAACTAACCTGTGTGAACTTCCAACTTCTTATATTAGTAACTGCCAAACAAATGTGCCTTCCAACACTATGAATATGAAGTCATCCAACGATCATTGCTACACTAGCGACATCGGTAAGAAAGCGGCGGCTGTGCGAAACTACCGGTGTCTGTCACCGTGCAATATGGAAGTGCCCGCGGAGTACTGTACTTGCGGTGAGGGCAAGAGTGCATTGTTAAAATATAGCGAATTAGCCGACTGTCGCCTGCACGAGAATAACATTAATAGTGCGCTGAAAACTAAGATAATCCAAGCTGTCAAAAATCAGCCGGTCACCATAAGTAAATTTAGTTGTAACTGTCGGCCAACTCTAGTGCGTTTGGAGCGGGAAAAGTCGCCGAAATATTCAGCGAACAGTGTCCGAGAGAGTCCCGCGAAATTGCCGGACAATAGTTTAGATAAACGCGTGCAAGATGAACGAACAGAACAGTGTTCCACGGCGGACGCGAAAGCTTCGGATGAAAATAGTGTTAATACAGGTGTGCTTGAACCGCGCAGACACCGGGTCCGGCAACGCAGTGACTCGGACACCACGAACGAGCCGGTGAACGAGACCCAGGTCACCCTGGGCACGGTGTTGTCGAAGAAAGCCCGTGAAGTGTCACCGTTGCAGGCCAAGAAAGAGTTGCTCCGGCCGAAGAACGTAGTGAAAGTGGCGTCGATCAAGAATCGACACAAGATCAGCGTGATCAAGTTGCGTAAAGTGCGCAGCAAGATTGCGCACAGCGTGTCCTCGGACTCGAACTTCTCCGACAGCGATTTCAGCGAAGCCGAGGAGGAGGAAAAGTTGGAGACGACGGAAATATTCACCCAACAAGACGTCGTCGGACAACAGAATGTCGACACGAAGCCTGGCTGCACGCCAACGAGCACACATGGTCCAGCAGGTAAATGTTCGTTAGGTTTTTGTTTAATGTGCGGATAAAAAGCATTCCTGGCAACGATACAATACGGTGTTTTATTGAGTCATATGCATTTTCATATTCAGCGTGACTATTTTTAAATGAACCACATCGGTGGACAATATGTTTGTGATTTATTTACTTAGTAATGGTATGGTGCCGGTGTATTTGTGTGTAGTGAATAATAGAATGAAATTATGTTGTCTAGTTGCGATATGTGATGTGGACGAGCAGGATAAGTGGCCTATACGGCATAGTCTGTTCCACCACGTGCCACCGTATATTCTGTTCGCTGCGCACGACGCCGAACCGTTCAAACTTCCGGCTGGAGTGGCGCGACTCTTGAAATGGCGGCTCAGCACTATCACGCCTGTTGTGGTTCGCAAAACGCTGTCCAACACGGGCTTCCGATTGGTCAGAAGTAAGCTAAACACTTATATTAGACGAATGCGTGCTAATATTCTCTGGCTGCGTTTCAGAATCAAACGATTGGGTTGGTACATGGGGCAAACATATAAAATCTGTGTGCTTTCAGTCTCTGAGAGACACGCAAAAGTTAAACCATTTCCCCGGAACGTTCCAGATAGGCAGAAAGGATAGATTATGGAAGAATTTGCAGCGACTGATGTTCAAATATGGCCAGAAAGAGTAATAAAAATAACGTTATGTCTGTGTAATTGTGTTTGATAATTTATTGTTCTAGATTTGGCTTTATTCCACGTACATTCGTGCTACCACACGATTTAAAACTACTCCGTCAGGCTTGGGAGAAGACGGGCAATGAGAAATGGATTATCAAACCTGTAAGTACAACAGACATAGCCAAATCTTTCAGCATCCAGAAAGTAGTTTCGTTCAACAGGGAGAAACTATAGCACGAGATGTACATTCGACGCTTGAATGATCGGATGAATGTGTTCTGTTTTACAGCCTGCATCAGCGCGCGGTACTGGCATTAAAGTTATCCACCGTTGGGCGCATTTGCCGAAGAAAAAGTCTCTGGTCGTTCAACAGTACATCGCCAATCCGTATCTAATAAACGGCAGCAAGTTTGACTTGCGTCTGTACGTGCTGGTGACGAGTTTTAATCCGTTGCGAATATATTTGTACCCGGATGGTCTGGCACGATTTGCATCGAGTATGTGTATCAGTAGAGTCTATCCAAATCCACACAGGAGTGACGTCATAAACACGAATTATTGTTAAGCACCACCCCGTATGACAATCCGATGTGCGCACGAGTAAAATGTATAGCAAAGAGATAAGTTATTTGTGTTAAAATCGCGAGTAAAATTTCCCTGATATAACGTCACAGCTATGTGGGTGTGAATAGAGTATATTTATGAACATTCAGAGTTTAATAATTCATCTTGTATGTTTTGTAGCTGCCTACAGTGATGATATAAACACGCTGAGCGATCGCTACATGCATTTGACGAACTACAGTATCAATAAATTGTCCAGCCAGTATACGGCGAATGAAGATGCGAACGCGTGCAAGGGTCACAAATGGTTAGCACCTTTTCGTTGGTGTTTTTTCAAAGATTTAATCACATTCTACGCCTTTAGGACTCTGTCCAAATTGTGGGAATACCTGGAGAAAGACGGGGTCAACACAAAGTCCCTGTGGCGGTCGTTACAGCAGCTGGTTATTAAAACAATCCTCTGCGGTGAGAGCAGCATATCACAGCTGTACAAAGCCAACGTGAACTCACGGTATAATTGTTACGAACTGTTCGGTGTGGATGTATTGTTGGATGAACGATTGAAGCCGTGGTTACTGGAGGTAATTGTTTGTTTAGGAACATTGCATAAGCTGCTAATTTGAGCGCAAAGTTCAGTGACATGTTAGAATGTGTGTTGTTTAGGTGAATATCTCGCCATCGTTACACTCAGCTTCGCCGTTAGACTTGCATGTCAAGGGCCCCTTGGTGCAGATGCTGTTGAACCTGGCGCAGTTCCATTTTCCAGCGAAATTAGCGCGTGTTCGACATGCGCCTGCAACGCTCAACACCGCCTTGTATACGACGCAGCTCACTACGAAAGAACGCCTGAAACAAATGCACTTTACGGAGTTGGAATCCAGAGAAGAGGTATGCGAATTACTCGAACGCAAGGATGAACAACCTTGCCACTATTTGTACGCAACATATACATAGCGAAACCTGGCTACATTGTTCTTTTCTTGTAGTATCTGAACGATATACTGAACGATCTGACGGGAGACGATATACGACACTTGACCCAGGCTGAAGATGAACTGACAGTCATCGGTAACTTTGAGCGCGTGTTTCCGACGCAGCACACGCATCACTACCAGCAGTTCATGGAGGTGCGATACTATAATCGGCTGTTTGACGCGTGGGAAACGCGCTATGAACGCAACCGAGCCGCCGGTAAACAAAATGAACATTTCGGTGTTAGTGGAGCGGTTAACTAACATGTATTCCGCAGGTATCAAGCTGCTACAGACGCTGTGTGAGAAGAAACTGCATCTAACTGTTGCACAGTCACCCGTCAATAAGGTAAAACCCAATGTCAAATCCGACAGATACACTTTTCAGATCTTTTATTGATTATTGTCGCAGACTGTCCAAAATAAATACGTATTAACCATTTGTCTCTATACTTGTGCAAGATTTAATGGAATATTTAATCGGTAATACGTTGTGCGCTAGGTTTCACACGGCCTTCTCAACTAACAGTGTAGCACGGCCGGATAGTGTAACAGTGTACTAGTGTAATTGAGAAGGTCGTGTCAAGGTGACAGATAGTAATCGAGGTTGTAATGTATCTACGCGCGGTGACATTTCTAACTGAATTGTTCTACGCCTCTCTCTGTTTCTCTCATTTTATTAAGTGTGATGGTGCTGTTGATGATCGATTGACTGATGTGTGTGTATATATATGTGTAAAGGCGAAACATTACGTCTTGTCGGCCCTGCAGAATGTCTACGTGCGTTGTCGCAGTAAGTGAAAAGGAAAACAAACAAACAAAACAAAAAAAAACGCTAGGTTTTGTATTTGGTGGCCAGTTGTGTTTCTCTAGAAATAACCAATGTGACATAGCGACGCTTCTATTAACAAATACACACACACGTACACAGACTTGAAACATGGTAGAATTCCTAACCTAACTTTCAACTGTCAAACACATTATTCTTCCGCAAAGTGCGTTGTGAATTCTAGCATGTAACAAAACTATAGTATACACAGATGTGTTTAGCCGTGGCCATGTATCGATGTGATTGTGTGAGAAACTAGTGAAACTAGCTGTTGTTATTATTGACAGATTGATGTGATACGTTCGTAACAATACTATAATTTGGCTTACAGTAGTTGTGATAGCAGTGGGAACACTTAGTAACACGCCGGAAATGACGAAATAAGAACCTCTGGTGTTTTTCTTGTAGTAGAAATAATGAAATAATGTCTAATGTGAGGTTAAGTGTCGATAGTTTTAGTTTGTAACGCCACCGCACTCATCCGATAGTAAAAAAAAAATACGTAGAACTTTAGTTTAGTATAACACAATTGCTAATTTCAGTGGCTAATAACCGTTCTCTAATGACAAGTGAAATAATATATCGATGTGTGTGTGTGTGTCTAGTTCGTACGCCAACAATGCGATTCGATGTTTAGACGCACCCTAAATAAATGCATAGCGATTAAGCAGCCAATAGGAGTGCAGCGTTCAGAGTTTTGCTGGCATGTTGACAGTCGGTTGTTTTGCAGAGTTCGTCGAACGAGACTGACGGCGCCGAATCAAGTCCCGAAGTCTCGGTGTCGGACGAATCCGATCAGACGACGTCGTGTTCGTCCGCGTCCACGGCTGAATCACAGCATGCAGCCAAGTAAGGTTACAATTCATAGCCTAGGCTCAGGTACTGGTCTCTATATGTGTGCTTCTGGTTGAGTTATTCAGCTGTGTTTGTGTAATATAATATGTGTGTGTGTGTATGTGTATTTTATAGCGTTACGAACGTTGCAGTTCAATACAACATGATGAAAATAATCTGACGTCATCGGTGAGTTACATGTGACAGATCTTAGGAACAACCAGCTGTTCACTGCCACAAATGTCTGTCCATGAACTCACACACACACACGCATTGCATTGCAGTTCATCAGCAAGACTTCAACCAGTCATAGGACTAGAAGAACACACCATTATGTTGTTATATACTATAAGTATCTCGTAAATAAATATGATATTGGTTGACGTATTTGTATATTATTTTTGTCTTTTTTTTTTCATAACCAAATAAAATGACTGCAGAGATTCAGCAATGCAAGTAGTTTTATTCATCACATTGACCTGAATTCCCCGATATTCATCAAATAAACGTCAAATTCATGTTTCCCTCAGACTACTTCAAATTTATTCGTAGAGCATTAGATGAAGCTTGTAAAGCATTATCCGTTGTTTCAAAGCCAGTATAGTCTAATTTAAATGATTTGAAGTTTGACAGATGCAATAAATCATAAATATATTTCTGATTGTCTCACAACTGTTATTTAATCTACGAATCGAATTAAAATCGTCTAGGTATATGTAAAGTCAGTAAGGCCTTGATTAACTCGACATTACGCGGTTGTGAAACTCCCAGAAACCGCTAAATTTACAATGATTCGTAATAACGCGCTTCATGAAGACACAATGACGGAAATTATAGGTTAATTTATAGAAAATGACACTGTATTACGGTGATCCTGTCTATTGCTGGAATTTATAAGGCACATATCCCCCTGTCAAGCGTGGTCTTAGTGAACTTTCAATGTTGTTAGTTGGTAATACATTTTGCGTAAACACCTAAAAGTAAATATACGTGTAGTGTACATGAATATACAATATGCATTTCCGTGCAATATGTCAGTAAACAGACAACTGTGTGTCACTCAACCGTTAGTCACATTTGCGTTTTGTCTGATGAATCACATGTGGTCAGTGCGGGTGCGATACCAGTTGACGCACTCTGATTGTGATATACAAATTTTGCTTTGCAGCACTTCCTACTCTAAATTAAACCAGAGTAAATTGCGTCGTACAGTACGTATAATTTCATCAATTATTCACAAAGAGCTGCCTCATTCATCCGTATCAAATTAAGAACGTTCGTTTACATTTCAATATTTATAAATTAGCGGAAATGTTGCAAAATGAATTGGAATAATATTCGTACTCACAACGAAAGGAAACAGATGTTACAGTATTTATTATACATATATTAAAGAAAAAAAGTGTATAAATAGGTATCAAAACTTGTTTCTCAAATTAGCTTTATTGTTTTCAACCCTTTACTGCCGGATATATGACACATCGGGTCATAATTCAAATGCAAAGTGCATTAGATCAATAATGTAAGCAGTCCTGCCAGTTCTGTTACGAATTACATGTATCTACATTTGACAGCAGGTATTCAAATATACAGTGAATTTCGCTTATAACGAACCCGGTTATTGCGAACTTTCGCTTATAACGAACCAATCTATAAAGTACGAACTGAAGTATCATTAAACATGTGTTATTTTTTTCGCATATAACGAACCCGTTTATAACGAACTTTCGGGTATAACGAACCTTAATTTTTGTTATAATCGCACAAATTTTCAGTTATAACGAACATAAAACGACATTTTACCAAATAATCAAGGGAAAATCTTTCAATTCCGCATACAGTCAAGTCTACTGAACGCTGTCAGTTATTCACTGTATTCAATGTGTTAAAGAAGTACAATTATGAGTTACGTAATATCCCAGAATATACGTAAAGCTCTTGCTGTAAAGAAATAAAAATAATAATAATAATAAATATAAACAAAAGTAAAATAAACGATTTTTTCAAATAAGTTTCTTAAAAACTATTGTTAATGTACATAGGTTTATGTATTACAAAACAATATCTAACTTAATTTTGAACAAATCTGGATTTGCCTAGTTTTGCAAAACAGTTCTTCTTATTATGTACCTACTTGAAACATGTATCTATGCATTAATAAAAAGAATGAATTTCTAATATTTATCGTTTATTACGAACTTCGCTTATAGCGAACTATTTTCGCCGGTCCCTTGAGGTTCGTTATAAGCGAAGTTTACTGTATGTTTATTTGGTATTCGTTCATTGTATACCTGTGTAATACCCATTTTCACTTTCTTTTCCTGCATATTTGAAAGCCGAACATGTCACTGGTATTTTCTAATCACGTGACTGAATTCGATAATTGCTTTTTGTGGGCGCCGATAACAATTGTGTATATCGAAAAGCACTTTCAATTTCACTGAACATGCACAGTTTCTTTCTCTTTGTGTGAGTGCGTGTGTGTAGTTTTTTTTTTAATTAAACAAGTATTTTTTCTAATCAGTCAGCTTGAAAAAAACGTATAATTGGTAATAATTTCTTGTGAAAGATTATAATTTTTAAACGGTGAATGTAAATGTTTAGAAATGAAATTGCCGTGAAATAATAATAATCATCAAATATTTTTGCAGAATTTAAATAAAATACAACATACATTTACTTCAATATATTAATTTATTTATGTGTATAGGGGGTCGTCTTTAAGAGGTGATCTAAAGGAACCCCACGTTTTACAGGGGGCACCACGCATTTTTAATTAAATGTATGTAAATTGTTACAATAGGATTTTTTTTTTAATTATTTTAAAACTACAGCCGAAAATGCCTAGTTATAAACCGAGTCCTGAAATTGTTAATGCCGGCATTTATTATTGAAAAATAGGGGGCTAATTCACAAGCAATTTATATGATTTAGAAATGAATGCTTGTAATTTATAGTACTTAAGGGGGCTAGCCATTTTGGAACGGCAAATTTGCTTGCTATTAAACAAAATATAGACAGCCGAATGTAAACTTCAGCCGAATAAATGTTCGAGATCATTTTCTTAAGACAAGGGGGGTGCATTATTGTAAGTAACGTAAAATATCTTGGGGACGGCGCTGGTACTAGGATATAATTGCAAATTGAAACTCTACAATTATCCTCTAATGATGTCCGTTAATTATACGTGTTGGTATAATTCCAGTAAATCACAATGTTTAAATGAATACGTATTTGTTGCGTCGTCTCCCACCGTGCAAAACCGGTTGCTAGACCGTCTGAGCCCCGGCACAGGCTTAAACACATGGATCGAACAACACAAGCACCTCACAGCGGACTAGTCGCGTGCTGACAGTTGTCTAGAGCAGACGTCAAAAGCACAACCGCTAAAGTTGAACGCGTCAAGTAACATTGAATCACGTTGAAATTCGCAAAGTAGTTGTGTGTTCGTTGAATTGTATTCCAACAGTGTGTCAAATGGCTGCCGAATCGGAATTGAATTCGATTCTGATCAGACGACAGGAGCTCAACGATGCTCTTGACGAAGGCAAAGAAATCAAACTGAAGTACCGAATGGTGAATGTTTACACGGAATTCCACGAGTTCAGCAGAAAACAAATCAAACAATACGAAACTACATTCAAAAAGTAAGTGAAACTTTTAATATACAACGTACAGAATGTGTATATTTGAAAAACAATTCTATTGCGCGTTAATGAATTTTATATTTCTACATATATAAGCTTGCACACATGGCTTTGAATTAATAACTTGATTAAATTTGCAAATATCGTACTGCAGTTGCAAAACGTTTTGGTTCTTTTGAGCGACATCAGACAATCACTGAACATACAATGTTACTTAACAGTTGATGGGACATTTGTTAAATTCTTTCCTCAAGAATGCAAGATACTTTCACTGGTTCAAACGGTTTGAATTTATAGCATGTTCAAACGCCAATAAAACGAATCTATCGCACATCGGAGTAATGATTTATTCAAACATGTATCTACAAGGGATTGTGTCACGAATGTATTAATCAGACTAGTGCTAATTTGCACGCCTTGTAATGTTGCAATTAGTGAACAATACTTTCAAAGAAACCTCTGTTTTATCCTTTTAGTTTTGTAATTAATATTTGTTAAATATTAAAAAGAGTTCTCTCGATAATAGTTGCAAAGCACTTAATGTAATCAATAAACCAACATGTGTTATCACATTGATAACGATTGAATTACGTGTTTACGCACGGGAATTTTTTTGTTTGAATAAAAAAAAAGGTTTATCCGCATCAGTGATGGGTAAAGCAATGGATGAATTCAATACAAATGCTGCAACATATTTTTTTACACAATTTTATTTTAAAATAATTCACGGCACTTTTGAAAACCCGTACAAAAGTTGCGGTACCCCTTTGGCAAACTAGCGCTTTAGAATAAGCGACGTAGTTTTACAGGATCACAGATAGGTTTCCTGCAGGAGAGCAGCGTGATGCAGGTTGCCGGGAATATTGATCCCCGAGTGTAAAATTATTAATAGGTCAGCGATAAATGATTACGTGAAAATATGTCTTCACAAACAATAATTTTTTACAAAACTAATATTTAGAAAGTATCTAAGTATGCTATGAGGAGACGACGTGCATATTTAAATACAAATGCATACTTTCATGCCAGAAATGGAACTGTTTTCTTCTAGAAATATACATTAATTAATTATATAACATTAAGTAAATGCCCTATGTCTAATTTTAAATTATTCAACGAATTGATACTAGCATGGGCAAATTGATTAAAGCTAAAATAAATTTGCCAATGTATAGCCTTACATTATTCGCACCAATTCGCACTGTATATGTTTCTGAATAGGTACTGTTTTTAAACTGTTTTTGTAGATATTTCGTAATCTGTCTCCGGTAGTATGTTCTTGTAATAGACGTATATTTAAATAAAACATTGTCATCGGTCTGCTTCCGGCATTGCGAGGTCACGTGGAATTACCAAGACTAGCCTTTACTTTTATCAATTTCCGCTAAAACTTTTGCGAAGATTTTCCAGTGTACAGTAAGGCCTGCGCTCTACACTATTTCGAATAAGATAATAAGACAACAATTTCCCTAGGGGAGTTTTTATTATAACAAATGTTTTTTTTTTGTATACAAATGTCTGTTGTCATTGCAATTTCGCTCCGATTTATTATAATTCTTTATTTATAAAATTAAGTGAAAAATAGTATACACACCTCGGGAGAGAAATCACCATATTTCCCTCGATGTATTTGTCAAATTACAGCTCAGGAAAAACAAGAGGTTTCTCTTCCTTGGTGTAGTGTACAGTGTACTATTATTAGAATATTGACATTTCACGTTTGAAACTATTAGAATATACATATATTACAATGTTGGTATTTATTTCATCAAAACAAATGCATGATTTTGCATTCTGGTCGGTCCATATTTGGTGTTCGTCCTGTTGTGCCATTGTTAACGACATGGCAACGTCTATGGTCAGCTACCTGTCATACAACTGTGCGTGTGTGTGTGTGTGTACACGTGTCCATGCCGGTTGCCTGGTCACGGGCTGGCCACCTTGACCGCATTCCGCCATGCACAAGTGATTACTGATTATATTTCTTCTTCATGAATAAAAAATCACATATCTTTCACGGCAAGGTCAATGATATCTGACGAAATTCAGCTTGCGTGCGATACAAAGAAACGAATCCACTTTCTGCAGACTTCAGTTTTTTGGGTCCTCCAACCGAATTAAGTATTGTCGCAGTTGGCGATACAAAACAAGTTTGTCCCGAGCAGTATGTCGCCTGACTTGTGTGTTGATAGAGGCGCTGGCTACCTTGTAAGGAATCCAGTGAGAATGTACCACAGGATTGAAAGTAACAATCCACTGGTATCAAGATTACGCGACAAGACGACTTTCGTGTTTGTTATTAGCATTCTGCTAGTTAGCAAGAAGCATCACATGGCATCTGGTCAATGGATACGAATGCTAAAAGCACACGAAATAGGTAAATAAACTGTTAAAAATTAATTGGACACATTTCATCAACGTTCCACGGCTTGACCTGATGCCGCGGTATACCGTTTTTGGGAAACGGTTATATTTTTAATAATATTTGTTTAACATTAGCATACATCATATTATAATATGAAAACCCGCAATTTAAAGAAATACATTTGCATAAAGATATTTTTTTTTGGAACGGTAAATATCGAGGTAGAAATTTGAAATATAGAAAATGATTATGAAGAAGTTCTGTCACTGACGTCAGCAGACGTTTATCAAAGTGCAGATGAAGGAGTTTGAAGACAACATGAGCACAAAAACAACGCACTGTTTTTGCAAAGCAATGATATTCGGAATGAATCATCACGATTAAATTTCAGAAGATTCTTCAACATAAATGCAAGTATTACAGATACAATAAATGATCGTGGAAACTGAAGAATTCATAATACATATTTCTTTGCAGCTACAAGTCAATAAATACACCCCTGATTTAATTAAATTTTCTATTTTGTCTTTCTGATTAAATATTATGACGTTTCTACTGCGGGTGTGAATACCAGCAACTTTTTGCGTTACGGAGAAAACATTAGAATTCTACGAAAGTAAATAAATGTAACTGTAGTTATCCATGACAAATTATATTTATTTAACGATATTTAAAAAACCTGTACCAACATATTAAAGTCACTATGATTATATATAAAATATGTTGTTTATTTTGAACTTATCACAGGCCAAGCAAATGTTTCTGTATCATTGAGAATACACTTGTAAATTTTACAGTTTAATACTTTCAAGGTAACAGTGTACAACTGTCATTGGGATACGTGTTCAGTTGTTCGTTTTTGACAGAAGTATATTTGTGAACAGATCTTTAAATGTGCAGCAACGAGTTGAAAATATAAAAATGAAAATGCATTCAGCACAAAACTACATGTATGTTTACATAAAAGAGAAAACTATTATCGTGTGATAACGGCAAAGAGAAAACAAACTACAAGGTTATGTTTTGAAAATGTTTCTGATCAAACATAAAACATTTTAAACAATATACACCTACATATTACTTTTCTTAGTATATAAAATAAATCAACTAAATGTTAATGTATTATTGTGAAATTTGTAGAGTATACAATGTAAGTATTTTGTGTTTAAATTTGTATAAAATATATGTTTATACTTGGAACTGTTATTATCGATATATACCGGGTGTCCCAAGAAATCTGGGAGATACGCAATTAACATTGTAAATATAGAAATGTTGTGATTTCGGGCTGAACAATACATTCTAGAGCAAAAGTGTAAATAAAAAAGTTGTTCAGAATTAAAAACTGCATAATATGTTATGTTCAGTGTTCGAATATTGCGCGAATTAAGTTTAAAATAGTTCAGTTTTATGACAGATGTGTTATTGCGCACAACTTGTAAGCGTAGCGCACTAGATTTAGAAAGACAATTTAATTATGAAAATGCGTACGTAGTCTAGATTGTTACGGCAACAATACGCCTTGATACGCCAACGAGGCTATATTAATATGCTGTGCGTGGCTGTCATATTAACATTGATAATTAGTAAAAGTGTCACAGTGAATACTATATTTTACAATTACCAGTTACCTCGATATGAATGTCACATTCTATTATTGATCGATTAGTCATTTAAATTGTAAATGAATCAGAAAAAACAAGTTCTGTTAGAAGGCATATTCAAATAGGTTTTATTAATGGATAAAACAACAGACATATATTTCAATTTCATTTCAATGAGATAATTTAGCAATTGTCGAATTCGTGAACCGAATATGTTAAGCTAATTTCGTACAGCAGACATCGTATGACGTCACAACACGCAAATTAATCTACTGTAATTGATTGCCAACCTTAATTTAAACTAATAAAATCTGTCGTGAAAAAAGCTATGCTTATGTTCTTGTGATAAAAATCATCAATGTGATGATTCGATGTGCTTCAGGTAGAAACACGGGGTAGGTACAAGGGGAAGATGTTCTCGTCAGACGTTACGTTTCGTAATTCTCAATTGTGAATCAATATCGCACGTTTATATTTATAGAACATCTGCAACGTCTTGAGTTACATTACAATACACGCGATCAAGTCTAGAGTGCCGCGCCAATGACAAAAAGGTCACTTCTGTCACAGTTGACAGTTGAAGTGCGAATGTATAATTCACAGAAATCTCCATAGATGTCACCATTTGGCATTTGAATTAACAACAGTGAACGAATAACTTAGTGTAACGGACAATTTATAAAGTGTGTTTGAAGTAAATCTGTCAGTATTGTGTTTGTAAATCAATAAGGTTATATGCAAATAGTGCATGGTGTGGCATATGGCTGGTGTAGGCGGTGTGAATTAGATTGTTAGTGTTGGGATCCTGCGGATGTGTTATCATGACAGATTGCGCTAATCACGGACAGAGGAAGAGGGCACGTATATTCCTCTGAATAGGTCGAACATACGTTGCATTTTAAAACAACGTATCGCATGCAACAGCACAATAAAACAATCACAGTTTCCCTAGAAAAGATGCACGTTGTGTATCTGATAAGATACGCTACACTTTTGAGAATTATCTAGTGATTTATAGTTCCAATTATTCTGATTTTAATCTTTCTTCAAATATTTATTAACCGAACCTGTTTTCCTCTAAAGATTTGCGTAAATGTCACAGTTTGTTTTATTTGTTTGATAGGAAGTACTGCCAACCTAAACATTCTATACAAGGAAATACGCGTTTATCACTTGTTATTTTCACACTGACGTCATCACTTCCTTTGCGGATTTGATTTAGTTTTTAGGCTGGAATTTCCTGACTGTTTTTTTGTCAACTAAAACACGTAATATTTCATGCAAAATGTAAATATAGATTTCCGAAATTAATTCCAGTGTTAATTAAAAGTATATCGGTGATTTTTTGCCCGTTCTAGTTACCAATTATAGAATGTGACACTGACATTAAATATATGTTGTCGTGCGCATTGTGGGTAACGGTTATGGCTCAATTAATTCGTAAGACATGCTTGGCTACTTTTTTTTTAAATGAATTACGTTACGTTTTTATGATTAATAGAACCTTGAGCCATAAATTTCTATTCGCAATGATAAATCAACATCAACATATTGACATGGAATCGATAAATTTATGTTTACATTTTTGCGTGAAACATTCTTTAATAGACATCATTGGTTTTTTTTTTAAAAGTACGTCGCATATTTTAAAATAAATATTGTTTATGAGTGTTACTATATGTTAAAACATATGTTCATGTGTTGTGTTTAATTTGTGGTGATTTTAATTAAGCTACACGAAGTGATAACGTGATTTGTCACGAGTTCTCACCTGTAGGCGTCCATATTTTGATCATAAACAAGGTTTTATTTTTTTTTATCGTAAATTTCCTTAACACAACAACATGTTATGTACAATCTCGTAGTTATTTATTTACATGTATTCAATAAACATTATCACTTTTTATATTTATATATTTTGTTTATTATTTCTTATAAAGTAAATTATATTTTTCTTTTGTAGCAAATATTTAAAATACAACGATTCATTCTCGTTAACACAGATAATGAAGTTTGTATAATCATTTCCAAGAACAAACCTTCCTACATTTGTAATATCTGAGAAAAATAATATTCTTTGATTTTTGCCTTGAGAACAATTTCTAATTAACATATTCAAATACCTAGTGATTTTTTATACTATAATTGCTATGGGAACACTTCATCAATAGAAAACAAAATCATTCAGGAACGTACACTGTATTCAGCCAAACAACCAATTTACGTCATCATTCAACCTAACAAGCATAATTATCACTAGATATACGAAAATATGTATATTTTTTAATCGACATTTTATTATTAATTTGCACGAAAAAAACATTAATAGAACTAATACATACATACATAACATCACGCCTTTCCCATTACTGGGGTAGCAGGCCCTTTATTCCCTTATTTTCTAACAATTGCTCGCCAAATACTATTAATTGAACTAATAATGTTAAAAAGTATTATTTTCCGTTCATTTTTCATCAAAGTATTTTAATTTTGTTGTTGGCAACGCTGAACACAAATATTACACGTTTATAGTTGACGTTTCTAAGCGACTTGTACTGTAAATGTGCACAGAACATTGTTTTAATCCGTTTTAGAACCCATGTGAACGTAATCAAATATGACGTCATAATTTCTAGTGATATTGCATTGACGTGGAATTGGTAGTTTGACTGAATACAGTATACTGTGGGAACATGGGCGCCCGTAGAATTTTTTCCAGGGGAGGGGGCAAAACATAGGGCAGAATTTTTTCAAGGGGGGGCAAAACATAAAAATATATAAAAAGCATAAGGTTTTAACATAAAAAATTCAAAATTGACGACTCCAGGGGGGGGGCAAACGCCCCCCTTGCCCTATGCTGCGGGCGCCCATGTGTGGGAATGTCATCAATAGAACAATAATTCACAACCATATCTAACAACGATAAAACCGGGTACTCTTTTTGGCGGGACCAAATAACCAAATGACAATGTTTACTAGAGAGACTTGTCATACGTTTTTCGAGGAAGTCATTCTGTAGTTAAATACACAATTAATAGCAGGGTTGATATACGGGCTACGTGAAGCAGATGTTTACACTAAAAACAGTGTTTCTAGTTTAACAGAAGCGTGCACTATGGTTCTGGAATAACCGACAATGCGGGAGTCGCCCCATAATATCAGTAGACTTAAATAAGTCGCACAGAATCTACACCGTGTGTGGTTAGGCGATATAAAAATACTTCCCGAGATTATAACCAGGGGCGTACCGGTAATTTTTATCGCCCTGGGCTTACACAGTTGTCAGTTGAAGCAGGAGGAGGAATTTTCGCCCCTATGTAGTTTTTTTTTACCCCATAAAGACTATTTTTAAATCCGCCCCTGTTTATAATACATATAAATGTAACACTACGAGACTTATTACAAATATTTGACCTTTGCATACATCTGATAACAAGATATTTAATAATGTTTTCTCTTATCTTTTTACAGATTCAATATCAATCGTAGCGGGTACCTGGACCTGACGGATCTTAAGCGTATGATGGAGACACTTGGTGCACCGCAGACGCATCTAGGCTTGAAGGCAATGATCGCGGAAGTCGACGAGGACGGTGACGGAAGACTGAGCTTCCGGGAGTTCCTACTGGTGTACCGCAAAGCACAGGCCGGTGAATTGAGTGCCGATTCTGGGCTGGGCCAGCTCGCCAAACTAACCGAAGTGGATGTGGATCAAGTTGGAGTGAACGGTGCGAAGGAATTCTTCGAAGCCAAAGTAAGAAGCACAAAATGACAACCATTGCTAACGGACGGTATTAATAAACAAATACTTGTGATTACAGATCGAGGAACTGAACAAAAAGAGTAAATTCGAAGATGAAATTCGCTCAGAACAAGAAGAACGAAAACGGGAAGAAGAAGATCGTGCCATTCGAAGACAACAGTTCCTTGAGAAGGCCTCCGTATTTAAATGTTGAATGTGTGTGTTTTTCTTTTTTGTTTATTTATGTAAATTGCACAAGTTTTAATTAATTAATTTTTTATACCGATTACTAAACAGCACAAATGAAAGGTTAATTATTGAATTCAGTTCTAAGCAATATCGTTGAATAATTCTATAAATAAAAAAAGACATGGTTTCGGAATGCATTTAAAAAGTGTTGAAAACGTATGTGTTTCTGTCTATATTGAGAATAGTTGATGGTTTACTCGTTTTATAATGATTGTATGCTAGTATTTTTATCTGTATGTGTGTGTGTGTGTGTGTGTAATATTGTGATACGATGTGTAAAAGATTTCATAGACACCAAATTGTTACTTTATTTTTTAAATAAATATTTTCATAAATGTGTATTGGAATGTTCTTGATTAATACCACATCTTCGAGTTGTTTATATAAAATGTTGGTTATTTATTTAATCACAGACACATATAGTTCTTAAATTACACTGTTTTAAATTAATCTTACAAGATGCACACATGAAATAAATATTATACTGGCAATGTCGTTGTTACGGTTCTTGAGAATATTTTCGAAAAGAATTTTATTCCCGTTGAACCGCCGGGAACACCTGATACAATTGTCCAGAGTAATGTTACGACCTGTCCCACGGCACAGAGAATTGTTAACGGTGTATTCTGCAGATGCAACGCACAATATAGCGTCGATATCAATGTTGCACCATACATTAATGTCAAACATATACGTTCACGCGAAAACATGTACTTCAGATACGTCAGCGGGCCCCACAAGAACGAAAAACTAAAATCACGATACACTTTACACAACACGTCACACTAGAATAATGCGAAACCGCTTACCTGAATATGAAGAACAAGCTGCCCAAAGTATAGAGCAAAGCAAACTTTCTAGCTTTCAGTATCAGAACGGGAATATACATGGCTGATAATGTAAAACATAACAGTCCCATGCATATGCATATCACAAATCCAGTAATCCTTTGTAACCGGCTCTGAAATGGATACAAGCAGTTTATTTCAAATGAACATTAGCACCATAACCTCAAATAGTAACCATCGATGGACAGCATTCATGTTGTGTTTCCTGGAACCAGGTATTACTCGGTAGCTCTTCATTTGGTTCCTTCTGAAACCATCCCGTGAACTTTGGTTTCGGTATCGAGGGAATTTGTAATTTAAACGATTTCTTCGTATCACTTTTTAATAATAAATACTCGTCTAGGTCTTTCTTAAGATCCGCCATTTTACTATGAACTGTCAACAAACTTTCAAGTCAGGGATTCTCAACATTTTCGCTCGATTTTTTTTTTGCAGAATTATAATTTAATTAATATACAATAATAATTGTATATACATAATTTAACAAACAAACTATGTATATATCGGACATCAGTTCTGATAATATTTAGGTACTTATTCACTAATTATGGTAAAAAAAAAAACTGCTTATAATATAATAATCACAAACAATAGTATAAATTAATAGTAGATTATGATCCAGATTCTTCATTGTGCCGGGGCACGACGACCCATTCGTGTTCCGGTGGGGGCGGTGCGTTATCCTGCAGGAGTTGCAACTGTGTTTTTAAACTTTCGTACAACTTCATCAGCGATTCCTTCTCGCCGAGCAGTGCTTGTGTTGACTGTCTTTCTTGCAGTTGTTCGTCGGTCTGTTCCTCTAACAGCTTCTTGCGGTCCTCATAGAGTAATGCAATATCTCTTTGTACCTGCGCGACAACAACAACAAGTTAGTTACGATTTAACTGCGCATCAAAATAAACAGTACCTTGAGATATTCTTCCGCAAGTTGTTTGTGTTCTTCAAAGATATGTCTGGACTGCGGGTCGTTCAGATCCGGTGTGAGGGGTCTTAGGTTAGGATCCAAGAACATGTACATGTTGTCCAGTTCCTGATCGGTGGCAGGATGACTTGAAGCTTCTTGATTTACTGGTTGACCAGAATTATTACCTACAAGTAACAGTAAACGATTGTACTAATTTATTAAATTTCACGTGCACAACGAAATGTTACAAATATAAACCAATAAAGGGCTTCTGTCACAAAAATAATATTTACTGATATCACACATGATTACACAGATTATAATACCTATTTTTTTTTACTTTATCGCTACAAAAAACAAAATCTTTGAATTACCATCGTCTGTTCTACATTCAGCAAAGATAAACCAACCCTTTTTGACATTTTGGTGTGTCACAAAGACACTGGCTGCTGGACAGTCGCACATTTTCAGGTTATTCAAATGTTTTTGGTTGAAGTTTGTGGAAAGATCTTCGGCGGTAATCACATAATAATACGTGTGCACTATTATTGTACGAAAACTTCACAACAGATGAATGATTAGCAACAGTTACGATACTTTAACACTGTCGGGGTAAACAGATGATCTTGTAGCACATTACGCTATAGAATAATGTGATGAACACGGTGTTCCTAGCAGACACAGATTACTGAGCACAACTTCTATGCGTAGCACATACACACACGACAATATCTCCGACACCCTACATGTGAGTATGATTCTGTATCCACCGTGCAGGCCGGGGTTAAGTCATTTTCTAGAAATAGCATCCATGTTCTTGAAAAACATTCAACTCTCTGGACGCACACCGCGTCCGTGTAAATGTTCTACACGGCAAATCGCTCATCCATATTCGACTTATTACGGAGAGGAACGTGATCAATGTGACTAATACAAGGTGTACCTATTGTCAGGTTTTAAATGATTCATTTTTTTTTCTCGGTATAAAACGCGGTGTATAATTTCTGTAATTTTCTCTCGTTTATATCTCTTTATTAACTATGCGGAAATGTTTCTATTAATTTGTGAACTGTTTAGATCCTAGCCTGGCTTTCAGAGAGCATTAAATGTGCGGCCAACACAGTTTGAGGAACACACGAACACACACATAGTTATTGCAACCTAAACAAACTATGTCTATATCGGGCGTGTGACTCACAATCTAGCATGGGCTAAAAATGGCTTGCACTATAGTCGACAGACTTCCTATGAAAACCTCATCTGGTTGGTGGACCAAACACACACACACACTCACACTACACACACATGTATATAGTACAGGGCTGTCAAAAACTAGTATGTCACTCGTCTATCCAATGGCCGCCTCCAATCACATCAAAACACATTTCTTCATCCCATTGCAAGACTTATATAACTAAATAAAGCACGACGGTTCGTTTCTAAACATTTATATTGTTATTATTTAATTAAATACTGTCGTATTAGATTTCTTTTAATTACGTTTGTTTAAATTTATATAATAAGGTTTGTGTGTGTGTGTGTGTTGTAATATGTAAACGCAAGGCATGTGAGTATTCTAATAGTTTGTGTGAGTTACATTTTGTGTATTTATTATACCCCTTAGGAAAAAACAAACTGTAGCCAAGATATTTTAACATCTTGACAAAAAAAGAACCTGTCGCCTACTAATTCCAAGATCATGATTCGCCAGACAGAAAGACTCCGGCACCGTTTCACGCGGTACGCCGTTTCATTTTTTTTTACGTTCTGTTTCGAAACAATACACACGTCAGGTGTATAAAACATTATGTTGAATTGTTGACAGCTGCCCACTGTAAAGCAACTGTTTTACTACCAACTGAAAAACATTAACATGAACAAGAGTATACCCCACGGGAATTATCGTTCATGATTAAGGGCAAGAAGTTGCAAATATAATTGATACAAAATTCAGATTCCAAGTATGCTCTTGAAATAGAAGAAATTATAATATGATTTCAACACTCGAATCATATGTATGGGATGTTTTGTTTGACATTCCTGTTTCCTAAACTGATTGACTTGTCAATCAAAAGATACATTCAATACAACATAACCGTGGATAAACAATGATAATTGGAAACATTGAATAACATTTCATATTGAGAGTAAACCATTGATTAAAAATTTATATTAATAATAGGTATATAAATTGGCAAGAAATACCAAAAAGTCTAAAAAACAGTTCAATAACCTTACTTTTACATTTAAGAAGAAAAGTACGAACTGTGGATTCTTAAAATTTTTGCAAATGAGCTGTTAATTTAATTGCAAATGTATCTATAAGATTTCTTTTAATATTGCTAGTTAAAAATGTGCTAATTGGAATGAACATTATTGTAAACGATAGACAGTTGTGACAATTTGTTTAATAACTACAACAAATTAATTAAAAAACACAAAAAATATAAATGCGTTACTTTATGATGGAAAATTTCTAGCGAGGTCACGCAAACAAAACAAATTTCGTCGTGTTTTTTTTTCTGACAGAGGAGAGACCCAAAAAGCATCGTCAACGAGTACGATATGAGTCACAGGACATGCTATAGATATTTCTGTCCTGCATTTCGAGCAAGCTGACAAGGAAGCGGCACAATGAGTCAACCGTGTGCCGCACACGTGCACTAGGTCACGAGGATTTTGTTTTTGAAATTTGTTTTTGAATCTCAAACATCTGTTTCATGCGCACATATTCGTGAGCCTGTGAGTGAAAGTGAACTGATCGAAGAAGGTGTTGAATTATCACGTACATAGAAATCGACGGTAAGATAAACAAATGAGATACAGTTTTAATCATAAGTAGGCTGCGACATCATTGGTGGAAAATAGAACAACTTATTAAACAAATGACAGAGCTGCAAAGATGTCAAAACTTTTTGAAATATTGTCTTGAATTAGTAGCACATTTTTTTATATTTTTCTAGTGAAATTCAATAGTGTTTTGCGGGTTTAAATTCACAATAAATTAACAGGTAACACTTACTCATGAATGCGACTATCGTGCGGGAACTTCGGGTTTAGAATTTCAATGATTTTATTTTGATTTTTTGCGCACTAAAACACTGTACGACAGCGGTTTCAAATGGTTTCAGTGTGTAAAAACATTGTTCTATGCAGCTCACTTGTACATGAGTGACATCACGAGTTATTTTTTATCACGCAATTTTGACACAAGTGTTCCTAATTGAAACGTATTGCTTAATATAAATGTTCGGGAATCATTTACTGATATTGTACTTTCCCATTGTAATACTTAAATTGTCATATTTTAGCGCAAGAATAATAATAAGAAAGTTGTGAAATAACAACGGAACATCGCGAACAAATATTTATTATTTTCTGCTGCTGTTTTGTTACCTTGTTTCGGCATCATCTTATCAAAGCCGGCCATGGTACGGATCTCCATATCACAGCTATCCGCGTCCCACGCGTTCTGCACAAGGTAACACTGTTTAGCGCAACATTTCAACTACGGGTGTAACTATATATTACCGGGTCTACGTCTAATTGCAGAGGTGTCATCATATCGTACGTCGGTTGTGGCAGATTAATAGTGTTTTGCGCACTGGTACCATTACTTTCCGAGCTAAACTGATTCGTTATCCTTGCAGAGTCCGCCTCGTCCGAGTTCAATGCGTCCTCATCTTCGTCGTACT
Organism: Carabus problematicus; assembly: GCA_963422195.1. Lineage (NCBI taxonomy): Eukaryota > Metazoa > Arthropoda > Insecta > Coleoptera > Carabidae > Carabus > Carabus problematicus. Next base: position 13,431,455 of record OY728588.1, on the reverse strand, counting down.
CGCCGTTATCGTCGATGTTTGCTTCGGGCGAATAATCAACGGGTGAATCACCGCCGGGAAAGTAAACAGTGAGCTCCAACATGCTTTGAACCACCTAAATGTAAATAATATTCACAACCGGTACGTATATTGTAGGAATATGTAGTTTTACCTCTTGCATTGTCGGTCGCAATGTAGGATTTTGATCCCAACACGCTGTCATCAGTTTCTCAATGGTAGGCGGACAGCCCTCCAAGAGCGGGGGCCGTTGTCCTTTGTGCACGGCCCAAAGTATTCGGAAGGCTGAGCCACCGATTTCCTCGAATGGTTTTTTACGTGACAACACTTCCCACAGTATTATACCCCAGCTGAACACATCGCACTTTTCAGTATACGACGAACTTTCGAAAACCTGCAACACAATATGACAATAGTTAGATTTATAAAGCTTCATGCTGTATTAAAAGTTTACCTCGGGAGCCATCCACGCTGCTGAACCTTTATTATTAGTCATATAAGTACTTTTATCCGCGGCCGTGCCAAAGTCACATATTTTAAGTATTGTTCCGCCATTTACAAGAAGAAGATTCGGAGGTTTCAGGTCTCGATGAATCAGAGGTTTGGGCTTCATCGCATGTAAGTATGCAACGCCCTATAAGGTTATTATATTGTACAGTTTCATAATAATGTAATGTGTGAACAGTTGACGCACCTGAGCACATTGTAACGCCCATGACATTGCATGTGCAGCCGTATAGTTTGGCTTGTTCCTGCCGTGTAACACGTTGTACAATGATCCACCCTCGGCATATTCCATCACCAAGCACACATTCGGCAGCTTTGTGCATGCTCCATAGAGTTTTACAATGTTTGGATGCGAGACTCGAGACAACTGTCGCACTTCTATAGCAAATGCCTTCCGCTCGGATTCAGTGTCGATATTTTTGACAGCAACGTCAATATTACGCCATTTGCCCTTCCACACGACACCAAATGTACCTTTGCCTACAACCTAAACAATCATTTTAACTATATTATTACACGTATGTATATATTTCATGTACCTTTATACGTCTTATTTCGTTGTAGTCAATTTCTTCAACAAACTGTTGGCGACCACTCAATGCTTCATTTTCGTGCGCCGCCATCGAATGTAAGAATCCTCACATATTTAAAAATATTCTCTATGTACTCAATAAAATTCATAAAATAAAATATATTAAATATTTGACTTTTCTTTGTGGTTATAATTCTTTAACCTAATTTTATCGAACGACACTGGGGTGAATCGTTTGATCGAATGCGAAAAAGAGATAGATATATGTAATGCATGTATGGTGTCATCTCGTTTCTTTACTTGCATCGCAGCACAACACACGTGTAATGTAAGTTTTCTAAGTTCCAGGGGCATGAACTATTAAATATGACCTTCTGGCTAAAAGAGTACAGCGTACATTTAATCTAAAATGTCTATTCAAAGCTAGACAAAAAATATTTACTGTAGTATTATTAATGTCTGCTTATCAGTTAATTGTCATACTTGTTTATTTTGTCGTAATTGTACAAAATATTATTCGTTATGAAAGTTTTAATGCAATGTTTCCCAACCTTTTTAAGTCGCGACCCCCTTTCATAACGGCCAAGTACTGCGCGAGCCCCCGGCAAACATTTTCATGAAAAGAAGAGAAAATATTTTTTTAGCTACTATTCATTAGATTGAGATTTTTTTTATTTTTGGCTTGACTGAGGTTTTTAACGTTTTTCACGCGACCCCCCTGAAAAGCCTGACCTGTATGGGGTTGCGACCCATCGGTTGGGAACCTGTGATTAAATGGCTTATCAGCTTCTGTATTCTTAAGAACAAAGTAATTGTTATTTATTTACTTATATTCAAATAGCATAGCCAGTATATAAATAAAGAGTGGTTACACGGCACAGTTTATATTCTGACACATATTTAGATTTGAAGCATTCATCATGTTCTGGTGGCTAGTGTTTGTTATAAGCTGTATAATAATATATGTCAAGATTCTGAAACCCCTCCAGTATTGGAAAGTAAGAAATGTACCACGGGACACACCATGGCCAATTTTGGGAAGTATGGGTCCAATGGTATTCCAAACCAAGTCATTAGCGGAATGGCATGAAGATTTATACAAAAAGACCAACACAAGGTAAGGAATAATACACATTATAATATACAATCGTGTATAATATGAATAATTTAAACAGATATATGGGATTTCATCAATTTTTAAAACCAGTGCTCTTGGTAAAAGACATTGATTTAATAAAGAAGATTTGTATCAAAGACTTTGACAATTTCGTTGATCACAGATTTATCATATCTGAAGAAGCAGATCCATTGTTTGCAAAGAATCTTTTTTCTTTAAAAGGTACACTAATAATATAGGGGGCGTTGGATTTTTTATCTGATTGGAATGCTGTTTATACTGAAATACAAATTACAGAACAGAGATGGCGACATATGAGAACGACATTGTCTCCTGCATTTACAAGCAGTAAAATTCGTTCATTGTTTGTATTTATTTCGGAATGTGCTGAACAATTCACAACACACTTCTTGAATAAAGCTGATCCGAACAAACCATTGACTGTTGAAATGGAAGACGTATTCACCCGTTATGGAAATGACGTCATTGCGGCGTGTGCATTCGGTGTCACGTGCAATTCGTTAGATGAAAGAAACAACGAATTCTACATGATGGGCAAGAAAGCAACGAATTTCGAAGGCTGGAGAAGTTTAAAATTTTTTGTTTATTATCTCAGTCCATTTCTGATGAAACTTCTCACTGTTAAATTGATTGACAGTGAAGTGGGTGAGTACTTCCGGAACCTGGTGAAGACCAACATGGCTGAACGTGAAGAACAAGGCATCATACGACCGGATATGATCCATTTACTAATGCAAGCACGCAAGGGAACATTGAAGTATGAAGAGTCGGCGAAAACGGAAGAGATACACGTTGGGAAGATTCAAAATAATGGAACAGGTATTCATTATTACATAAGCTATACTAATAAACAATAACTAACATGGAATGTTTGCTAGAACTGAGTTATGATGATATAACAGCACAAGCAATATTATTCTTATTGACTGGCTTCGATACAATTTCCACAATGATGTGTCACATGGCGAATGAATTAACTGTTAACCCCGATATACAAGACAAACTGAGGGCAGAAATTGACGAGACCCTGGAAAGATGTAACGGAAAGATAACGTATGATGTTGTCATGAAGATGAAGTATTTGGATATGGTTGTCTGTGGTATTTATTCATATTTTCTTGCACTCTATACCAGTATAAATAATATTATGTATAATATTATTATAGAATCATTACGGAAATGGCCAGCAGGACCGATGACTGATCGTTTGTGTAATAAAACCTACACTATTGTCCCGAAGGAACCTGGTGAAGAACCCTTGACCTTGCATAAAGGTGATGTGGTATTCATACCGATATACGCTATACACAGAGATCCAAAATATTATCCAAATCCCGAGCGTTTCGATCCGGAGAGATTCAGCGATGAGAATAAACATAATATTAATCCAATGACGTATCTTCCATTTGGAATTGGACCGCGAAATTGTATAGGTTTGTGTAATGTTATGAAAATTAATTATTATTTTTTTTGTTGATAAAATATTCTAATTTTAAGGTTCACAATTTGCTCTGCTCGAGGCTAAGACTGTTTTTATCCATCTGTTATCAAAGTTTGAACTTGTTGTGGATGCAAAGACACAGATTCCATTGAGATTATCCCGTAGTAATTTCACAATGAAGGCACAAAAAGGATTCTGGATGGGTTTAAAACCAAGAGAATAATAATAATGAAAACAATTAATCATAAATTTTAAATTTCTTTTACAAAATGTTATTAATTAGTAAAATTGCTGTACCCTATAATTGTTATTTATGTACCACGGGGCGTTATGACAGTGATTATGCTCTGTGCTGTGCGGCTTGAGGGAAGGATGTCGCCCGACGGGCATAATCAGCTAGTAACACGCGTGCTGCATGCTGGACTTTATACAATTTTATAAAAAATAAATTTGCCTATGACAGTTCAAATTAATTAGGACATATGCGTTGCCAAAATCGCGTCGACTGCATTACGTGTTTTTGATGGTATGTCAGCAGATATTTTAACCAAAGCGATGAAAGCTACTGAAAATGTATTACCCACGAAATCAAAGGCAAATTATAAAAAAATCTTCAAAGTATTTGCTGACTGGAAGTTGGAAAATAAATTTAATGATTAGCGAGCATAATCATCATTATCCCCGCTTATTATGCCTTAGGATGGCGAACCTTTTTGAGATTATATTATGTTAATTTTTTAATTATTTCGTCCGTGGGTCACTATGGTATTGGCGTCCCTTGAATGACGAGGGGGTGGGTGTGGTAGAAAGGGTACCAATAATTAGGAAACAACAAAAATTTGTTAACTTGTTCGCTTGGAAATATATATTTTTAGATATTTTTTAATATTTTCGATGGTCTGCTCTCTCTTCTCTGATATAAAAAATAAGTTTATAAAAATCAACGCGTGGGTCATTTCAAAAGCCTCCGTAGGTCAGTGTCTGACCCACGGGTCATAGGTTGGCCATTACTGCCCCTGGTCGTTATGGGCTTGTTTTCGTATTTCAGATCCAAAGTGAAAACAGTCAATAATACGCAAGTGTAACATAAAACATATTGTTGTTAGTAGATTCTAGCAGCAAATATTTGTTGTTATTCTAACCTAAAATTAGTGACAGTTTGTTTTATCTTAATATAAATAGATGACAGTTATTTAATGGTAAACATTTATACTAATTAACTGTGTTGCCCTTGAAAGAAACCAATTTATTGCATAATATTTTACATTAAATGATAGCTATTTCTGTTAGGAGATAATAAAATGTATATAAATATTCTTAAGTGAGCACTGTTTCATAAACTGACCTCGTCATATTTAGTTAGTTGTCCAGATTTAAAGCGATCATCATGTTCTGGTGGCTAGTATTTGTTATAAGTAGTATAATAATATATGTCAAGATTCTGAAACCTCTTGAGTATTGGAAAGTAAGAAATGTACCACGGGACAAACCATGGCCAATTCTAGGAAGTATGGGTCCAATGGTGTTCCATACCATGTCGTTAGCGGAGTGGCTTGAAGATTTATACAAGAATACCAACACAAGGTAAGGAATAATACACATTTTAATATACAATAGCATATAATATGAATAATTTAAACAGATATATGGGATTTCATCAATTTTTAAAACCAGTGCTCTTAGTAAAAGACACTGATTTAATTAAGAAGATTTTTATCAAAGACTTTGACAATTTCGTTGATCATAGATTTATCATATCTGAAGAAGTAGATCCGTTGTTTGCAAAGAATATGTTTTGTTTAAAAGGTACACTTCTATAGCAGGCGTTGGACTTTTTATTTGATTGAAATGCTGTTTATAATTAAATACAAATTACAGAACAGAGATGGCGACATATGCGATCAACATTGTCTCCTGCATTTACAAGCAGTAAAATGCGTTCAATGTTTGTATTTATTTCGGAATGTGCCGAACAATTCACAACGTACTTCTTGAATAAAGCTGAACCGAACAAACCAATGACTGTTGAAATGGAAGACGTATTCACCCGTTATGCAAACGACGTCATTGCAGCGTGTGCATTCGGTGTCACGTGCAATTCGTTAGATGAAAAAACCAACGAATTCTACATGATGGGCAAGAAGGCTACGAATTTCGAAGGCTGGAGAAGTTTAAAATTTTTCGGTTACAACCTCAGTCCATTTTTGATGAAACTTCTCTCTGTTAAATTGATCGACAGTGAAGTGGGTGAGTACTTCCGGAACCTGGTGAAGACCAGCATGGCTGCACGTGAACAACAGGGCATCATACGACCGGATATGATCCATTTACTAATGCAAGCACGTAGAGGAACATTGAAGTATGAAGAGACGGCGAAAATGAATGATGATGATACGGGATTTGCTGTAGTCGAAGAATTACACGTGGGGAAGATGCAAAATAATCGAATAGGTATAAAGCAGTCCAACTTGACGTCACAAGGTCATTTTCCCATAAGAGCTAATGCTAATTAAAGATCATCAAATTCAAAATTGAAGTCCGTTTTTCAGCTGTTTTTTTTTAAATAATTTATGTCATACTTTTAGTCAGGTATGTATCACATTAAAATTATCATTTTCGTTTCTTTTTTTGTTACATTTTTGTAACCATACATACATGGTCTATTCTTTATTACGTAAGTTATACTAATAAACAATTACTAACCTGGAATATTTGCTAGGACTTAGTGATGATGATATAACAGCACAAGCAGTATTATTCTTATTGGCTGGCTTCGACACGAGTTCCACGATGATGTGTTACATGGCGAATGAATTAATTGTTAACCTCGATATACAAAACAAACTGAGGACAGAAATTGATGAAACTCTGGACAGATGTGATGGAAAGATAACGTATGATGCTGTCATGAAGATGAAGTATTTGGACATGGTTGTTTGTGGTATTTATTTATATTTTTCTGTGCCTATATAAATATTATAATACTAGGTTCTTTCTGTTAATCGAATTATTTAGAAAATTATTCTGTTCTTGCGTTTCTTGGGGTCGTCGTATGTTTGCATTTTATCATTGCAAACGTTTTTGAAATCTCTTAATTTTGTCCATTTCACCACCTTACCGCCTGAATCTTACTTTGCAAAAAAAAGAAAAAAATTGGTGTGGTCATCACACGACTTTCACATGCACCTGTATATCCAAACTCAATTTAAATTGACACAACAAATTTGTGTAGAGATGGAATAAAAATGCAAGCACCATTTTCTTCGGAATATCGCTTTTTACAACTTTTATTTGAAAGCTTTTTCCATATCTCGTTTAGTTTCTCAAATAATTCAAAATATTTGATTTTGATGTTCGGTAAATTTCGTGTTTAGTAAAACTTTTAAAATAATATCAATAGTTGACAGAATATTCTGTATGTAATACAATAATTCTTTAAGAAACATTACGGAAATGGCCACCAGCACCGATGACTGACCGTTTGTGTAACAAAACCTACACTATTGACCCGAAGGATCCTGGTGAAGAACCTTTGACCTTGCATAAAGGTGATTTAATATTCATACCAATATACGCTATACACAGAGATCCAGAATATTATCCAAATCCGGAACGCTTCGATCCGGAGAGGTTTAGCGATGAGAATAAACATAATATTAATCCAATAACGTATCTTCCATTTGGAATTGGACCGCGAAATTGTATAGGTTTGTGTAACCTTATTAGAATTATTGAAAATATTTCTTTTAATGTGTTCTAATTTTAGCTTCACAATTTGTTCTGCTCGAGGCTAAGGCTGTTTTTATTTATCTGCTATCAAAGTTTAAACTGGTTGTGGATAAAAAGACGCAGATTCCATTGAAACTATCTCGTAGTAATTTCACAATGAAAGCACAAAAAGGATTCTGGATGGGTTTGAAACCAAGAGACTAATAAGAAATATTTTAAAATGGTCTCAAACTGTTATCAGTTAGTAAAATTTATGAACCTAATAAAATTTATCGTTGTTAGTAGATTCTCGCAGCACATATTTGTTTTCATGCTAGCCTAACATTTGTTTAATGACTTTTAAACAAATTGACAATTCTTATGTATTATACCAGTTGTTTTATAACAAACTTGATCAATATGTCTTTTTTTACACTAGCTAGCCATTTGTTCATTGAATTGATCACAATCAAAAACATTTCACTTCTAAATGGTCCACCAAATTTATATGAAGACCTGACCATCGCTTACTTGGCCAAATACAATAGCCAATGTATCGTTTGGCTACTTGACGATTTTACTCCAGAAATTCCTGACAGTTATATGTATCCATTCTTGAAATATACTTTGCAGTCCATCCATCATACATAATTGCCGATTTAATTTATCGCAATCATACAAAATATTACTTGTCATTGTTGATCTAATGGTTTATCAGCCTTTTGCATTTTTAAATATGAATAGGAAAACGTAGATCAATTGCGTAATAGTGAATCTGATTGATAAGGTCAAATTGATGCTATATTCAAGTATTATATCATTATGTTCGCATAGCCACTATATAAATGAAGTGTTGTTACACCGCACAGTTTATATTCAAATTACATTACGCGCGATAACATCCTTTAACTGACATTGTATCTAGATTGACGCGACCATCATGTTCTGGTGGCTAGTATTTGTTATAAGCTGCATATTAATATATGTCAAGATTCTGAAACCCCTTGAGTATTGGAAAGAAAGAAATGTACCACGGGACAAACCATGGCCAATTCTGGGAAGTATGAGTCCAATGGTGTTCCGAATCACGTCTCTCGCGGAATGGATTGAAGATTTGTACAAGAACTCCAACACAAGGTAAGGAATAATACACAGTTTAATATACAATAGCATATAATATGAATAATTTAAATAGATATATGGGATTTCATCAATTTTTATCACCAGCACTGATGGTAAAAGACATTGATTTGATAAAGAAGATTTGTATCAAAGACTTTGATAATTTCGTTGATCATAGATCTTTCATATCGGAAGAAGTAGATCCATTGTTTGGAAAGAATATATTTGCTTTAAAAGGTACACCATTAATATGGAACTTTTTCTAATGGAACGATGTTTACAAAAATGCAAATTACAGGACAGAGATGGCGACATATGAGATCAACATTGTCTCCTGCATTTACAAGTAGTAAAATGCGTTCAATGTTTGTATTTATTTCGGAATGTGCCGAACAATTCACAACACACTTCTTGAACGAGGCTGATCTGAACAAACCAATGACTGTAGAAATGAAAGACGTATTCACCCGTTTTGCAAACGACGTCATTGCGACGAGTGCATTCGGTATCAAGTGCAATTCGTTAGATGAAAAAACCAACGAATTCTACATGATGGGCAAGAAAGTTTCGAATTTCGAAGGCTGGAGAAGTTTAAGATTTTTCGGTTATAACCTCAGTCCATTTCTGATGAAACTTCTCTCTGTTAAATTGATCGACAGTGATGTGAGTGAATTCTTTCGGAACCTGGTGAAGAGCAACATGGCTGCACGTGAACAACAAGGCATCGTACGACCGGATATGATCCATTTACTAATGCAAGCACGCAAGGGAACATTGCAGTATGAAGAGTCGGCGAAAATGAATGATGAGGATACGGGATTTGCCGTAGTCGAAGAGTCACACGTGGGGAAGATACAAAATCATGGAATAGGTATTCATTATTAGTAATATATGAGCTAGATGGGGGGATAATGAAACAATTAGTGACGTGCATGTTTTGCTAGAACTGAGTGACGATGATATAACAGCACAAGCAGTATTATTCTTCCTGGCTGGCTTCGATACAATTTCCACTATGATGTGTCACATGGCGAATGAATTAACTGTTAACCCCGATGTACAAGACAAACTGAGGACGGAAATTGATGAAACCCTGGAAAAATGTGATGGAAAGATAACGTATGATGCTATCATGAAGATGAAGTATTTGGATATGGTTGTCTGTGGTATTTATTCATATTTTCTTGCACTCTATACTTATTTATAAATATTATTATGTACAATAATTCTTTTAGAAACTTTACGGAAATGGCCACCATCACCGATGGCTGATCGTTTGTGTAACAAAACCTACACTATTGAACCGAAGGAACCTGGTGAAGAACCTCTGACCTTGTTTAAAGGTGATCTGATATTCATACCAATATATGGTATCCACCGCGATCCAGAATATTATCCAAATCCTAAGCGCTTCGATCCGGAGAGATTCAGCGATGAGAATAAAAATAATATTAATCCAATAACGTATCTTCCATTTGGAATTGGACCGCGAAATTGTATAGGTTTGTGTAATGTTATTAAACTTAATTAATTTTTTTTATAAAATGTTCTAATTTAAAGGTTCACGATTTGCTCTGCTCGAAGCCAAAACAGTTTTTATTCATCTGTTATCAAAGTTTGAACTTGTTGTGGATGCAAAGACACAGATTCCATTGAAATTATCTCGTACTAATTTCGCAATGACCGCACAAAAAGGATTCTGGATGGGTTTGAAACCAAGAAAATAATAAGAAAAAACAATTATTCATACTTTTTAAAATGTTCTCAAACTATTATCAATTAGTAAAATTGATGTACCCAATAAAATATATCGTTGTTCGTTGTTAGTAGCTTCTAGCAGAAAATATTTGTTTTTATTCTAACCTAAATTTATCTATAAACAAATTGACAGTTCTTTTATCTGAATATGAATAGATTATTTTATGGTAAACATGTGTTTAACTGATTTATTGCTCTGTCCTTCAAAGGAACCGATCTATCGCATAATATTTATTATTAAGTGATAGCCTATTTTTGGAATGAGATAATACGATGTATATAAACATTTTTACATAATTGACACTTGTCATATTTAAGTTCGTTGTCTCTCAATTTGTTACTTACAGTGGTGACTTGATTTATTGATTAATATTAATATAAACTAAATATGCTTTGGTTAGTATTGGTGTTCGTATTCCATGTTGTTGCATTTTGGTATTTACGAAAAAAATACGAATACTGGAAAGACCGAGATGTATTACATCCCACGCCAATACCAATTATTGGAAACATGTGGGAATTCATTGGACGAGGATCGAATTTTGGAGTTTGGCTGAGGAAATTGTACAATTCCCATGATGCCAGGTATTCATTTCATTTACAACTAAGCATGAAAACAAATCAGTATGTATTTATGTGTGCTTTGACAGATATTTCGGGTTTTATCAATTCTTCCAACCGACATTACTGATCAAAGATATCGATCTGATAAAGCAACTCAACGTAAAGGATTTCGATTATTTTGTAGATCATAAATTTTTCTTGACCGAAACTCAGGAGCCAGTTTTTAACAAGAATTTGATGTCGTTGAAAGGTTAGAACATACTAGAAAATGTACAAATGTTCAGTGGTGATGCTGGGCTGTTTTCATTGTATTTCAGGACAACATTGGCGTGATATGCGTAGCACATTGTCACCTGCGTTTACTACAAGTAAAATGCGTTCAATGTTCGTTCTAATATCGGAATGTGCGCAACAATTCTCCGACTATTTTGTACAGAATTCTGACCCGAACAAACCAACCGAAGTCACAATGAAAGACATATGTTCCCGATACACAAACGATATAATTGCCACGTGTGCTTTTGGCATCAATTGTAATTCGGTGAAAGAGAGGCAGAATATATTTTACGTGAACGGAAAAGATATTAGCAGTTTTAAGGGTGTACGGTCATACAAACTAATAGGCTTCATTATCTGTCCGTTCCTGATGAATTTATTCAACATTAGACTGTTCAGTGGGAAGCTGATTGATTTCTTTCGAGATATCGTTAGCAAGTCGATTAGTTATCGTCGCAAGGAGAATGTCATTCGGCCAGACATGATCCATCTGCTGATGGAAGCACAGAAAGGTCGATTGGAGTATGAAGAATCTAAGAACAGTGATACGGGCTTTGCGACTGTTGAAGAATCGAATATCGGAAAAGAAGATAGTGTTACTAAACAAGGTAAAGAGAAAGCGGCTAGCTATTATGTCAAGAAGATGGAATAAGAGGATTTCTTTTCCAGCATTAACCGATGACGAACTATTAGGACAAGCCGTGTTATTTTTTATAGCCGGCTTTGAAACGTCTTCCACGTTGCTCACATTCATGTCATACGAATTGGCCATGAACATGGATGTGCAACAGAGACTGCAGCAGGAAATAGATGAAACCATGAAGGAATACAACGGAAAGATAACCCATGAAGGCATTTTGAAGATGAAATACTTGGACATGGTTATCAGTGGTCTGTGTACAATATTTATGACAGTTATTTCATTGTTTATAACCTCAATGTTCCGTAGAATCATTAAGGAAATGGCCTCCTATTTATTTTACAAATCGGGTATGTGTTAAACCTTACGTGTTGCAAGCTACTGAACCAGATGAGAAACCATTGCTTGTAGACAAAGGTGTTGTAGTATGGTTTCCAACGTTTGCTATACACCGAGATCCGAAATACTTCTCAAACCCAGATCAGTTTGATCCGGAGCGATTCAACGATGAGAACAAGAGTAACATAGAACCTTACACGTTTTTTCCATTTGGGATAGGCCCTAGGAATTGTATAGGTATGGTGTCATTGAAATACTTCATTTGTGATGTTTTAACGAATGAATTTCAGGTTCTCGATTTGCCCTTCTGGAGGCCAAAGCACTTTTTGTTCATATGCTATGGAAATTCGACCTGGTTGTCGTGGACAAGACGGTAATTCCGGTGAAAATAGACAACAAAGATTTGTTTCTCAGCACAGCTGATGGAGTACATTTAGGACTTAAACTGAGGATCAAATGAATTCTGCTGATGTTAACAACAATGTTATTGATAAGCGGTGACCGGCGAAACCCCGGATTGCTAGAAACACATAATTCGAGTAAATGTCGATGGTTTTAGGATTCTACTATTATTAAGAAATTAATACAATAACGAGCATATGAAAATAGTTTTATTATATAAAATAAAGAAATGTATAGTAACAATGCAACGGGCAACTCATGTAAAATTATCATGTGTTAATAATGCAAATATTATAATTGTTGTGATGTTTAAAATAAAAATGATTAATCGAATAAATATGACGGAAAAATAATGAATTTTCTTATATTCCTTCTTATATTTATATAGTGGGTCTGTGATCAATTGAAGAAGTGAACTTCAGCTAAGGATCAAATGAATTCTGCAGATGTTGTCAAATATGTTATTAATAATGTAAATATTATCACAAAGATAATTCCGTATCGCATAGAAGACGATGATTAAGCATTACTCGTCTCGCACAAATTGAAATCAAATCTTAAAGGTTAAACTTTGTAAAAATGAGTTGTCAATGTGCGAGCAAAAATTCTGTAGAAACTGTCGGCTGTGTAAATATACCATGAAGAATATATATTTTTGTATCACCTAATTTGTAAATTGTCAATGACGTACATAAGAGTTGGGGGGTTATATGGGGAGACAATAATATTTCAATTAATAGAGTTGTCTCATGACGCAGTACATTATATAAACGCTTGCTTCTAAACTAATCTTCGAGTTCAACCAGTTACAAGTTATGTTCCATTAACCCAAGGTTAAATTTGTTTGTGTTGCGAAATCAACTGTCATAATCATTATAAATTAGGTAATATAACATGACAGTCGTGTATCTTGGAGCAGTCTGATTGTTAACTATATATATACATACACAAATGTAATACTTCCATCAGTGGTTTTAAATAAATATTGTTGTTTAGTGTATTTGCAAGTTATGTAAGTACAAAACATTTTTGTGAAAGACTAATTTGAATAAAGATGTTTTAAAGATAAGATAAAGTGTATTTGTCCCAGATTCTATCTTTGAAATAAACTGCTTGTTGAGTAGAAGAAAACACTGTGAATTAATTTCTCGTGTCAACAAAACGACGTCAAAATGTTGTGGTGGATTGTAGCGGTTGTGATCGTGATATTTGTTTATACATATATAATAAAACCTCAACAACATTGGCAGAAATTAAACGTGCCCCACATGAAACCATGGCCATTTTTTGGAAATATGGCATCGTTTGTGTTTCGCCGAAAAACGATAGATCAATGGATTCTGGATTTATACAATTTTAAAGATGATAAAACGTATAATTCTTCATCTTTTCATTTTATAAATAATTAATTAGCAAAATGTTTTAGTCGATATGTTGGATTCTATTCATTTCTCAAACCTACGTTGATGATTAAGGACCTGAATCTAATAAAGCAGATATGTATCAAAGAAATTGATCATTTTCTTGATCATCCAAGCATAATTTCGGAAGAAATTGATCCACTTTTCGGCAGGAATTTGTTCAGTTTAAAAGGTAAATATTTCTTTGTCTTACATATTAAAAATGATGACATTTTATACACAATTGAATAGGTCAAAGATGGAGGAATATGAGGTCAACATTATCACCGGCATTTACTGGCAGCAAAATGCGAGCAATGTTTATTTTGATGAACGAATGTGCAGAACAATTTGTAGATTATTTTTCAAAACTAGTGGACCCTAAGACACCATTCACCCTTGAAATGAAGGATGCGTTCACAAGATATGCAAATGACGTGATCGCAACCACGGCTTTCGGTATAAAGTGTGATTCTCTCAATGACAAGAACAATGAATTTTACCTCATGGGTAAGGATGCTTCCTATTTCGGTGGCATCAGGGGTTTGAAATTCTTTGGATACAGCATTAGCCCTGCACTGATGAAGTTGTTCCATGTTAAATTGTTCAGTGATGAAATATCTAATTTCTTCCGAAACCTTATTGTGGGCACAATTGAAACGCGTGAAAAACAGGGAATTGTTCGTCCAGACATGATCCATTTATTGATGGAAGCACGCAAAGGAAAACTGAGACACGAAGAAACATCCAAGAATGAAGAAGATAATGCAGGCTTTGCTACAGTTGAGGAATCAGCTATAGGAAAAGATACTAAGCAAGCTTTAATTGGTAACAAATGAATAATATATCTATAAAATGTTATTCCATTTGTATTATGTTCAAGAATTATCCGATGACGATGTGACGGCACAAGCGTTACTTTTCTTTATCGCTGGTTTCGATTCAATTTCAAATGCAATTAGTCACATGGCATATGAGCTAGCCTTGAACCCAGACGTGCAGGTCAAATTACAAGAAGAAATAGATGTCACATTAAGGGAATGCAATGGAAAAATTAACTACGATGCTCTTATTAAAATGAAATACATGGATATGGCTGTATCTGGTAAAACATTTCGACCAGGCGACTCAGTGTGGGTCTTAACCAGTGATGCGCAACCCGCGGCCCGCTTTGGCATTTTTCACAAGAGATTGAGCTAAACCAAAACCAGAAATAGGGCAAAAAAAGTCGTTTGCGGCCTCCGACTTAAAAACGAAGTTATATGCGGCTCTTTATAGATAAAAGGTTGTGCATCACTGGTCTAGACTGTGTGCCTTTTGCACCGTCCACCGCATGAACCTTACTCATATATGTATATGTCACAGTATACGTATTAATAATACATAATGTTACATAGAAACCCTTCGGAAATGGTCAGTAGCCGTCGCCACAGACCGTGTATGCATTGATTCCTACACCATACAACCAGAAAATCCGGGTGAAGAACCGGTGAAGTTAGTCAAAGACGATATTGTTTGGTTACCAGTGTATGCTATACACCGTGACCCAAAATATTACCCAAATCCTGACAAATTTGATCCAGAGAGATTCAGTGATGAGAATAAAGGAAACATACATCCCCAAGCGTATATGCCTTTCGGTGCAGGTCCAAGGAATTGTATAGGTTTGTCTAAAAAACTATCAGTGAAATGATCTCTGGAAATATATATATTTATATTTTAAATATAATCATTCCAGGATCCCGTTTTGCTCTGTTGGAAGCCAAAGTGATAATTTTCCATTTGCTGTCGAAATTCAATTTGGTGATTGTGGAAAAGAGTCAAGTTCCGCTACGTCTCAGCAAGTCAGAATTCAATTTGAATGCGGAAAATGGTTTTTGGTTAGGCCTCACAATGAGGAATTAAGTTTTTTTTTTGCATTTATAATATATAATGTCTGTATTAATTATATCTATAATATATTATGCTAACATATGTTATACTTTTTAATACTTTATGATTAAAAAATTATATGTTTATGAAAATATTTAATTTTTGAATTGTTACACACAACCTTGAAAAACTATACTGTTCGTTGGAGATATTTAAATAATTATCAATGTTAAATTTGATTATTAAAATGACCCTCAGATAAATTCATAGATTACAAACCGTTTTTGACAAGAACAATTATAAATATCTGACGATATTTTTTAAAAATTTGCAAGAAAACAAGGCATATTTTGTGATTCCTTTGCGTATCTCGTATTAATTCTTTTGCTTTTGGTTTAGCTAAATTTCTTGCGCATATTTTAAATAATGTAATTTGACATTTTTCGTAAGCCTAATGTAAACAATTCTTTCGAGTACGCCGATTTTATTCAGGATTTTATCCCAGTTACCATGGGAATTAGTTGGACTGCTGGGTTTCGAACCGGAATTGAACCGAAACTTGGATGTCCTGTTGGATTGCAACAATTACATTTTTTGTATTTTTGCGAAAAACTTGCATAAATTTCATTCATACATTCCAATTTTGCGTTCTTTTTGCAACATAAATTTGATTTTGCACACGATTTTCCAATTTTGTTATTAATAATGTGAATATTATCAATAAGAAGTAATGTGTCCCGTTTTATCATATAATATTATATATTACATTATTATTATCACTGGAAGATAATTCTGTATCTTGTAAAAGACGATGATTAAGCGTTTACTCGTCTCGCAAAAAAAATGAATGCAAATCTTGAAGGTCAAACTCGGTACAAATTAGTTGCTAATGCGCTTGCGAAGTGATAGCACTTGTAAAAATTCTATACAAATTGTCGACTGCATAGCATGACAATGTACATTTATGTATCACGTAATTTGTAAATGATTAGTGACGTACATAAGAGTGTTGGAGAGGGGGTATATCGGGAGTTAGTAATATTACACATTTATCAATGTATTACTTTTGAGGGTCACTTTTTTATTGCCCCCACTCCCTTCTCTAACAAGTTTCTAGCGTACGCCCTTGATCATGTTTTTTATATTGTATTATTCCGACAAAAAAAATGTTCAAACATAGAAGTTGTTTCATAAAAAAAATACGCTGTATATGTTATAAACGCTGGCTTCTAAACTAATCTTCACGTTAAACCAGTAAGAAGTTGTTCCCCATGAACGGCAAGGTCAAATGTGTTTGTGTTGTTGAAATCTGTTTTCCTAATCATTATGTATTAGGTAACGTACCATGATGGTCATGTATCTCGGTGCTGTCTACTGTAATTAACTATATTTACATACAAATGTAACACTTCCATAATTGGCATTAAATAAATATTGTTATTCTGTGTATTCTCAAGTTATGTAAGTACCAAAAAATTCTTATCAAACACTAACAATAATAAAGATGTTTTGAAGATTAGATAAAGTGTATTTTTCTCAGATTCTATCTGTGAAATAAATTGCCAATTGAGTAAAAGAAAACACTGTGAATTAATTGCTCGTGTCGACAAGACAACGTCAAAATGTTGTGGTGGATTGTAGCAGTTGTGTTTGTGATATTTGTTTATACATTTATAATAAAACCTCAACAATATTGGCAGAAATTAAATGTGCCCCATGTTAAACCATGGCCACTTTTTGGAAATATGGCACCGTTTGTGTTCCGGCGCAAATCGATAGCTGAATGGTTTCAGGACTTGTATTATTCTAAAGATGATAAAACGTACGATTTTTCTACTCTTCATTTTACAAATAATTAATTAGTTCAATATTTTAGTCGATATATCGGATTCCATTCATTTCTCGTACCCACTTTGTTGCTTAAGGACTTGGATTTAATAAAGCAGATATGTATCAAGGACTTTGATCATTTCCCTGATCATCGAGGCTTCAATTCGGAAGACGGCGATCCACTTTTCGGCAAGAATTTGTTCAGTTTGAGAGGTAAATATTCATGTAACTTAAATGTTAAAGATGATGCAATTTAATATAACTTACATAGGTCAAAGATGGAGGAATATGAGGTCAACATTATCACCAGCATTTACTGGCAGCAAAATGCGAGCAATGTTTATTTTAATGAGCGAATGTGCAGAACAATTTGTAGATTATTTTTCAAAACAAGTGGACCCTAACACACCGTTGACCATTGAAATGAAGGATGCATTCACAAGATATGCAAATGATGTGATTGCTACCACTGCTTTCGGTATAAAGTGTGATTCTTTGCATGAGAAGAACAATGAATTTTACCTTATGGGCAAGGATGCTTCCAATTTCGGTGGCATCAGGGGTTTGAAATTTTTTGGATACAGCATTAGCCCTGCCCTGATGAAGTTCTTCAATGTTACATTATTCACTGAAGAAACATCTAATTTCTTCCGAAACCTTATTGTGGGCACAATTGAAACGCGCGAGAAACAGGGAATTATTCGTCCAGACATGATCCATTTATTGATGGAAGCACGCAAAGGAAAACTGAAACACGAAGAAGTATCCAAGAAAGCTGAAGATAATGCAGGTTTTGCTACAGTTGAGGAATCAGACATAGGAAAAGATACAAAGCAAGCTCTAATCGGTAGCCAACTAATCGTATATTTATAAAATTTTATCAGATTTGTAAATATGTATGTTTAAGAATTATCCGATGACGATGTGACGGCCCAAGCTCTACTTTTCTTTATCGCTGGTTTCGATACAATTTCAAATGCAATTAGTCACATGTCATATGAGCTAGCCTTGGACCCAGACGTGCAAGCCAAATTGCAAGAAGAAATAGATGCCACATTAAAGGAATGCAATGGCAAGATCAACTATGATGCTCTTATTAAAATGAAATACATGGATATGGTTTTATGCGGTAAAACATTATTCATTTATGTATGCGTGTATCTGTATTAAATCTGTATTAATAATACATAATGTTATATAGAAACCCTTCGGAAATGGCCTGTAGCTGTCGTTATGGACCGTGTCTGCATTGATTCTTACACCATACAGCCAGTAAATCCGGGCGAAGTACCTGTGAAGTTGGTCAAAGATGATGTCGTATGGTTACCTGCGTATGCTATACACCGTGACCCAAAATATTACCCAAATCCTGACAAATTTGATCCAGAAAGATTTAGTGATGAGAATAAGGGTAACATACATCCCCAAGCGTATATTCCTTTTGGTGTAGGTCCAAGGAATTGTATAGGTTTGTATAGGAAATTACCAGTGGGATTATCTCTGGAAATAGATTTATTTTTTACATATAATAATTTCAGGATCCCGTTTTGCTTTATTGGAAGCCAAGGTAATATTTTTCCATTTGCTGTCGAAATTCAGTTTAGTGATTGTGGAAAAGAGTCAGGTTCCGCTGCGCCTTAGCAAGTCACAATTCAATCTGAATCCGGAAAATGGATTTTGGTTAGGCCTTAAAATGAGGAATTAAGTACACCTGTCTGTATTAATTGTATCTATAATATATTATGTCAACGTGAGTTACAATTCTTTAAGACCTCATGATTAAAAAATTATGATAAAGAATTTAATTTTCAATTGTTAGACATAACCTTGAAAACCCCTACAGTCCATTGGAGATATTTAAATAATTATATATTTAATGAATTTATTTATAACTATATTTTAAAATATATTTTGTTACTACGTATTAAAAGGCTTGTTGTTTCACAAAATATAAATGTAACTATATAATCAATAAATGCTCGTTTTTAAAACAAACTTAATATTAATAATAATGTTAATGTTTAGTTCCGCATATTTAAATATAATGACTTTGTGTATGTTTACATTAAACAGTAATGGAAGCACTTTTTAGTATTGAATAATTGTCTAACAAAATATAATATCTTCCTTCAGCTCTAAAGATGTAATTAAATATATCAGAAACGTTAGCCGTGAGTTTTTTGCTAAACAGCTTGTCCGAATTCCAACTACACGAGCTCTTTCAGTTTAAACAGTAATATGATACATTGACCAATGTTTTAGTTTTGATGGTGACTTTTTTCATTGTTCCCATTTCCTCCTCTCAACAATTTCCAGCGCATGCCCTTGACTATTGTTACCTATAGCCTTGGAATACTGTATTATTCATTCGAGATACTATCAAATAATTACTCATGTACTAAATACCTATGGGTCGAACTGTGTATTTATAATTCTATGATTCTGGCAATATTTTTTCAAATAGTACAATTGCTTCATAAAAGATAAATGACATTTTATATTTTTAAAAGTTCGCTTTTTTTAGTTGTACTTCGTGAACGCAAGGTCAAATTTGTTTGTGTTGTGAAATCTACTGGCAGAATCATTATATATTAGGCAACATAACACGACAGTCGTGTATCTTGTAGCATTCTGACTCTATACATACATACAAATGTAACACGTTCTTAATTGACATTAAATAAATACTGTTATTTTGTGTATTCTTAAGTTATGTAAGTACAAAAAATTCTTATCAAAGACAAAAAAATAATAAAGACGTTTTAAAGATAAGATAAAGTGTATTTTTGTCAGATTCTAACATTGATATAAATTGCTACTTGAGTAGAAGAAATATTGTGAATTAATTTCTCGTGTCAACAAGACAACGTCAAAATGTTGTGGTGGATTGTAGCAGTTGTGTTTGTGATATTTGTTTATACATTTATAATAAAACCCCAGCAATATTGGCAGAAAAAAAAGGTACCCCATATTAAACCATGGCCATTTTTTGGAAATATGGCACCGTTTGTGCTCCGCCGAAAAACGATGGCTGAATGGCTTCAGGATATATATAATTCTGAAGATGATCAAACGTAAAATGTTCATTTTCAATGAAATGTGAAATTTTCATTTTATAAATATTGTTATAATTATTTCAATATTTTAGACGCTACATTGGATTCTATTCATTTCTCGTACCCACTTTGTTGCTGAAAGACTTGAATCTAATAAAGCAGATATGTATCAAGGACTTTGATCATTTTCCTGATCATCGAAGTTTCATATCGGAAGAAGTTGATCCACTTTTCGGCAGGAATTTGTTCAGTTTGAGAGGTAAATATTTATTTATTTTCGAAGTTAAAGAAGATGCAATTTTATATAACTTACATAGGTCAAAGATGGAAGAATATGAGGTCAACATTATCACCAGCATTTACTGGCAGCAAAATGCGAGCAATGTTTATTTTGATGAGCGAATGTGCGGAACAATTTGTAGATTATTTTTCAAAACAAGTGGACCCTAAGACAACATTCACCCTTGAAATGAAGGATGCATTCACAAGATATGCAAACGATGTGATTGCCACCACGGCTTTCGGTATAAAGTGTGATTCTTTGAATGACAAGAATAATGAATTTTACCTCATGGGTAAGGATGCTTCCAATTTCGGTGGCATCAGGGGTTTGAAATTCTTTGGATACAATATTAGCGCTACATTAATGAAGCTGTTCAAAATTAAATTGTTCGGTGATGAAATATGTAATTTCTTCCGAAACCTTATTGTGGGTACAATGGAAACGCGTAAGGAACAGGGAATTATTCGTCCAGACATGATCCATTTATTGATGGAAGCACGCAAAGGAAAACTGAGACACGAAGAAACATCCAAGAAAGCGGAAGATGATGCAGGCTTTGCTACAGTTGAGGAATCAGATATAGGAAAAGATACTAAGCAAGCTTTAATTGGTAACAAATCAATAATATATCTATAAAATGTTATTTCATTTGAATTATGTTCAAGAATTATCCGATGACGATGTGACGGCCCAAGCTTTACTTTTCTTTATCGCTGGTTTCGATACAATTTCAAATGCAATTAGTCACATGTCATATGAGCTAGCCTTGAACCCAGACGTGCAGGTCAAATTGCAAGAAGAAATAGATGTCACATTAAGGGAAAGCAATGGAAAAATCAACTATGATGCTCTGATGAAAATGAAATACATGGATATGGTTGTATCTGGTAAAACATTATTCATACTCAAACGTATATATTTATATATTAAGAATACATCATTATGTTACATAGAAACCCTTCGGAAATGGTCAGTAGCCGTCGCTATAGACCGTGTATGCCTTGATTCCTACACTATACAGCCAGAAAATCCGGGAGAAGAACCAGTGAACTTGGTCAAAAATGATGTGGTATGGTTACCAATATATGCTATACACCGTGACCCAAAATATTATCCAAATCCTGACAAATTTGATCCAGAGAGGTTTAGTGATGAGAATAAGGGTAACATACATCCCCAAGCGTATATTCCTTTCGGCGTAGGTCCAAGGAATTGTATAGGTTTGTATAGGAAATGATCAATGAAATTATCTCTGGAAATAGATATTTATATTTTAAATATAATAATTCCAGGATCCCGTTTTGCTTTGTTGGAAGCCAAGGTAATATTTTTCCATTTGCTGTCGAAATTCAATTTGGTGATTGTGGAAAAGAGTCAAGTTCCGTTGCGTCTCAGCAAGACACAATTCAATCTGAATGCGGAAAATGGTTTTTGGTTAGGCCTCACAATGAGGAATTAAGTACATATTTTTAATTTAAAATATAGATTATATGTTTGTATTAATTGTATCTAAAATATATGTTAAAATGTGTTACACTGCTGTAAAACATGAAAAATTAAAATTAAAATTTTTAAGTATGTATATGAAAGTATTTAATGTATTCAATTCGCAATTGTTTTTGTTTATATTTAATCAAGGTCAATTTAGTTTGTCTTGTTCCTAACACGGTACCAAGCAACATCAGTATGAGATATGTCCTTGAGTGAATGACATAATTATCGATAAGATAAATATGTTATCTTAATATTTTATTTGTACATGAACTGGGAAATATATCCTATGTATTTTAACCATATGTTTCCCTTAACGTATCAGTTTATGTGGTGAATCTTAATTTAAACCCAGGGTCATAGTTGTTTATGCGCCAGACGCAATTCTATTATTATTGAGTCAGCTACGGAACGCGTTAGTAGTTAGTGCAACGATTCTTATATGTAAGAGTACTGTGTTTAGTGAAACATACAGTGACAAGTGACGTTTCGTATTGCAACCATGTTGTGGTGGATTGTAGCATTCCTCTTTATAATATGTATTTACTACAAGTATTTCATTTTACCGCACAAACATTGGCAGAGGCTTAACGTTGAACATGTTAAACCATGGCCGTTTTTTGGAAGTTCTGCACCAATAATGCTCCAGCTCCAGAATATGACGACATGGATGCAAAATATGTACAATACTGGCGGTGATCAACAGTAATATCAGCGAAACTACACGCTAAAATAATGACACTAATTTTCATATAATTATAGGCGCTACGTTGCATTTTACTCTTTTCATATGCCAGTTATAATGCTGAAGGATTTAAATCTAATCAAACAAATTGGTATCAAAGACTTTGATCATTTTCCCGATCATGAAAGTTTCATACCGGAAGATATTGCACCAATCTTCGGCAAGAATTTGTTCAGTCTGAGAGGTATGTATCTATATTATTGAATATATTATTATGATATATAAATATTAAATAATTTAGGGCAAAAATGGAGACATATGCGATCGACACTGTCACCTGCATTTACCAGCAACAAAATGCGCTCAATGTTTGTTCTGATATGCGAATGTGCAGATCAATTTGTGGATTATTTTGCGAAACAAGTTGATCCAAACGAACCATTGACCATTGAAATGAAAGATGTTTTTTCACGATTTGCAAATGATGTGGTTGCTACCACCGCTTTCGGCATCAAATGTGATTCGCTGAACGAGAAGAACAATGATTTTTACTTGATGGGAAAAGAAGTGTCCAATTTCAGTGGTCTACGAACTTTGATACTTCTTGCTTATACTGTTTGTCCTGCTTTAGTGAAATTTCTGAAAATTCGGATGTACAGTGATGAACTGTCTAATTACTTTAAAAATATAATCATAAGTAATATCGAGGCTCGCGAGAAACAGGGAATTGTTCGGCCCGATATGATTCATTTGCTAATGGAGGCCCGAAAAGGGAAATTGAAGCATGAGGAGACAATGAAGAATAGGGATGACGATGCTGGTTTTGCAACAGTTGAAGAGTCGCTGGTAGGGAAGGATACCAAACAAGCATTGATAGGTAGACTAGGATTTATATATATATATATATATATATATATATATATATATATATATATATAATTATTTATTTACTAACATATATTACTATATACTACAATTTTATATTCAAGAATTATCCGATGATGACGTCACTGCTCAAGCATTAATCTTCTTTATCGCCGGATTTGAATCAATATCAAATTCAATTAGTTTCATGGCTTACGAATTGGCCATAAATGAAGAAATTCAGGCCAAGTTACAAGAAGAAATAGACGTCACATCGAGAGAATGTAATGGAAAATTAACATATGATGTTCTAACAAAAATGAAGTACATGGATATGGTCGTGTGCGGTAATTGAAAAAGAAAATAATATTGTGTACTAAATAAATACATGTTAATCAATGTTGTCTTCACAGAGAGTTTAAGAAAATGGCCGGTAGTTGCTGCTTCGGATCGTGTTTGTTTTGATTCTTATACGATATCAGCAGAAAAGCCAGGTGAACAAACAATTAATATGAAGAAAGGTGATTTCATCTGGATTCCGACGTACGCTCTCCACAGAGATCCCAAATACTTCCCGAATCCGGACAGATTCGATCCAGAAAGGTTTAGCGATGAAAATAAGAGAAACATACAACCATACTCATACTTACCTTTCGGAATTGGTCCACGGAATTGTATTGGTTCGTATATAAATATCTTCTTGGAGATTATTCAACTAATCCCTTATAAATAATTTTATTTCTAGGTTCACGTTTCGCACTAATGGAAGCCAAGATTATATTCTTCTATTTGTTGAGTAAATTTAGTTTGGTGATTGTGGAGAAGAGTCAGGTGCCACTGCGTTTAAGTAAGAATCCCATGATGTTGACTGCAGAGAATGGATACTGGCTGGGACTTAAATTAAGGAATTAGTTAATGTTTCATATGTAGTTTGTTTAAAAAAATATTTTGATAATAAATGAAACACGATGTTTGTTGTTAATGTAAAAGGTAATAATAATACTTTATTGTAAAGCTAATATTTTTTGTTTTCCTGCATGGGATTATTCAGCATTTCATCCCAGAAGATAATATGTGTTGCCACGAGAATAGAATCTTCTTTTCGTGTTTTATGATAAGAAATTATGTACAATGAGGTTGATTAGTAACTTACGAACATTTCTTGATACGAACGGACGTTCGGAATGTAACACGTTCGTTAGCAGAGGAGCGTCTGTACTCATGAATCCTGAATTCTATAATTCTAACAAAAAAAAAAAATCAATTGACACAGTTAACGCAAGGTCAAATGTGTTTGTGTTGTTGAAATCTGCTACCGAAATCATTATATATTAGGTAATACAACATGACAATCGTGCAGCATTGTTCCGTCTGATACAGTTAACTGTATATACATATGTACAAATGTTATACTTTCATAATCAGTATTAATTAAATATTGTTATTTTGTGTATTCTCAAGTTACGTAAGTACAAAAACTAGTAAAAGTCTAACTTTATTAAAGATGCTTTAAAGATAAGTGTATTTTTCTTAGATTCTATCTTTGAAAAAAATTGCCACTTGAGTATAAGAAAGTATTGTGAATTAATTTCTCGTGTCAACAAGACAACGTCACAATGTTGTGGTGGATTGTAGCGGTTGTGTTTGTGATATTTGTTTATACATACAGTAGAACCTCGATTATCCGGGCCAAACGGGACCGAGCCTTTGCCGGATAATTGAAAAGCACGGATAATCCGAGCAATTAATTTTCCATTTTAATGATGTATGTACATACTTTATTTCGGCAAATACATATGTATAATATACAGGCCAAAGGAACAAAACAACAGGTATGTACAATGTATATACGTACATAATTCATTTGAAAAAATCAGTAATTTTTTTCTGTTTTTGTGTTTCGTACAATCGAATCCTTATACATTCTTTCATTTTTCTAAGTTGAAGTTGTTCGATGCCATCAACTTCAGGCTGTTCATCAAAATATTCGATGAGAACATTTACTGCATCCCTTGCTTGTTGATGACTTCTTTTGGTGACACAGTCATTTTCATCATCAGAGCTTTCTGTAGAAGTCTGGGTATTTAGATCAACATCACAAATAATATGATATCCTGTTTCTTCATGATCACATTCTAACCATTCCCGTATTTCGTCTTTACCTGTGTTTTCCAAACCGTTGACTTGCGAGACTGTAGAGGTTATGTTTTCAATTGATAATTCACCATCATTTATGTCATTATTGTCGTCAACTTCGATATCTTCTAATGTCATTATTTTATAAAATGCATTTTTAATGTTAGTTTCCTTCACTCTATTCCATGCACGAGCAGCAGCATAAATTGCGTCTTTCAAATTCAGAGATTTCCAAAATCTCATAAAGTTATCTTCCCCCAACAATTGAAGCATAAGGTCTTTCCTATAAAGCCTCTTCATGGTCTCTATAACACCTTGGTCCATTGGCTGGGCAATAGATGTAACATTCGGAGGAAAATATGCCACGAATATGTTTCCATCTTCTGATTTTAGTTCCTCTGCATCACGATGCACTGGTGCATTATCCAGTAGCAGTACGGCTCTTGGTGGAAGATTATTTTCTTGTAGATAAGTTTTAACCTGTGGTATAAATTTTTTGTAAAACCATTTTTTAAAAATCACTCGATCCATCCAAGCAGCCTTTTGATTGTAATAGTCAACGGGCAAATTTTTAACATTTTTGAAAGCTCTCGGATTCCTGGATTTTCCAACAACGGCTAACTTAAGTTTATGTGTTCCTGATGCATTCGCACAGCATAATACTGTTATACGGTCTTTGCTCATCTTGAAACCTTAATAAGTAAACAAAGGTTCAACCTAAAGATGTTAAAAAATTTACACAAGTATAACTAACCTGGAGCACTAGCTTCTGCGCCGGCTGCGAGTGTTCTGGTGGGCATTGCTTTCCAGTAAAGTCCAGTTTCATCTCCATTATACACTTGTTCAGGTCTTAAGTCGTGCTCCGTTATAATATTTTCTAAATCATAACAAAATTCTACCATACTTGCACCATCGGCACTCAATTTTTCCCCTTGAACTGTTAATTCTCGGATTCCATGGCGTTTCTTGAATCTGTACAGCCAACCAGAAGATGCAGAAAAGTTTCCTTCAATTTTCAATTGCTCGTGAAATTTTTGTGCTTGGCTAGCACACATAGGTCCTGATATTGGAACGCCTTCCGCTCTTTTCTGTAAGAACCACTTGGACATAGCATCATCCAGTTCTCGAAAAGTAGATCCTTTTACGGTTTTTCTGTCACAAATAGCTTTTGCACTATCAGCTTTAGCTACAAAATTGTGTAATTCAGCTTTTTTCTTCACAATGTCGCGAACCGTTTGATGCCCAATGTTATATATTTTAGCCAGTTCAGCAACACCTTTATCTCTTTCAAATTGTTTTAAAATTTCGAGTTTTTTTTCTATGGTTAGAACATTGCGCTTACGCTTTTGATTAGCACCGCTTTGCTGCATTGTGTGCGTTTAACTATTTCGTTCGCAACCCGGTTATTGAAAAGAAACATACATATGCACAGTTGTACATACATAATTCGGGACTTCCCCGAGATCAACGACTGCGCAGCATGTACATGCGCCAGATGTGGCCAGCCACGGATAATCCGCGCACGGTAGATGATTTTCAGATGTCGCACGGAAAATCCGCCGCCCGGTTTAAACGCGCCCGGTTAATCGGGGTTCTACTGTACGTAATAAAACCTCAACAACATTGGCAGAAATTAAATGTGCCCCATATTAAACCATGGCCACTTTTTGGAAATATGGCACCGATTGTGTTCCGTCGCCAATCGATAGTCGAGTGGATTCAGGACATATATAATTCTAAAAATGATAAAACGTATAAATTCTTATTTTCATTTTATAAAAATTCTTATAATTATTTTAATGTTTTAGTCGATACGTTGGATTCTATTCATTTCTCAAACCTACCCTGTTGATTAAAGACCTGAATTTAATAAAGCAGATATGTATCAAGGAATTTGATCATTTTTCTGATCATCGAACTTTCATTTCGGAGGAAGCGGAGCCAATTTTCGGCAGAAGTTTGTTCAGTTTGAAAGGTAAATATCAAGTTATTTTAGTTGCTAAAGATGATGCAATTTTATACGAATTATATAGGTCAAAGATGGAGGAATATGAGGTCAACATTATCACCGGCATTTACTGGCAGCAAAATGCGAGCAATGTTTATTTTGATAAGTGAATGTGCAGAACAATTTGTAGATTATTTTTCAAAACAAGTGGACCCTAAGACACCGTTGATCATTGAAATGAAGGATGTGTTCTCAAGAATTGCAAATGATGTGATCGCCACCACGGCTTTCGGTATAAAGTGTGATTCTTTGAATGACCAGAACAATGAATTCTACCTCATGGGTAAGGATGCTACCACATTTACTGGCATCAAGGGTCTGAAATTCTTTGGATATAACATTAGCCCTACACTGATGAAGGTGTTCAAAATTAGATTGTTCAGTGATAAAATATCCAATTTCTTTCAAAACATCATTGTGGGCACCATTGAAACCCGTGAGAAACAGGGAATTGTTCGTCCAGACATGATCCATTTGTTGATGGAAGCACGCAAAGGAAAACTGAGACACGAAGAAGCATCCAGGATAGCGGAAGATGATGCAGGCTTTGCTACAGTTCAGGAATCAGATATAGGAAAAGATACCAAGCAAGCTCTAATTGGTAACAAATTAATAACATATTTATATAATTTTATTTCATTTATATTATGTTCAAGAATTATCCGATAACGATGTGACGGCCCAAGCTCTCATTTTCTTCTTCGCTGGTTTCGATGCAATTTCAACTGAAATTAGTCACATGGCACATGAGTTGGCTGTGAATCCGGACGTGCAAGTTAAATTACAAGAAGAAATAGATGTCACATTAAGGGAATGCAATGGAAAGATTAACTACGAAGGTCTAATGAAAATGAAATACATGGATATGGTTCTATCCGGTAAAACATTTTTCATATATATGTTGTTACAATACATATATTCATAATACGTTTTTTACAGAAACTCTTCGAAAATGGCCCGGAAGTATTATTCTGGATCGTGCATGCGTTGATTCATACACTATACAGCCAGAAAATCCGGGCGAAGAACCAGTGAAGTTGGTCAAAGATGATATCGTATGGGTCCCAGTGTATGCTATACACCGTGACCCAAAATATTACCCAACTCCTGACAAATTTGATCCGAAAAGGTTTAGTGATGAGAATAAGGGTAACATAGATCCTAATGCGTATATTCCTTTCGGCGTAGGTCCAAGGAACTGTATAGGTTTGTATAAGAAATTATCAATAACCTTATCTCTGGAAATATATTTATTTTTCAAATAATAATTCCAGGATCCCGATTTGCTTTGTTAGAAGCGAAGGTAATAGTTTTTCATTTGCTGTCGAAATTCAATTTGGTGATTGTGGAAAAGAGTCAGGTTCCACTGCGTCTTAGCAAGACACAATTGAATCTGAATGCGGAAAATGGTTTTTGGTTAGGTCTTACAATGAGGAATTAAATATTTTGTATTCATAATACATGCTACATTAATTGTATCTACAATATATGTTAAAATGTGTTACACTGCTGTATATCGTTATGATTAAAAATTTTAAGTATGTATATGAAAGTATTTAATGTATTCAATTCTCAATTGTTTTTGTTTATATTTAATCAAGGTCAGTTTAGTTTGTCTTGATCCCAACACGGTAACACGCAACATCAGTATGAGATATGTCCTTGAGTGAATGATATAATTATCTATCTATATCTAAATGATATACACAATGTTATCTTAATATTCTATTCGTACACGAAATGTGAAATATATGCTATGCATTTTAACTACATGTTTCAGTCATGGTATCAGTTTCCGTGGGGAACTTTAATTTCAAACCAGGTCATAGTTGTATGTGCGTCAGTCACAATTCTGTTCATTGTTGAGTCAGCTACGGAACGTGATAGTTGTTTGTACCACGATTTTTATATGTAAGAGTACTGTGTTTAGTGAAACATACAGTGACAAGTGACGTTTAGTGTTGCAACCATGTTGTGGTGGATTGTAGCATTTCTGCTGCTAATAATATGTATTTACAAGTATGTAATATTACCGCACAAACATTGGCAGAAGCTGAATGTTGTACACGTTAAACCGTGGCCGCTTTTTGGAAGTTTTGCACCAGTCGTGTTCCGTCGGCAGTGCATAACGGAATGGATGCAAGATTTATACAACACTGCCGATGATCAACAGTAATATTAGTGAACCTTCGCGCCAGAATGATGACACTAATTTTCATATAATTGTAGGCGCTATGTTGCATTTTACTCTTTTCAAATGCCAGTTCTAATGCTGAAAGATGTAAATCTAATCAAGCAAATTGGTATCAAAGACTTTGATCATTTTCCTGATCATCAGAGTTTCATACCGGAAGATATTGCACCAATCTTCGGCAAGAACTTATTCAGTTTGAGAGGTACGTGTCTATATTATTGAATATATTATTATGATATATAAATATTAAATAATTTAGGGCAAAAATGGAGACATATGCGATCAACACTGTCACCTGCATTTACTAGCAACAAAATGCGTGCAATGTTTGTTCTGATATGCGAATGTGCAGATCAATTTGTGGATTATTTTGCGAAACAAGTTGATCCAAATCAGCCATTGACCATTGAAATGAAAGATGTGTTTTCACGATTTGCAAATGACGTTGTTGCTACCACCGCTTTCGGTATCAAATGTGATTCGCTGAACGAGAAGAATAATGATTTTTATTTGATGGGAAAAGAAATATCCGATTTCAGTGGTAAAAGAACGGTTAAATTCCTTGTTCATACTATTTGTCCTGCTTTAGCGAAAGCATTGAAAATTCGAATGTACAGCGATGAACTGTCTAATTACTTTAAAAATATAATCATAAGTAATATGGAGACTCGCGAGAAACAGGGAATTGTTCGGCCCGATATGATTCATTTGTTAATGGAGGCCCGGAAAGGGAAACTGAAGCATGAGGAGACAATGAAGAATAGGGATGACGATGCTGGTTTTGCAACAGTTGAAGAGTCACTGGTAGGAAAGGATACCAAACAAGCGTTGATAGGTAGACTAGGATTTATATATTATTTATTTACCAACATATATTACTATATACTAACACTTATTATTCAAGAATTATCCGATGATGACGTCACTGCTCAAGCATTAATCTTCTTCATCGCCGGATTTGAATCAATATCAAATTCAATCAGTTTTATGGCTCACGAATTGGCTGTAAATGACGAAATCCAGGTCAAGTTACAAGAAGAAATAGATGTTACATCGAGAGAATGTAATGGAAAGTTAACATATGATGTTCTAACAAAAATGAAGTACATGGATATGGTAGTATGCGGTAAATAAAAAATAATATGCGTAAGCAAAAAATACAAGTTAACCAATGTTGTCTTCACAGAGAGTTTAAGAAAATGGCCCGTAGTTCTTGCTACTGATCGTGTTTGTTTCGATTCTTATACGATACCAGCAGAAAATCCGGGCGAACAAACAATTAATATGAGGAAAGGTGATTTGATCTGGATTCCGACGTACGCTCTCCACAGAGATCCCAAATACTTCCCGGATCCGGATAGATTCGATCCAGAAAGGTTTAGCGATGAAAATAAGAAAAATATACAACCAAATTCATATCTACCTTTCGGAATTGGTCCACGGAATTGTATTGGTTTGTACATAAATATCTTCTTGGGGATTATTAAATGAATCATTA
Source organism: Carabus problematicus (assembly GCA_963422195.1). Classification (NCBI taxonomy): domain Eukaryota; kingdom Metazoa; phylum Arthropoda; class Insecta; order Coleoptera; family Carabidae; genus Carabus; species Carabus problematicus. Next base: position 13,399,714 of record OY728588.1, on the reverse strand, counting down.
TAAATAATTTTAATTCTAGGGTCACGTTTCGCACTAATGGAAGCCAAGATTATATTCTTCTATTTGTTGAGTAAATTTAGTTTGGTGATTGTGGAGAAGAGTCAGGTGCCACTGCGTATGAGCAAGACACAAATGACGCTGACTGCAGAGAATGGATACTGGCTGGGACTTAAATTAAGGAATTAATAACTATGCATATGTTTTTTAATTACATGTAGTCTATTAAGCAGCAAATTGTATTCATTAATTTTACATAAAATATACATGAATAACAAGTTACGTATACGCATTTTATTATTTATATTATGACATGCATTGGGCATTCAAAAAAAAATCTAGGACATCGGAAATTAAAACGTAAAATTAGCTGGGTTCCAATTACTTCCGTGTAATACAATTCAAAGTATTGAAATTTAATTTGATAATAATAGATGTTGAACATTATATTTCGTTTTATTATTGCTTATAACATAAATTCTTTAAACTAATATTTGATTGGCCGTGAGAAATTGTAGTCAATGGAACGTAATTACTAATTACATAATTTCTGCGACCAATTTACTAGCTGTAAATACCTTAGTCATTCAACAACATTACGTCAGAAACACTGTAACCTTGATGAATTCACTCATCATTGTTGATTAGATATCATTGAACATTATCGAGCAAAACTGAGAATGACTACTAAATTTGTTTGTCACTGAAATATTGTGTGCAAGATTTAAATTGTCTAAATTTGTATTCGTTTATATATGTATTTTATTTCGGTTACTCTAGTCTGGCTTGACGGCTATACTAGCGGTTTTTAGTGGTTTTGCTGCAGGCTATTTTCTAATTTGGACAAGGTCATCTGTGTTTATGTTCCTCATCTGTTGATGTCATCATGTTCCAGGAACTACGCAACGTGTTAGTATGTTCTATGTGCTAGGACTGGTTAAACAGCATTACGCAATTGTGACATATACAAATAGAAGAGTTAAAAAAACCAGTGAAGCGATAAATGTTTATTATGCACTTGCAACTTAGTACATTAATTAAACTATCAATGTCAATTCAGCGAAGATAATAATATCGTAAAGTCATTGCTCAGATATAATCAATACAGTTCGTAAACATTTCTTATCATAATAATTTAAAAATATTTTGTAAAACCACATCAGTATTGCAAAAATCTAAACGTAGTACATCTGAAACCATGGCTGTTTTTTTCCAAATATGGAATCGATTTTACTTAGCCGAAAATATAATATTGTTCACTCAATGAAGATAATAATACCGTCATGGCATTGCCTAGATATAATCAGTACACTTTGCAAACATTAATCAGTTGGCGAGTAGATACTTTTACCAAACAACATGGCTTTCCAGCATTTCATCTCAGAAGATAAAATGTATTGCCACAAGAATGGAATCCTTTTTTTGTGATTTAGGATAAGAAAATATATACAATGATAACTAGAAATTCACAAACATTTTACGACATGAACGGCCGTTCGGAACGAAACTTGTTCGTTGGTACAGGAGCGTCTATACTCATGTACTGAATCCGGAATTCTATACTTCTAACAAAAAAATTTAATTGGCAGTTAACACAAGGTCAAATTTCATTGCGTTGTTGAAATCTGCTATCGAAATCATTATGTATTAGGTAATACAACCTGACAGTCGTGTAATTTTTTCCGTCTGATAGAGTTACTACGTAGTAGTATACATACAAATGTAATACATTCATAATTATTATTGTGATTAACTATTGTGAATTTATTTCTCGTGTCAACAAATTGACGTCAAAATGTTGTGGTGGATTGCAGCAGTTGTGTTTGTGATATTTGTTTATACATATATAATAAAACCTCAGCAATATTGGCAGAAATTAAACGTGCCCCATGTTAAACCATGGCCATTTTTTGGAAACATGGCACCGTTTGTGTTCCGTCGGAAAACGATAAATGAATGGCTTCAGGACATATATAATTCTAAAGATGATCAAACGTACAATTTGTCTACTCTTCATTTTACAAATAATTAATTAGTTCAATATTTTAGTCGATATGTTGGATTCTATTCATTTCTCGTACCCACTTTGTTGCTGAAAGACTTGAATCTAATAAAGCAGATATGTATCAAGGACTTTGATCATTTCCCTGATCATCGAGGTTTCATTTCGGAAGAAGTTGATCCACTTTTCGGCAGGAATTTATTCAGTTTGAAAGGTAAATATTTGTTTGTCTCAGATGTTAAAGAGGATGGAATTTTATATAACTTATATAGGTCAAACATGGAGGAATATGAGGTCAACATTATCACCAGCATTTACTGGCAGCAAAATGCGAGCAATGTTTATTTTGATGAGTGAATGTGCAGAACAATTTGTAGATTATTTTTCAAAACAAGTGGACCCTAAGACACCATTCACCCTTGAAATGAAGGATGCATTAACAAGATATGCAAATGACCTGATCGCTACTACGGCTTTTGGTGTAAAATGTGATTCTTTAAATGAGAAGGACAATGAATTTTACCTCATGAGTAAGGATGCTTCCAATTTCGGTGGCATCAGGAGTCTGAAATTCTTTGGATATAATATTAGCCCCACCCTGATGAAGTTGTTCAACATAAAAATATTCAGTGATGAAACATCTAATTTCTTTCGAAACCTTGTTGTGAGTACAATTGAAACCCGTGAGAAGCAGGGAATTATTCGTCCAGACATGATCCATTTGTTGATGGAAGCACGCAAAGGAAAACTGAAACATGAAGAAACATCCAAGAAAGCAGAAGATGATGCAGGCTTTGCTACGGTTGAGGAATCAGCTATAGGAAAAGATTCCAAGCAAGCTCTAATGGGTAACAAATTAATCGTATATTTGTAAAATTGTATATAGTTTAGTAAATATGTGTGTTTAAGAATTATCCGATGACGATGTGACGGCCCAAGCTTTATTTTTCTTTATCGCCGGTTTCGATATAATTTCAACTGCAATGAGCCACATGGCATATGAGCTAGCCTTGGCCCCAGACGTGCAGGTCAAATTACAAGAAGAAATAGATGTCACATTAAGGGTATGCAATGGAAAAATCAATTACGAAACTCTTATTAAAATGAAATACATGGATATGGTTTTATGCGGTAAAATATTATGCACACATGCATATATATATATATATATATATATATATATATATATATATACAGGGTGTTAATTAAAAAACTGGCCATAGGCGTTTAACATGTAAAATCAGTTTTTCCTCCTGCATTAGTTACCAAATTACTTTAGAGAAAAATACTTTAAATAAAAGTTGTAGAGAATTAAATTCTGCATCTAAGTGAGCAATCAGATTTAATTTTTGACATTTCCTAACTGAGAAAATCAAGTTTAAAATTTCATGAAAACACTTAAGATATAGGAATAGCCATGAAATTTAAACAAAATTATAAACAATTGTATGACATTTGCTGTCAAAAAAATTATTAAATCACGAATATTTAGATAAATTTGTCCAGAATAGAACCATTTTATTACTTGAAGCTTTTCTTCATGTGAAAACTGTTCCATACTTTTAGAAATATCTGTTATTGAACGAAAATTACGAAACACAAATTTTTTTGACAGTTACAATGTCATACAATTGTTTTTAATTTTGTTTAAATTCCATGGCTATTCCTATATCTTAAGTGTTTTCATGAAATTTTAAACTTGATTTTCTCAGTTAGGAAATGTCAAAAATTAAATCTGATTGCTCACTTAGATGCAGAATTTAATTCTCTACAACTTTTATTTAAAGTATTTTTCTCTAAAATAATTTGGTAACTAATGCAGGAGGAAAAACTGATTTTACATGTTAAACGCCTATGGCCAGTTTTTTAATTAACACCCTGTATATATATATATATATATATATATATATATATATATATATATATATATATATATTATTCATTTATGTGTGTGTGTGTAATTGTATTAGTAATATTAATGATATATAGAAACTCTTCGAAAATGGCCAGTAGCTGTCATTATGGACCGTGTATGCGTTGATTCCTACACCATACAGCCAGAAAATCCGGGCGAAGAACCAGTGAAGTTGGTCAAAAACGATACTGTATGGTTACCACTGTATGCCATACACCGTGACCCAAAATATTACCCAAATCCTGACAAATTTGATCCAGAGAGGTTTAGTGATGAGAATAAGGGTAACATACACCCCCAAGCGTATATTCCTTTCGGTATAGGTCCAAGAAATTGTATAGGTTTGTAAAAGAAACTACCAATGAGATAATCTCTGGAAATATATTTATATTTCACGTATAATAATTCCAGGATCCCGTTTTGCTTTGTTGGAAGCCAAAGTAATATTTTTCCATTTGCTGTCGAAATTCAATTTGGTGATTGTAGAAAAGAGTCAAGTTCCGTTGCGTCTTAGCAAGGCACAATTCAATCTGAGTGCGGAAAATGGTTTTTGGTTAGGCCTTACAATGAGGAGTTAAATATTTTGTATTTATAATACATATATGTCTGTATTAATTGCATTACAATGTATTATGTTAACATGTACTGCAATTCTTTAAAACTTGATGGTTAACGAATTATGTGTTTATGGAAATATTAAACGAATTTAATTTTACATTGTTGTTCTTGTGTACGGTGTAGATCATTGTTACCTATAACCTTGAACCACACTGTTCAATATTTAAATAATAATATATTTGTTGAATTTATTTATAATTCCATTTTAAAATATATTATACCACTGTCAAGACAGCGTCTTCATAAAATATAAATCGAACTGTTCAGGTTTTAAATGCCCGTTTCTAAATCAATGTTAGTTTTCAACCGGTTTCAAGATTTGTGTCATGTACACAAGGTCAGATTATCATTATCTATTAAGTAATACTGCTATAAAACATACTAGCTGTGTATCTTACTGACGCTCGATAGTTCAAGCGAATACCTGTAGATATACAGATGTAATACTTCATGTAAGTAAATATGTGAAAAAATTCGTATCAGTCAAAGTATAAGTACAATAGTGATGTTTTAGATAAAATAGAGTGTATTTGTCTCAGTTACTAAGTTGTAAATAAATATCCACATGAGTAGAAGAAAACACTGTGAATTAATTTCTCGTGTCAACAAGTGAACGTCAAAATGTTGTGGTGGATTTTAGCGGTTGTGTTTGTGATATTTGTTTATACATATATAATAAAACCACAACAATATTGGCAGAAATTAAACGTGCCCCATGTTAAACCATGGCCACTTTTTGGAAACATGGCACCGTTCATGTTCCGTCAAAAAACGACAGCTGAATGGCTTCAGGGCATATATTATTCTAAAGATGATCAAACGTAATGCTTCTTCATTTCACTTTATACAAATTCTCATAATTATTTCAACGTTCTAGCCGATATGTTGGATTCTATTTATTTCTCAAACCTACTCTGTTGATTAAAGACCTAAATTTAATAAAGCAGATATGTATCAAGGAATTTGATCATTTTTCTGACCATCGAACTTTCATTACGGAAGAAACTGAACCACTGTTCAGCAGGAATTTGTCCAGTTTGAAAGGTAAATATCTGTTTCAAATAGATGTTAAAGATGATGCAATTTTAACAACATTGTACAGGTCAAAGATGGAAGAATATGAGGTCAACATTATCACCGGCATTTACTGGCAGCAAAATGCGAGCAATGTTTATTTTAATGAGCGAATGTGCAGAACAATTTGTAGATTATTTTTCGAAACAAGTGGATCCTAAGACACCATTGACCATTGAAATGAAGGATGTGTTCTCAAGATTTGCAAATGATGTGATCGCTACCACGGCTTTCGGTATAAAGTGTGATTCTTTGAATGACCAGAACAATGAATTTTACCTTATGGGCAAGGATGCTATGAATTTCGGAGGCGTCAGGATTTTTAAATTCTTTGGATATAATATCAGCCCTACACTGATGAAGCTGTTCAATATAAAATTGTTTAGTGATGAAACATGTAATTTCTTTCGAAACCTCATTGTGGGCACAATTAAAACGCGTGAGAAACAGGGAATTGTTCGTCCAGACATGATCCATTTGTTGATGGAAGCACGCAAAGGAAAACTCAAACACGAAGAAGCATCCGAGAAAGTAGATGATGCAGGCTTCGCTACAGTTGAAGAATCACATATAGGAAAAATTTCCAAACAACCTTTAATTGGTAACAAACTAATCGCATATTTATAAAATGCTATTCTGTCTCTAAACCGTTATATTTAAGAATTATCCGATGACGATGTGACGGCCCAAGCTTTACTTTTCTTTCTCGCTGGTTTCGATTCAATTACACTAGAAATTTGTCACATGGCATATGAGCTGGCCTTGAACGCAGACGTGCAAGTCAAATTACAAACAGAAATAGATGTCACATTAAGGGAATGCAACGGAAAGATCAACTACGACGCTCTTATGAAAATGAAATATATGGATATGGTTTTATGTGGTAAAACGTTACTCATACGTGTGTCACAATAGATTTACTTATAATGCTATACAGAAACCCTTCGAAAATGGCCCGGAGGTATTATTATGGACCGTGTATGCGTTGATTCTTACACCATACAGCCAGAAAATCCGGGCGAAGTACCAGTGAAGTTGGTCAAAGATGATGTGGTATGGGTCCCAGTGTATGCTATACACCGTGACCCAAAATATTATCCAAATCCTGACAAATTTGATCCAGAAAGATTTAGTGATGAGAATAAGGGTAACATAGATCCCCAAGCGTATATTCCTTTCGGTGTAGGCCCAAGGAATTGTATAGGTTTGTATAAGAATTTACCAATAAAATAATTTTTTTTTTAATATATTAATTCTAGGATCCCGTTTTGCTTTGCTGGAAGCCAAGGTAATATTTTTCCATTTGCTGTCGAAATTCAATTTGGTGATTGTGGAAAAGAGTCAGGTTCCACTGCGTCTTGGCAAGGCACAATTCAATCAGAATGCGGAAAATGGTTTTTGGTTAGGCCTTACAACGAGGAATTAAGAATTTTTAATATATATATATATATATATATATATATATATATATATATATATATATATATATATATATATACAGTGCGAATAACGTAAGACTATACATTGGCGACTTTATTTTAGCTTTAATCAATTTGCCCATGTCAGTAACAACTGAAATTACAATGACGTTTGTTTTGGTAAATGTCACTTTTTTCAATATTGTGTTACTGATATCTCACGAGTTTGCGTAATAATTAGTGCAAAAAATGTACATCACAGAAGAATAGTTTAAGATGTATTCCTGGTATTTAGAAGGGGCGTCTTTGCGAGAAATTTCTGATTATTTCAGCTTTGAATTCCCGGGCAGGGCCCATCACATGTCATCAAACGATGGCAAATTTAGTTATCACCCCCAAGTGATTTTGGAAATGTACTGATACCAATTACAATTTCAGTACTTGAAGTGTACTTTTAGTCCAATAACATGTAATAGATTTAATAAAAAATTGGAATAAATTCTGTAAATGATTTAAATAAATATAGTAGTCTCTGGACAAGTGTCTAATTTTACATTATTCAACCATAATAAATTGGAGTTGTTGTATATAATCACCATGGTAACATTAAGTAAATGCCCTATGTCTAATTTTAAATTATTCAACGGGTTGATACTAGCATAGGCAAATTGATTAACGCTAAAATAAAGTTGCCAATGTATAGCCTTACATTATTCGCACTGTATATATATATATATATATATATATTGTCTGGATTATAACTACAATATAATATTTTGACATGTGTTACAATTCTTTAAAATTTTATGATTAAAAAATTATTTATTTGTGGATATACATATTTAATGAATTTAATTTTCAATTGTTGTTCCTGTGTATGGTCTTGATCTTTGTTGCACATAACCTTGAAAAAAACATTCCGTGCATTGGAGATATTTAAATAATTATATATTTGTTGAATTTATTTATAATTCCATTTTAAAATATATTATACCACAGTCAAGACTTGTTTCACAAAATAAAAATAGAACTGTACAATTTACAAATGCTCGTTTCTAAATCAATCTTAGCGTTAAATCAGTTAGAAGTTGTGTTTTATTTACGCAAGGTCAAATTATTATCTATTAAATAATGTTGCATACAAATAATGTATCTCAGTGCTCTTCCATACTTCAAGCAGTATATACAGATACATTTGTAATATTTCATGTAAGTAAATATGTAAAAAAATTCTTATCAATCAAAACACAAGTGCAATAGAGATTTTTAAAGATAAAGTGTATTTTTCTCAGTTTCTAACGTTGAAATAAATCGCTACTCGAGTAGAAGAAACTACTGTGAATTAATTTCTCGTGCCAACAAGACGTCAAAATGTTGTGGTGGATCGTAGCAGTTGTGTTTGTGATATTTGTTTACACATATATAATAAAACCTCAGCAATATTGGCAGAAATTAAATGTGCCCCATATTAAACCATGGCCACTGGTTGGAAATATGGCACCGTTTGTGTTCCGTCAAAAATCGATGGCCGACTGGATTCAGGATTTGTACAAAGCTAAAGATGATCAAACGTAAAATTTTACAAATTTTTAATTGAAAAAAATTCTTATAATTATTTCAATGTTCTAGTCGATATTTTGGATTCTATTCATTTATGCAACCTACTTTGTTGATTAAAGACATTAACTTAATAAAGCAGATATGTATCAAAGACTTTGATCATTTCACTGATCATCGAGGTTTCATTACGGAAGAAATTGATCCACTTTTCGGCAGGAATTTGTTCAGTTTGAGAGGTAAACATTTAATTATCTTGAACGATAATGATGATGTAATTTTATATAAATTGTATAGGTCAAAAATGGAGGAATATGAGGTCAACATTATCACCAGCATTTACTGGCAGCAAAATGCGAGCAATGTTTATTTTGATAAGTGAATGTGCAGAACAATTTGTAGATTATTTTTCAAAACAAGTGGACCCCAAGACACCATTGACCGTTGAAATGAAGGATGTGTTCTCAAGAATTGCAAATGATGTGATTGCTACCACGGCTTTCGGTATAAAGTGTGATTCTTTGAATGAGAAGGACAATGAATTTTACCGCATGGGAAAGGAGGCTACTAATTTTACTGGCTTTAGGGGTCTGAAATTCTTTGCAATTAATATTAGCGCTACACTGACGAAGATATTCAGAATTAGATTATTCAGTGATGAAATAACTAATTTCTTCCGAAACCTTGTTGTGAGTACAATGAAAACGCGTGAAAAACAGGGAATTGTTCGTCCAGACATGATCCATTTATTGATGGAAGCACGCAAAGGAAAACTCAGATATGAAGAAACATCCAAGAAAGCAGATGATGCAGGCTTTGCTACAGTTGAGGAATCAGACATAGGAAAAGATACTAAGCAAGCTCTACTTGGTAACAAATTAATGGCACATTTTTATAAAATGATATTTCATTTACATTATATTCAAGAATTATCCGATGACGATGTGACGGCCCAAGCTCTTATTTTCTTTTTCGCTGGCTTCGATGCAATTTCAACTGAAGTTAGTCACATGGCATATGAGTTGGCTGTGAATCCGGACGTGCAAACCAAATTACAACAAGAAATAGATGTCACATTAAGGGAATGCAATGGAAAGATCAACTACGAAGTTCTAATGAAAATGAAATACATGGATATGGTTCTATCCGGTAAAATATTATTTATATAACATGTGTCGCAATACATGTATTCATAATACATCATATTTCACAGAAACTCTTCGAAAATGGCCAGGCATTTTTCTAGACCGTGTATGCGTTGATTCTTACACTATACAACCAGAAAAACGGGGTGAAGAACCAGTGAACTTAGTCAAAGACGATGTGGTATGGTTCCCAGTATTTGCTATACATCGTGACCCAAAATATTACCCAAATCCTGAGAAATTTGATCCAGAGAGATTTAGTGATGAGAATAAGGGTGACATAGATCCTAATGCCTATATGCCTTTCGGTGTAGGCCCAAGGAATTGTATAGGTTTGTATATGAAATTACCTCTGGAAATATATGTATTTTTTAAATAATATTTCCAGGATCCCGTTTTGCTTTGTTGGAAGCCAAAGTAATAGTTTTCCATTTGCTGTCGAAATTCAATTTGGTGCTTGTGGAAAAGAGTCAGGTCCCACTACGTCTTAGCAAGTCACAATTCAGTCTGAATGCGGAAAATGGTTTTTGGTTAGGCCTTACAACGAGGAACTGAATATTTTGCATTTATAATACATATTGTATATTTGTATTGAATGTATCTACAATATACCTGTATGTTAAAAGTGCTGTACTACTTTAAAATGTTACGATTAAAAAATTAGGTATATGTATATACATATATGAATGTATGTAGCGAATACAATTCTCAATTGTTTTTGTTTATATTTAATCAATTTAGTTCATCAGTGTAATACAATTCAGAGCGTTGACATTTGATTGAATAATAGATGTTGAACATTATATTTAGTTTAATTATTACCCACAACATAAATTCTTCAACTTAATATTAGAGTCACGGAGAGAAATTGTTTTCAATGAAACATAATTACGTAATTTCTGCGACCAATTTACTAGCTGTAAATGCCTTAGTCATTCAACAACATTACGTCAGAAACACCGTGACCTTGATGAACTCACACATCATTATTGGTTAGATATCATTATCATTAAATTAAAAATAACTATCAACTTTTTTCTCAATGAAAGATTGTCTGCAAGATTAAAAATGTGTACATTTGTAATAGAGCATATATGAACTTCATATCGGTTAGGCTAGTCTGGCTTGATGCTATACCAGCTGATTTCAGAGGTATCTGCTGCAGGCTGATTCCAATATGGATAAGGTCATTTCTGTTTATGTTCCGCATCTGTTGATGCCATGCAGTTATATCGAATTGGCGTAAAATGAACCCATATTTACAGTGAGGTATAGGATTAGCTTCTACATAAGTGAAAAATAAGCACATAATTTTGTCCCTTAATACAAAATACATGTATTATAAATTAAATTTATAAAATGTATTTGATGATAAAATAAAGTAAAAGGTTTTTTATTAAAAAATCGTAAGAAAAACAAATGAAATTTCAAATTTTCGAATCTCTTATATTTTGCGGAAATAAATATCCAACTTTAATTGTTTAGATTTTTGTTTTCTTTCATTAAGAATTTAGGAATATGGTCGAATGAATGCGATGATTCTCCTATTTACATTTGCACTTCGCACCCTAAAAAAAAAAATTATGCAATAAAAATCTTTGTTTTCACGAATGTACAACGTCGTTGTTCAGTAAATACGACAACACTAAAACGAAAATCATTGTAGGCTACATATTCATTAATTATTAATGATATAATTATTAATAATTAATATTAATTATCAATATCCGTTCAGTGAAGATAATAATACCGTCATGTCATTGCCTAGATATAATCAATACAGTTCGCAAACATTTCTTATCAGTTGGGAAATAGATATTTTTACCCAACAGAATATAATATATAATTGCTAGCGGGGTGTTGGGAGGATACGGGGGGTAAGTGGGGTAGTAGGAAAATATAAATATATTGTTCGTTTTGCTTTCTAGCATTTCATCCCAGAAGATAAAATGTGTTGTCACGAGAATGTAATCCACTTTTTTGTGTATTAGTATAAGAAAATATTTACAATGATAATTAGAAATTCACAAAGATTGCATGACAGGAACGGCCGTTCGGAATGTAACTGCATTCGTTAGCAGAGGAGCGTCTATACTCATGTACTGAAAACTTAATTCTATCATTTGTACAAAAAAAAATCAACTTAAACAATTAACGCAAGGTCAAATTTGTTTGTGTTGTTGAAATCTGCTACCGAAATCATTAAATATATTAGCTAATACAACATGACAGTCATGTACCTTTGTTCCGTCTGATAGATTTAACTGTACATTATATGTAATAACACATATGTCTGTAATAATTGTATCTACCATATATTAAGTTAACAGGTGTTACAATTCTTTAAAATTTTATGATTAAAGATATTAAATTATATGTTTATGGAAACATTTAATGAATTTAATTTTCGAGTGTTGCACTAGGTGCAGTGTGCGATATAGATTTTTTAAAGATAAACTGTATTTTTCTCAGATTCTAACTTTGAAACAAATTGCCACTACTGTGAATTAATTTCTCGTAGCAACGAGACGTCAAAATGTTGTGGCGGATTTTAGCAGTTGTATTTGCAATATTGGTTTACAAGAATTTAATAAAACCACTTTTGTTTGTGATATTTCTCTATAAATATTTATTAAAACACCAGCAATATTGGCAGAAAAAAAAAGTACCCCATGTTAAACCATGGCCACTTTTTGGAAATATGGCATCATTTGTGTTCCGTCGAAAATCAATGGCAGAATGGATTCAAGATTTATACAATGCTAAAGATGATCAAACGTAATATGTGACAAATGTTCAATTAAAAAAAATTCTCATCATTATTTCAATGTTTTAGTCGATACGTTGGATTCTATTCATTTTTCAAACCTATTCTGTTGATTAAGGATGTAAAATTAATAAAGCAGATGTGTGTCAAAGACTTTGATCATTTTACTGATCATCAAAGTTTCATCACGGAGGAAGTGGATCCACTTTTCGGCAAGAATTTGTTAAGTTTGAAAGGTAAATATTTGTTTGTCTTAAATGTTAAAAATGATGCAATTTTATATAACTTACATAGGTCAGAAATGGAGGAATATGAGGTCAACATTATCACCAGCATTTACTGGCAGCAAAATGCGAGCAATGTTTATTTTGATGAGCGAATGTGCAGAACAATTTGTAGATTATTTTTCAAAACAAGTGGACTCTAAGATACCAGTGACCGTTGAAATGAAGGATGTGTTCTCAAGAATTGCAAATGATGTGATTGCTACCACGGCATTCGGTATAAAGTGTGATTCTTTGAATGACAAGGACAATGAATTTTACCGTATGGGAAAGGAGGCTACCACATTTACTGGCATTAGGAGTCTGAAATTCTTTGCAATTAATATTAGCGCTACACTAACGAAGATATTCAGAATTAGATTGTTCAATGATGAAATATCTAATTTCTTTCGAAACATTGTTGTGAATACAATGAAAACGCGTGATAAACAAGGAATTGTTCGTCCAGACATGATCCATTTGTTGATGGAAGCACGCAAAGGAAAACTGAGACACGAAAAAACATCCGAGAAAGCAGAAGATGATGCAGGCTTTGCTACAGTTGAGGAATCAGACATAGGAAAAGATACAAAGCAAGCTCTAATTGGTAACAAATTTAAGGCACGTTTCTATAAAATGATATATCATTTATATTATATTTAAGAATTATCCGATGACAATGTGACGGCCCAAGCTTTACTTTTCTTTTTCGCTGGTTTCGACACAATTTCAACTGAAATTAGTCACATGGCATATGAGCTAGCCTTGAATCCAGTCGTGCAAACCAAATTGCAAGAAGAAATAGATGTCACATTAAGGGAATGTAATGGAAAGATCAACTACGAAGTTCTAATGAAAATGAAATACATGGATATGGTTCTATCCGGTAAAATATTATTTATATAATATGTGTCACAATACATGTATTCATAATACATCATATTTTACAGAAACTCTTCGAAAATGGCCAGGTATTTTTCTAGACCGTGTATGCGTTGATTCTTACACTATACAACCAGAAAAACCGGGTGAAAAACCAGTGAACTTGGTGAAAGACGATGTGGTATGGTTCCCAGTATTTGCTATACACCGTGATCCAAAATATTACAAAAATCCCGAGAAATTTGATCCAGAGAGATTTAGCGATGAGAATAAGGGTGACATAGATCCTAATGCGTATATGCCTTTCGGTGTGGGCCCAAGGAATTGTATAGGTTTGTATAAGAAATTACCAATGAAATTATGCCTTAAAAAATATTTATTTTTTAAATAACATTTCCAGGTTCCCGTTTTGCTTTGCTGGAAGCCAAAGTAATAGTTTTCCATTTGCTGTCGAAATTCAATTTGGTGATTGTGGAAAAGAGCCAAGTTCCACTACGTCTTAGCAAGTTACAATTCAGTCTGAATGCAGAAAATGGTTTTTGGTTAGGCCTTACAACGAGGAACTAAATATTTTGCATTTATAGTACATATTATATATTTGTATTGATTATATCTACAATATATCAGAATAGGGTAGGGTATGGTAGGGTAATATGTTAAAATATAGCGCGTTGTAATGTAATTTAATAGTAATAAATGTTGAACATTATATTTAGTTTAATTATTGCCCATTACTTAAAGTCTTCAACGCAACATTTGAGTGCGCGTGAGAAATTGTAACAAAATTACTAATTACATAATTTCTGCGACCAATTTACTAGCTGTAAATACCATAGTCATTCAACAATATTACGTCAGCAACAATATGACCTTAATGAACTCACACATCATTATTGATTAGATATCATTGAACCTTAACGAGTAAAACTGAGAATGACTATAAATGGTTTTGTCAATGAAATATTGTATGCAAGATTAAAATTGTCTAAATTTGTATTAGTTTACATATGCATTTGATTTCGGTTACTCTAGTCTGGCTTGACGCTATACCAGCTGATTTTAGTGGTGATTCTAATTAGGACAAGGTCATTTGTGTTTATGTTTCTCATGTGGTGATGTCATGGTGTTCGAGGAACTACGCAGCGTGTTAGTATGTTCTATGTACTCGGACTGGTTAAACAGCATTATGTAATTGTGACATATACAAATAGTTTTTAAAAAATCGTAGTGCAGTGAGCAATGTTTATTATGCACTTGCAAATAAGTACATTAATTAAGCTATCAATGTCAATTCAGCGAAGATAATAATTCCGTAAGTGTCATTGCCTAGATACAATCAATACAGTTCGCAATCATTTCTTATCAGCCGGGGGAATACATGTTTTTACCAAAAATGTTGTGGTGGATTTGTGCAACAGTGTTTGGCATAATATTTTACAAATATTTTGTAAAACCACATCAGTATTGGAAAAATTTAAACGTACCACAGCTGAAACCATGGAGGTTTTTTGTAAACATGGTAACGATTCTATCAGGCCGAAAAGGTCCAGCAGAATGGATACAGGAGATATACAATATCTCTGACAATAGGTAAGAGAAACAACAATGATGAATGGTAGAAATTAGTTTTTTTTTTTAATCTTCTAGCCGTTATATTGGAATGTTTGCGTTTACGAGACCAGCACTAATGATTAAGGATTTAGATCTATTGAAACAGATATGTGTCAAAGATTTCGATCATTTTCCGGAGCACCAATGTGCTATATCTGGAGATTCCCTCTTTGGCAAGTGTTTGTTCAGTTTGAAAGGTAAGCTTTGTACTTATTTAAAAGTGTTTTATTATTATAATAGAATAATGCAGTGTTTCAAGTAATTTTTTGGTTGATATAAAACAATAAATGTAGGACAACAATGGAGACACATGAGATCTACATTATCGCCTGCATTTACTGGCAGTAAAATGCGTGCAATGTTCGTGTTGATGTCGGAATGTGCCGAACAGTTTGTAGATTATTTCTCAAAGAAAGTCGATCCTACCGAACCATTGACCGTCGAAATGAAGGATGCATTTTCAAGGTTTGCAAACGACGTGATTGCCACTACAGCTTTCGGCATCAAATGTGACTCGTTAAACGAGCAAACGAACGAATTTTATCTCACGGGAAAGAGTGCCACAAATTTCGGTGGTTCTAGGAGTTGGAGATTGATCGGACATAGTAATGCTCCTGCGTTAATGAAGTTCTTTAATATTAAATTAATTGACGATGATGTCAGTAATTTCTTCCGAAATATAATCGTAAGCACTATGGAAATTCGTGAAAAACAGGGCATAGTTCGTCCGGACATGATCCATTTGTTGATGGAGGCACGAAAAGGGAAACTTCGATATGAAGAAACATCCAAGAAATCGGATGATGATGCTGGCTTTGCTACGGTTGAGGAATCACATGTAGGAAAAGATTTCAAACAAGCTTTGCTCGGTACGTAATACAGACGGAACTCTAATCAGTTTATATGATTATGTATACATTCATTTATTCATTCCTAGAGTTATCCGATGATGATATAACAGCACAAGCATTGAATTTCTTCGTTGCGGGTTTTGATTCAACATCTGCGGCTATGTGTCACATGGCATACGAACTGGCTATAAATGAAGACATTCAAAAGAAATTACAAAAAGAAATTGATACGACTTTGGTGGAATGTAATGGAAAATTTACGTACGATACTATCATCAAAATGAAATATTTGGATATGGTCGTATCTGGTGAATTGGTTTCATTGCAGCAGAAATAAAATTATATTATTAACAATTGTTTTTTTTTTTATAGAATCACTTCGAAAATGGCCTGTAGCAATTGTCGCAGATCGAATATGTACGGAACCTTATACGATCTCGCCCGAAAAACCAGGAGAAAAACCGATACATTTGCAGAAAGATGATATAATTGGAATTCCGACGTTTGCAATTCACAGAGACCCGAACTATTTTCCCGATCCAGACCGATTCGATCCGGAAAGGTTTAATGACGAGAACAAGGGTAAAATTCTACCACAATCCTTCATGCCCTTCGGCATCGGACCAAGAAACTGTATCGGGTCTCGATTTGCTTTGCTGGAAGCGAAAATCCTATTTGTCCATTTCCTTTCCAAATTCAGTCTGGTGATTGTTGAGAAAAGTGAAGTTCCATTGAATATCACGAAACTACAGATGAATCTAAACGCAGCAAATGGCTTTTGGTTAGGAGTGAAATCGAGAAAGTAATTGTATTGTATTTATTATTGTATGTAACCAATGTATGTGTTTGTCAATTAATAAAAATTATTCTTATGTCAATATTTGCTAAATAAGTTCGACAATCATTAAATATACACATATTTCACAATATACAAAATGTCAGGGGTTGGGCCGTTAATTTTGCGGACTATAGGCTAACACAATTTGGGAATATAAAAATTATGTATAATTTATTTGTTCTTAAAAATTTTTATTTCAATTTTTTTTACTTTTCTACCGCGACGAGTCTCTGAGTTGTAGCTCGTAAAGACCATGCTTGAATCCTACCCTGTACAATGTTAGTTATTAAACGGAATTGAGTCACCTGGGATTTCCCATTTTTTTATCTCTAAACCAGGACTGGGTCAGTGGTATATTCAACTGCGAATGACCCAGAAATTTGCGATCTACCCAAACCTTACGCTTGAAGCGATACATCTTTTTTATAACTTAAATCGATAAAACAAATTAAACATTATCAAATGCCCAAAAATGATCGACATAATTATCAGTAACATCGATTTAGAGTAAATTTGACCCCAAAAAAAACTATGAAAATATTTTGCAACCGGCTCTGTTCAAAAGTAACTGTTGATGTAAATATTTACATGCTCTCGTATATATAAGGAGGAGGTTTTCAGTTGTGGTTGAGTCCAGTTGAGGCCAAGGGTTGAGGCAGACTGCAGGTAAATAATTTATATGTTTTCAAGTGTATATTTGTGTGTTTCGTCAACTGTATTAAAAGGTAAGATAACTAAAAATCAAGGATAACATTTAAAAAAAATGTGCATAAACCTGACCTATCTCAAATTAACATTCATCATAAATAAACCGTATATTATCGTTTATATTTCTTTAGATTTGTTCAATTTCAGAACAACTATGTATCTGTTGTTACTCTTCATTATTTTGCTAATTGTTTTATATTTTAAACAATATAAACCATTTCAATATTGGAAAAAGAAACAAGTCCCCCACGAGCGCCCATGGCCGATATTTGGGAACATGGGTCGATTTGCCCTGGGTCTAATTGCAATACCGGACTGGCTACAAACAATCTACACTAATTTTGATTGCAGGTAAAATTAATATTAATCATTTGCATTACAATTGCTCAACCTGCACCTGTCACTTTGGTAGATATATCGGATTCTATCAGTTCGCAGTACCAGGATTGTTGATTAAAGATATCGATTTACTAAAACAACTTGCGATTAAAGATTTTGACAGTTTCTCTGATCATCGAGTGTTATTGGACGAAAGCATCGAACCATTGTTGAAGAACTTGTTATTTCTGAAAGGTAATTATATTTACAGTCGACCACGACAGTTTGCTTACATTTGCTGTGTTTCCTAGGACAAAAGTGGAAAGAAATGCGATCAACATTGTCTCCAGCATTCACTAGTAGCAAAATGCGTGCAATGTTCCATCTAATCACCGAATGTGCTGAACAGTTTGTAAATCATTTCACCCAGAAAGCAAATGTACATCAGCCCATTACAATCGAAATGAAAGATGTGTGCACACGATACGCGAATGACATTATAGCAACGTGTGCATTTGGCATACAGTGTGATTCTTTGCGAGAACAAGGAAACGAATTTTATATGATGGGCAAAACTGCGATGAATTTTGCAGCTCGAAATTTTGTTTTAGTCGGATACGAAATAATTCCGGCCGTTATGAGATTCTTCAAAGTGCGTTTGTTTACCAGCAATGTTGTTAATTTCTTCAGCGGACTTGTCAGCACTACGATAAGAACACGTGAAGAACAGAAGATTATTCGGCCGGACTTGATCCATCTGCTAATGGAAGCACGCAAGGGAAAATTGAGACAAGACGATGATAAACACAGTGAACAGCATGATGGATTTGCTACAGTGGACGAATATGATATTGGAAAGGAAGCATTTAGCAAGAAAGCTGGTACACATATTATAAGTTATCCAATAATATATATATATATATATATATATATATATATATATATATATATATATATATATATATTATAGAATTATCTGACGATGATATTACCGCCCATGCAATATTATTCTTCATCGGTGG
This sequence comes from Carabus problematicus, assembly GCA_963422195.1. Taxonomy (NCBI): domain Eukaryota; kingdom Metazoa; phylum Arthropoda; class Insecta; order Coleoptera; family Carabidae; genus Carabus; species Carabus problematicus. Next base: position 13,380,728 of record OY728588.1, on the reverse strand, counting down.
ATTTGAGACAACATCGTCATTACTTTGCTTCATGGCATATGAGTTGGCACTGAACATGGATGTTCAACAGAAATTGCAAGAAGAAATTGACAAAACCTTGAAAGAGTGCAATGGGAAAATAACTTACGAAACGATTCACGACATGAAATATTTGGATATGGTCGTTTCAGGTATAATTCCAAGGTAGTTTTTTTCTTTTAAAATCTTTATTGGTGTTTAATATTTCAGAGAGTTTGCGAAAATGGCCACCTGCTGCTGTGACAGATCGTGTATGTACGAAACCATTCACTATTCAACCAGTGGCACCAAATGAAAGACCAGTTTCGTTAAACAAGGATGACGTATTATGGTTTCCCATTTATCCAATACACCGAGATCCCCAGTACTATGCTAATCCAGACAAGTTTGATCCAGAACGTTTCAGTGATGAAAATAAAGCCAATATTAAACCATTTACCTATATTCCTTTTGGTATAGGACCTAGAAATTGTATAGGTAGGTTATTTTTAAACGCATGTTTTAATCATTTATTGATTGATTTTCTATTTTTAGGTTATCGCTTTGCATCGCTGGAAGCTAAAATTATATTCGTTCATTTCTTGGCTAAATTCGATTTAGTTGTAGTCGATAAAACGTCAATTCCTTTGCAGTTCAGCCGGAAACAGTTTAATGTCAGTTCTGCAAATGGTTTTTGGTTGGGTTTGAAGTTAAGAAATTTCAATACTGAAGCTAAATAATGTATTATTTATAAGCAAAATATTATATGCACAGCTTTAAACATTTTTGTTTTATTTTATTACATCTAGATTGTTCACGTTTGTCAATAAACAAAACTAACGATTCGTTGATAATTTGACACATCGATAAGTTAACTAAATAACATTTTGTACATAATTACAAAATGAAACAACTTTTTTTCAGGATTAAAAGTTTTTTCGAAAGTAATATAATTTCTAATTCAATGTTTCGTTTGCGTTTAATGAGTCACATACATTATAGACGATGACACACTTAAGAATCTGTACAAAACGGCATTGGAACTTGATAATGAAGAAACGCTAAGGTATTGTTTAGACATGGGTATCAGTCCGAATGAGCGTATTCTGGCGGGTAGTGCTGGGTTGCATGTGGTAGCTGGTCGCGGGTTCATGAATCTGTTGGGTATATTACTGGACGAGCCCAATATTGACATAAATATACGGAACACGAATGGCAAAACTCCGTTATACATAGCTTGCGCCGAATGCCGTGAGGAAATGGTAAGAGGATTACTGGCCAAGGGCGCGAAGGTGGATATACCGGATGAAAATGGCTACACGCCATTACACAGAGCAGTGCTGTGGAAATACCAGACAATAGTCCACTCCCTGCTAGAATATAAACCGAATGTAAATGCTGAAAATGTTTATGGCAAAACACCTTTGTACATTGCCGCATTAGACAGTCCTTGTATTCCTATCGTTAGAATGCTGATAGAAAACGGGGCGGATGTGAATTTGGAGAATGGAAAAACCTTGCATTTAATAATAGGTATACGTGCTTTTCACCAAAAAAAGAACAAATTACTTGTGTATTTCTTTCAGAATGTGCGCTGTCCTGTCATCGGTTGAGAAATGTGGAAGTGATTGAAATATTATTGGACAACGGAGCGAATGTGAATATTACTGCACCGTATACGAAACGAACAGCACTTCATACGGTTGCCATAACTGGTTATCTGCCGTTGGCCACGACGCTTGTGAATCGGGGGGCTGACAAAACTTTGACAGATTTCAAAGGCAATACACCATATGCACTTGCATTAAAATATAAACAAATATCTGTGGCAGATTTACTTGAAAATAAATAAAACAAAACATTAAAAAATTGACGCTAATTTTATCAAATGAGAAAGAAAATGTTCATGGATCAGGGTGCACAGTGTTTTTGTTATAATTCTTATTATTTCTTGATTGCATGTTACATATCCAACATCAACACATCAACATTTGAAATTATTATTATTATTTTTATATATATATATATCCTATAATCATTCGGCTAAACCTCCAAAAATATACGTAACATTTCATAAATATATAGGTATCATGATGGGAACAACTTCAATTACATATGTGTATAAACTACCTAGGGGGATTTCATATGATATTTCAGACGATATGATCTTACAAAACCATTCTGTGATAGGCTGGCATATTGAGATCTCTCTGCGGTGCCGAGCCGAGAAGCTGCGACAGCGAGTACATGTCATCGTGACCTTGTGCTGGTCCGTTCAGGTATCGCAGTTCCCTGGTAGGATCGGATCTCTTTCGCGATACCATGAAGCGCTTCCTTTTCTTATCGGAAAACCCGCCCCATTGTCGTTTTGTGGCGAAGATCTGTTGTTGTGGTTCGTAGGACTTCGCCTCAATGTATCCGCCAGTGCCAGCCGGTCCGTACGGAGCTGGATGGCCCGCATAATCGTGTGAAAACTGACCCATGTGCACGGGATTCCTAGCTCCCGGATATACGGGCGACTCCAGCCAATTCTCATCTGATTCCTCGATGTCATTCTCATCGCGGTCATTATCCAGATCTACGTCGGCATTGTAACGCGGCCAATTCGTACGATAGCCGACCGGCTGTCGGAAACGATCTTCTTCCCACAGCGATAGCAGCGTCAGAATATCTTCGGGGCTTAGTTCAACTTCACGTTTGTATCGATTTGAGAATCTAATGGGAGAAGACGGAAACAAAACAATGTACACGTAATCAAGCACGTGCATATTCATCTTACACATATATATGCAAATATATACACAGTTCAAGCAGGAAATGTTACTGGAACAGATAAAAGTTCACTTAATGCGTAAAATAAACATTAGTACACCGTGACAAAAGCTGTGTACATTGTGTAACACGATATAAAATTTGAATTGCAAATGCCCGGTCGCGAGGCGTATCTAAGAGACTTTCAAATGAGTCATCGCGGCGCAAGATGAATGGCCACTACATACTTATCAAACATGTATCTTTGCCGTAAGACTTGTGACGTATGTGATCTAAGAAAAAAGTACATTACATTCTGTTGGAAAAGTTGCAGTAGTCAACGAGAAATTGAATTTTTCTCAGAATCTATGTCCAGGAAATTATTCATTTTGCGTAGCAAGATTATCGGGGAAATGTTTCTAGGTCTTGGCAAAATTAAAACAGCTACGCATTCGCAAGTGTTTTCGTACGGATGGCCGATCCAGTTGCAAGGCAGCAACAAGTCTACGCAAAGTGGCACAATAATGACAAGGTCCACAAATATAATCAACAGGTTCCCCGCCTCTACCCCTGACGGACACATTGATAAGCCGTGCGTTAGTTCCGATTTAGTTGCTGTTGCTAGTCGCCGTGTTGCTGGCTGTCGTCGTTTGTGTTTCTGACCCCCGCATAGTATCGACCGAAGAGATACTGAAGAAGCCCGCACGGGCGTGCTTGTATCCATGACAACGCCACCAGTCACATGACATTCGTACAGGTGTGTGTGTATAGACGTCATCGATTTTCGTCGCGAATCAAAACTGCGCACTTCTCGTCACGCTCCACGTCGCGGAAACAATTGCAATCATACGCGGAATCGTTCGGGTGATATGATCGGTACGCTGACTGGATTCCATATGTCAAACGGCAAAACAAAAGCATCTGGTAGGGTGGCGTAGTCAATGCGAATGTCAACAGGCAACAACGCCGACGAACAACTGTCAGTTACAGGTGTGTTAATTAACTTTTGACAGCTTCACGCGTTGACGCAGCAGAATATTGAATGTGATTGATAATGCGTATGGCTGTACTCGACGTGTATTGAATCTAAAGGCTTCCCGTGCGCGGTTGACAGAGCATTCAAAATAATTGGTTGGAAATATGAAGAGCGCAGTATTCACTTCCATATCCAATTTATAAAAGTGCAAATTAAAGTGCTCACATGCGGACGATTTTTTCCCCGATTTCGAATTGAAATTAACACGAGAATACTACAGGATTTCAGCGCAAATAAAAAGTGCAGCATTACATGGAGAATATTATTTTTGCTGGCATGAATAGACCATAGGTTTGCAAGGTAGAGATGACAGAATCCATCATACTTGTTTACCTGATATTGCGTTTCGTGTTACTTCGTTTACGACGTCGGTCATCGGATCCGCCATAATATCGATACTGATTGATGGCAGCTGGATCTCCGTACATCTCCGATTTCAGGATGGCGTTCTCCATTTGCTCATCCAGTTTGGCCTTGTTCGTGCCGTAATGGAAACCCTTCTCGTATTCGGCGAGTGTCTTATCGTCGAACGGGTTGTCATCGGAACCGAAGAGTTCCTTGGCCAATGCTTCGGCCTTTGGACGTTCGTTCTCAAAGACAGGTTGTTGCTGTTGTTGTTGCGGCTGCTGTTGCTGTTGCTGTTGATCCCAGTCGATCGATGGTTCGTCTGCGTTGTCCGGTTTTAGATTTGAAGCTACCATGAAATAGAATTACGTGTTGGGGGCTGAACGAATGGCGATATTAAAACATCATTTAGTACCTCGTTTAGTTGCTGTTGGATTGCTGTAATACGCAACCGGAGAACCGGCGTTTGCTTCTGCGTTTAAGTTAATTGTTCCGGCAGGATGGGATCGTTTCACTAAGATAATATCATGTTAGAAACAAACATTATTTCCTTACAATAACTGTGGTTTACTCCATTAACTATGTTCTCTCTATCAGAGATACAACGTCGATTCAATTAGGACAAAAATTGCGCAAATTATTGGCGGTGAAATACAGACACATTTCCATTACCAGCCTGGTTCTTTATGTTTATTGCTCGGTAATATAACAGTTCAGGTCGATATCTGGTTACATGTCATACTTTATTATGAAAGTAATAAGTATGGTCGAGTATTAAACCAATAATGTAATATCCTATTTTCCGTTATCAGTCAGCTAGTAAAATATTCATTAAAGCTACGATGTAACATAATGTTTAACTACGCATTTAACGACCGTTCCACGTTTAGAAACTGAGTTATACGCGAGCTCACATTATCGATTAAAATTTGATTAAAAATAGTAATCAACAGTAATTACTTAGGCGGCGTGTTAATTATTTTATGAACCGACAAATTTAATAAAGATAGCAATATGACAATGTCTATTAATGTTTTTTTTTTAAAAAGGGAAAATGTCTGTAATTTTAATAACAAGTTATCATGATGTTTTCTCAATTTGCTATAAATATAGATATTGAGCTAACGTATGTTTTGTGATAACCTGATGAATATTTGCAGTACGATTTCAAACCTGTAGAATTTCATGTTGATAAACATTTTTGCAATATATTCAATAACAATGCAACAAATATGTATGTAATTTAAATAAATTTATTAATAATAAATACTTTGTTATTTCATATTTTTAAATCAACATGTTTCTTATATCTATAAAAATATTTTTTTATGAATGACTTTTGTTTATTAATTCTTAATATCCTGATGTAAGGAACATATCGATTTAATAATATAAAATAACGTAGAAAACGAAAGTAATTTTTAAATTAATAAAAATTACTTTATTTTTACTACTTATATATTCATATCGACATGTTTCAACACCTTGTGTCACATTCAGGAATATATTATTAATTTATATTCCTGAAGATGACACAACCATGTTGAAATATGTCGATACACATATATAAAATTAAATTAATAAAAACAAAGTAATTTTTATTAATTTAAAAATGAATGACTACAAAATAGATGGTAAAACTATTTCATACTTCAGTAATTTTTATCAACATGTTTATTTAAAATGAATTACTACAAAGTATATGACGAAACTATTTCTTGTATGTAATTTAGCAAATTTTAATACATACATATGTATTTTCAAATTTAGTTCAAACATATTTTAATAATAACAACTTTAAGAATTGAAAGACGACAATGCAACTTGTGTACTAATAATAACAATTAAAAACATGGAACCGATGACATGTTATATTACAGCGTAATACAAAATAATAATTAAAAAGCTTTAGGTGATTTATACCTTTGTTAGTTTCAAGTCTTGCCTCGGCAGCTGTCACATCTTCCAGCAGTGTAGTGGGTAAGGCAGCGGCAAGGGTCGCCCAGACGATCCCCGTCAGACACACCAGACTCCAACGTTGCTGCATGACGCTCTGGAGAATGAATGCCCCGGGTCGACCGACGTTCGACGTCGTTCCCGGCGACGCAATCACACGCATGCGCCCCACGACCCATCGCTACCCCGGTGGATGAAATATGATTTGACATTTGGACGAAGACGTGTGTGTCAGTGTCAAGCCTGAAAGTGGAATATTCTGTTACTTTGCGTAATAATTTAGAGAATCACAGGTCGAGCCACGTTATCACAGCGTGTAATATTTCAGCTAAAAATAATTAAACTGCATTCTCACATTCGTGGTTTATACTTCATTATATTTTCACACAATTCAGATACAAAAATTATGTTTGTTTCTATACATACATTGAGATATGATAAAAGTAGGTTTGTACTAAACATATTGACACGGAAGAACATTGATTTTATCGATGTTTCTTAGACTTTTTCTTCCGCGGTTCGTCACTTGCACTATCCGAATCACTACTCGATTCTTTTTTCTTTGATTTTCGTTTCTTTTTCTTCGATTTTTTCTGATCACTTTCACTATCAGAATTTGAGCCTGTGTCTGAATCACTAGCAGACTGTTTTTTCTTCCGTGATTTTTTCTTTTTAGATTTCTTCGACTTTTTAATTCGTTCCACCTCGGAACTATCTGCATCGTCACTTGATTCTGGTTTCTTTCTCTGTTTTCTATCAGTCTTTGTGCGTTTTTCCCCGTCATCTGATTCGTTTTCATACTTGTCGTTGCGTTTCTTCTTTGATCTCTCCTCTTGTCTCCGGTTATTTTCCTTCTCTTCTGGTGATATACTCCTGTATCTGCTTCTGTCATTGTTCCTGGATCTGCTTCGTCCGGGTCTGTCATTTTCCCGTGATCTATTTGTTACTCGTTCTTCGTATCGGCCTCTTCGAGAATTACTTTGGTTGTCTCTTGGATAATTCTGTCTGTATCTGTCATTATAAGAGTGTTGTCTGTACCTATCATTCCGATAATTCCTCTCGTCCCTGTACTGTGCTTGTCTATTTCCAAAATATGGTTCTCTATTTCTTGAATTACCATTTCCATATCGTTCTCTCGACGGTGATCGCTGTCTTCTGTCATCTTCACGTCTACTATTGTCTTCTCTCCGTCGTCCGTCCGATTTATCCCTCTCGGCTGATTCTTCTCGCTTATTCTCCGTTTTAACCTTTTGATATCGTCCATTACCCACGTCATTCCGTGGATCATCCTTCTGCGATTCGCCTCGATCGTTATAATGCGTGACGCCTCTGCCTTTTCCGTGCCATTTGATCTTCGCCACACTTTGCGAAAAGTCCACGTGAATCCTGCGGTCGTCGATCAAGACATTGTCCATTTTGAAATAGGCATCCTCGCACGATTTCTGTTCCATGAACTCGACAAATGCATACTGTAACGAATCATCGGTCTTCTTGTCGCGGATAACTTCACATGATTTTATCTTTCCAAATCGACTGAATATGATTTCTAAATCATCATCTGTTGTAACCGGGTTTAACTTGCACACAAAGAGCACATTCTCGGGCGGGGCCATCTCAGCATCGGGAATGTCACCGATCATTTCAAGAATCGTAGCTCGAGCTTTCGCTTCACGTTCTGCAGCGACTTCTGCAATTTCTTGTACTGATTTGCCAGCTGTTTCGTCGATTTCTTCATCGGGAGCAATACGACCTCCGCGTAATCGTTCAGCAGTAGGTTCTGGCGACGCATCGGGCACTAGTAAATTCGCTGGATCGGGAAACGGATCTTCTAGCACAACTGTATGCGTGATTCGAATATCTTGGTACGGTCGGTGTTCATTGTCGCAGATTGCTTCGTTCAGTAACCGTAGAGTTTCAGTTCCTTCTGTCACTTCACCAAATACACAATGTTGAGCGTCCAAGTATGTTAAATCTGGCGCTAAGGTTATGAAAAACTGTGAACCAACCATGTTGTTACCGTCACCGACAAATGACACCAATCCTGTAGTTGTATGTTTAATGCGCGGTGTATCTTCGCCCTCGAAATATCGCTTCTCGGGGCCCTCCAGCACGCCCCAAATAGATTCACCGCCATCACGCATACCAGTCGGGTCTCCGGTTTGTGCGATAAATCCTTGGTTCACCGTATGAAAGAGATTGTAGTTGTAGTACTTCAGTTTGCATAGTTTCAGGAAATTCAAACACGCGCGTGGACGTTCGTTGATATAGAGATCAATAGTTATATCTCCCAACGTTGTTTCAAGTACCACAGCCATGGTTTTGAGGTTAGCTTGTCAACTAAAAGAATAAAAACGCAATTAGTTCAGTATCTCTTGCGAGTACATATTGTATTATGAACTTACCCTATCTCAAATGCAGTATGTATATCGATAAATGGTGTGTTTTATACAGAAATAACAATCACACAAAATGAGCGCACATTTTGACAGTTTACATGTATGTTTCTGCGTGATAGAAACGTAAAAGTTCAAGCATGCTCCGCTAGATGGCAACACGCGACAAGCAACGGAGAAAATATTAATTTAAAAAAGTAAACTTGCGCAGAGACATTTTTATATAAATATACTATTATAATAGACAAAAAAAAAATTTATAAAATTATTGAAACTGACTAATCATTCTTACTTGTTTGCATTATTTTCCAATTAAATATTATACAATAACGTAACAAGTTTAGAAACTACATTTGACATTGAACTAACGCACACTATTCTTGTTCAATGTCCCAGTAATATAATTCAATTCGTCCGCATTCATTTCGCGTCGCGACCGACGCCGCCTGGAAACCGAATAGGTTGATGGGAAAGGAAGGAAGGAAGGAAGTGAAGGCAGACAATGGTCAATTGTAGAGTGTGTCACATCTGGGCGCTGAAGGTTCGCGTCCCCAGGGCACATGGCATTCGATTTGTCCGGTCCGACAGTTCGAAGTCTCGCCCCCCTCGTGAAGCTAGCCCTGGTCACTTTAGAGTCATCCGTGCGATCATCACAAATTGTAACTGCAGTTGCCCGTAGATGTCGGGTGTACTAAGGTAACACATTACGATGCGTTCAACACGATGTCACCCCCAGCGGGTTCGTCTTCCTTACAATTCCGATTGATCACTGACGCTATTGTGTACACGTTTCACATATCCACATATCCCTCGGGGAAGACAGTATTTAATTATTCATACGCCCCCTGGATTTTACTTTTTTTTTATAGGCTACTTACACAAATTGTTATTTACTTTTATGCGAAGGAATACAATGTAGGTAATGGCAAAGAATTAGTGAAAAATGTAGGTATGCTATATTTTATTCTATCGATTCTTCTATCAGTTAAATTCGTATTAAATGTTCTGTGTTGTCTTCGATAGGTATGTCACAGGCATAATAATGCTTTTATTCTGTAAGAATTCGTCAGCGCGTAACTATTCGTTGTCAAATGATTTGACAGAAGTAACCGAGTCTATTGCTACGCCATCTAACATGAGCTACTACAACTACTACTGTTGCGCTAATGTCAGTAGGATGAGGTAACTCGTGTATGCGAGACTTGTCCCATGCAAAGTGGATATCCCTAGGGACGTCGTCGGTGCATCTGTAATGGAGACACATGTGTGAGGGAGACCGAGTTCTGTATCGGACATGCCGCCTTTCCTCCACATAACCTCATTCCCCTGTTGTCAACCTATAGCTGTCAAAAGTCTGACGCTCGTCTCGTAACACATGTACAGGTAAATAGTCGTTCTTTCATTCATCTCATCTTCGTTGCGAACGAAAGTGTGTCATTTTCTACAGGCTCTGGCACATTTGAATCATTGGCTTTTAAGTTTTACACACAGTGATGGAATTTTCGTTGTGCGGGGCTAACTTGTCGCGAAACTTAATTTAGCAACAGCGCCGGCGACAGTGACTAGATGCGACACCTCGCAACGTCACCGCCAATTAGACGCAATTAACAAAGTTTAGTCGAAGACAACGCCAACGAGATATAACGTTGCCAGTTTACCGGGAAGAGGAACTTTGTGCAAGTGTACGAATTCATCTGGTGTAAGTCGGCGCCCGAGAATAACACCAACAGCGGCAGTAACAATTCAGTTCAGTCTTCTCGCACCTCCAAATTAAAAGTAACTGGAATGAATTCGCTCGGCCAACGAATGGTGAGAGACAGAGATAGCGGAGTTTGCAGAACTTGTTCGAGCTATAAAGTGAGAACACCAATGTCGATTATTTAAGTTGTATTAAGTTGTTGGTAGTTTTGCGTTAGCCGCCGAATGGGGAACGATAAATTTCGAACTCTTTAAACATTCTCTTCTGTCATGTCCCTCGATGTAGTGGAGATTTATTCATAGTTGGTTGGGTTTTTTAAATTATTTTCTTAGAATATTCACAAAATATGTCAGTAAATTTAGTCAGCTACTGCTGACGAGCTTCGTGTAGCCCGAGTTCATGGAAGATGGTTGTTTGTATCAAATTTTCATCGACCCCACGAACTTTATTATTTTGAAATTGCATCCTTTGGCAACCTGGCTCGGCTTGTGTGTAATATTGAGCACATTTGTCGATGCGACGGTGGCGACAATAGAGGCGGTGATGACAGAGCCGACTATAAAACTAGATCCTGTATATAAGGTGTGCAAGGGTGGATTTTCAATATAACGTCTATTAGGGTACGTTTAGGGCTTGTTGTAAGTGGCAAATCAAATTGACTTCACAACATATACTTCCACGTCACATATGAGCAAAAGACATGTGTATTTACATACATCCTTCAGGATGAGTTAGCGCAAGTATCGTTATTATGCTTTATAATTAAATAAAGAATACATTTGGTAACTAAGAACCATGTTTAGTAATGTTAGTCCCTCTAGGTACAAATGGACAATGGCAAGTCTCAACGAGAACTGTTATATTTTGGTCCACTCAGACAATCAGAAAACCGGATCCAATTATAGAGTTCAAACTATATAATTCTACACATGCAAAAGGGACTGAAATTTAATCTAGACTAATTGTGTTTTATAATATCAATTACAACTTTTCTAACCTCAATGTACAGCTCGTAATAGTTTGACATTTGCCTGTGATCTTTTTCATTCTCATCACTGACTTGTATCAGTCGGTTGAACTGTCAAAATGAAAGAAAAATCTGGTGCGCAACACGTATGCAAATATGCATATGTAATTGTACGTGCACGTATAGATCTCGGGAAGATGTGATATATTATTTATAATGTTGCATGCACTGCGGAGCACATTAAACATTGACGGGCGGTGCGTGAAAATCCCCTGTTTGTTCTGTGAGTGTTGCCGCACACATTTCACAAACCGTGGCGCTAGTGTGCGTCTCTGTCTGTCTGTAATGGGTCGCGTGGGGACACGACAGTGTGTCGAGACGCCATGCATACATTATGACAAGTCAACGCGTCGCGGTGGCTGTTATATATACGCAGTCGGGACACCGATGAAGGAAGAGCGAGACGGTGAGCCTGTGATTGCAATCACACAAGCAAATGTTTACGGAACTACTTGTCAATTGCTGTCAATGAAATAGTTCAGCACTCACAACAAAACCCCGACACACGCGGGTCTGAGAGGGATAAAAATGCGTTTGTCATTTATTATTTATGCACGCGCTGTCAAAGTATTTGAATTTAGATTTTAGACTGTTTCGAATCTGACTTTGTAAATACATAAATACAAATTATGTTTCACAATTCGTGATATATGCAAAGTACACAGATCGCAAAGTCTTTTTTTCACTCTAATGATTACAACCATTAGTTATGTGTCTTATTATTTGTACAAAAGTAGCACTGGTTATTGACACTGTAAGTTCATTAACTAACGAATTTAACTATAAATAAAAATACGCTTTTGATTGAAAATATTTTCTCAAATGTCAATAATTTAAAAATACAACCTCTTCATGTCTTGTGGATAGATGAGGGTGGACCAGACTATGTTTGAACATCTTTGTGAAGTTGTGGATTATTTCGTCGATCCGCTGGACCGATATTCAAGTGAGCAGATTTGCTTAAAAAGCCAAAAGGCGCTTAAAGAAATCTAAAAATTGTCTCGTTAACTTGGTACAAGTTTTACGAAACAAGTTACGACGTACTGCTCTCCTTTTATTTAATGGTTTCCGATATAAAATTCTACATAAAACAATTTCACTCAGAATTATATTTTTACAATAATAAATTAGATACATATCTACTAATGTTGTAATTTTATTTACATTTCAGTAAATAAATAAATAAAAATCAGCATATATTGCACAATAACCTAACTTATAATGAACAAAAGTTTGGATTAAAAATAGAGTAAAATGCAATATGTAATGTTGTTGTGTTGGCCGTATGTTTAAAACTGATAAATTTAATCCGTCCAGGGAGATTGAACAGGCGCGGGCGGGTGAGACGTAAGTCTCAGATTGTATCGTGAACTGTTCATCATTAGCTGAACAGGATTTAATGACGTTTCACGGTAGGGCGCTCGTCTATAGCAGCTCGAAGCTTCGGTACTCCAGTTAAAACTCGCACGTTTTATTTTTTACCCACGACAGAAATTCAAGATTCGTTATCAGACACTGTCCGTGCCGTGTGTCGGATAAACACTAATTGAAATAATTGACAAACATCGAGATCGCACATTCTCTCTGGAACGGCCACCATTGATTGATGTGAAAAATATTCGCATGTTTTGTACCTACGCAAAAAAACATAACTTTATAACCTCTCTAATTTCCTCTAGACATAACGAATGAAACTAGCAGGAAAGCTTAGCTTTCATGGAGACTGCGGCGTACGAGCTTATAAGCTCGTGGTAGGGCTTTTTTCTACTCGAGCACATTGCCTCCAGCCAATTCGCTTTTATGACCATCGCGAAATTGAAACATGCTCTTTGCTGCAACCATTCGAACTCAGATCGGAACTGCTCGGCTACTTTCGGCTTGGCTTGTGTTTGACGCAAAAGCATTTGTTTTCGACACGAATTGTGAGCGAATAATTTCATTTTTTTGCGTTAGGTTATTTGTTGTATATCGTTGGGTACAAATCACACAGCCCCTAGTACATTTGAGCATGTTATTGAGGGTGATTTTGTAGCCGCTATCGACGACTGACATTGGCCAATGTTACATCATACGCGGCTGCATGTTTGGTGGCCTATAGTCGCGGCGCACAAGATTGTCCAAGACGATGGCTCCCTGAAGACTCGTATTCCGGGCTGTTGAAATGTCAACGTACGCGTTCGCATATGTGGCGGAGGACACACGGTTACTTCAAACATTTACCGTACACTGCAGCGATACGGCATTTCACTTTTTTTTATGACCAAAAGCTAGAGCAAAATTCTATTTTGTGCTACACCCGATACACGTACGATTTTACGAGTCTCACGGGATTATTGATATTTCCATTTGGATATAAAACCGAATATTTGCAGTCCATTATAAATGTCTACAGATTCCGTGGAATACTGCTAGTAATAAAATAATTTCAATAAATTCAAGTGAAGAATCTGTATAATTTATTTACCGTATATTGATCAATAATAATGTTGTGCTGTTGTCGCTAGTTTTCAGGTCTACATGTGATGTGAAAGTTTGATGTTAAAACCGAGCAGGAGGCCAATGCTTTTTAAGAAGTTTTAATTAGAAACACTATGCGCAACGTTGAAATACATGCAGAACGTTTTAAATCGCACTAGTCAGCTGTTGAATTAATGATTCACTCAGAGCACTACAGATTAAATCCTCATGAATACACAGGTTTGCGCGTATAAAGATTTCATGGGCCGGATTTAAGGGGTTAGAAAGGCCGTCTATGTCGGAATACAAAATAATAGGTATAGCGTGAGATCTATCTAATATACAGGTCGTTCCGTAAGGGCTGTAGATATTCTGTCACAGGCTGTATTATACACCGAAAGCTACATTTGCATACACAGTTGGTTGTAAGATGATTGCCTGACGTACGGAAGCAACTTTACCTATGTAAATTGTATAAAATCTAAGGCTTGATGATTCGCGCTGATTTTCAAGTAAAAACGGGAAGACTGGAGAGTGCTTTCTCAGCTTTGGGTACATGGAAAGGTACTCTAGTGCTCCAGACGTCAGCGTGATCATTATCAAAGGTAATACCTGAATCTCGACAGTACATTATCGTCATATGTGTTGTTACCAATACAGAGTACATTGCTTATACGTAGTATATATATATATATATATATATATATATATATATATATATATATATATATATATATATATATATATATATATATATGTACTGATATGTATGTATGATTGTTATATAGGTGTCGTCTATATCTGTAGCAAAGGTTGGAGTATTTGTGACATTTAAGTGCTCCGCACAATATAAGTTCAGAGGCTATGAAACACATCGTTGATTTGAATGCTACGTTGTACCGCGCTTCTGTACTTTAGCAGAAAGGTTATCTTCTGCTCGCTACAAAAGGGTTGAAAATAAAACAATGCAAGCTTAAGAGCTCGGGATTAGAACGAAAGGAGAGAGAGAGAGAGACAAAGAGAGTATGAGCGCTTGCAAGAGAGCGAGCAGTTAGGAGATTAAAGTGTGACTAGGTGTAGGGTTATAGGATGGGGAGTCTCACAGTATATATGTATATGTATGCGGGTACACATACATCTGTTTAGAGTATGCGTTAGACAAGGACAATGCGCGACAGATGAGGACGCGAAATTATATGCAATAAGCGACGAAATAAGTGAGCACGCGAGAAAAAGACAGAACTTCTGAAGGAACAAAATAAATGTCAAAAGAAAAGTGCAAGTCAGACGGAGACGGTTGCGCGGTCACTAGACGAAGATGGCGAGAAAATAAAGGGTTGAAGAAATGTATATGGAGCAAGACAGAGAACACCATCAGCAGCAGCGGCGGCAGCAGCAGCAGTGTGATACCAAGAATGTGCGGGAGAGTAAGACGACGGTGCTCGGCGCAAAAAACCGACGACGAGCGTCTTGCAAGACGACGCCTGCGCGGTAACCGGCTGCATGGTAAACCTCACAGGCACGGCTCTGGTTAGTGGGGTAAAAATCCGGCGTCTTTCCTGGTTGGCGGCGAAGACGGCGACCGCGGCTTACCTCAACATGCCCCGCCCCCATCGTTCCCAATATACACCCCCCGCGCGCGCCCGTATCACCCCTCGCGCGTCACGCTTCCCCGTCGCGACCACCCGTACACTTTTATGTCAGTTTCTTTCTTAATGTCGGCTGGCGAGGCCTCGCGAAAAGAAGTGTCACCAGCAGACGGTTAACGGCAAGGAAATTCGGTTACGTAGACGCACTAGAAGTACCGCAGTACCTAGGAACTAGTATGTGATCAAGTGAAGAGTTGTGTATTTATTGTGAAGGTGTTTCTTTGGACGATACGTTGACAGAATTGTTAACACCAGCGGTATATTTTGGACCAGGCATCACATGGGATTTTACAATTAAGGCGAAGAACCTCATCTCCAATACAGTGAGCACCAGTACCAATTAATTGGAACGATGGTTACGTTATAAACGAGGGACAAATTAAAAATGTCGAGTGGCCACTAACGATTTGTCGCGCAACGTATATAAAAACTAACTGGTTTGCCAATAACCACCCATCTGCCCCACATTTGCTGGTAGTACCGCTGGGGTCGGTGGTGTCACTGGTTACATCGACAACCGACCGCGGGGTAGGACGTGAGGAACGATACATAAAAACGATATAGGTAGAGGACGGTGGCAAGAATCTGTGCTGGGAGGCGACTGTAATTGGCGGCTACGGTACATCGGGGGCGGGTCGAGGCTTACCGCACGCGTCCCCGCTCAGCCGCCGCACTTTTATATCGTGTGCCCGCGTGGGACACGAGCGGCAACGAGCGGCGGCCGCGGCGGTGGTGGTGGCGACGGTGGTGGCGGCGACGGTGGCGGTGGCCGGCGCGCATCACGCCACACCACACATCACCGCAGAGTTCAAATTCAAATCACCAACAACGCTGGCCGATTTTTCACGTGCAACCGTACGAACTTGTTTTCGAAGATTTGGACGGACTGCAACTGAAGTTTCACACATGTGCATCGGATGGTAAAACAATCGTGCACGGGTGGTAATTAGTGTGGACAAATTACAAACTGTTAGTGCAGCGAATAGCAACGGATGACCAACACCTGAAAACAAACGATCGGTAATGATTTGACAATGAGTGATTGGTGAGTGTATAGTGACTGTGTTCGAGAAGACATTCAAGACGGGGCGAAGACGTGCACGTGGGGGTGGCGGTATGCATCTGGCGGGCGAGGTTAGCTCAACGACGGGCCACCACGGACAAGATACCGGCGGTGGCCGGACTTACCACAATGCTGGACCTGGGGGTGGACTGACAGCAGAGATGCTAGCCGAACGGACCGTGGATGGTCTGATGTCGGAGCATCCTGGGGAGCTGGTGAAAACTGGTAGTCCTCACATGGTCTGCACCGTGTTGCCGCCACATTGGCGATCCAATAAGACGCTTCCGATTGCGTTCAAAGTGGTCGCCCTAGGGGAAGTTGGTGATGGAACGCTGGTCACTGTACGAGCTGGCAATGATGAGAATTACTGCGCGGAGCTGAGGAACTGTACGGCTGTCATGAAGAACCAGGTGGCGAAATTCAACGACTTGAGATTCGTTGGCCGAAGTGGCAGAGGTAAGACTAACTAACTAGATCGACTATTAACTACTGTAGTGCAGGAGAAAAAGGTTGTGAATCCTTCGGGAATGTTTCCGGAATATTTCCCCTTTACGTTGTGCAACTGCTGTTGTGTTAAGTGTTTCCTCTCGTCAAAGAATAAAATGCCCCAGGTTCAGCGAGGGGGTCACGCGCCCTGACGTATAAAAAGAAGTCTTGCATTACTGTATACATTATGAATATGATCTCGACCATTAGCAGTAGTTAATAATAACGGAGCGAGGGTGAAAAAATATTTAAAAATGTATACTCGTTTGGGGGTCCCTCAGATAATGATGACTAACTATACTGCACATTGAATTTCTAAGAAACGATTCATTTTATTTCATACAGTAATCACAAATAATAATTTGTTGTGTGGAAATATAAATCCTTTATTGAAAAGTTCATCGGCAGCATTTGACATGCTGAGGTAATTGCCGCATGGATTTGCAGAATTTTTGCTGGGGCCGCGACAGTATTGTTTTTGATTGCGCGACTGATGTATTAGGCGTGTAATTAATGTAAGTACAACGCATAGCCATCAACGACTGGACGATTCAAATAGGCGTTAAATATTCACAAGTAACGTATGTGTACGAGGCTCAAATGAAAAAGGACAGATTGTGTTCTGTGACATACCAGCCGCTAACTCCGAGTGTTGACACTAGTCTCTCTGTACAACACAAGCTGTTCTCCAATTAAAATAAAATGATTAACTTTTATTTACCGAATCCACATATATTACAACAACAAAAATGTATTCAAATAAATTTATATAAAATTATTGACATATCCCGGCAAAAATATGCAACGTTTAAATATTGCATATTTTTAATTAAAAATATTGGTCCAAGTAAATTAAGTATTTTTATCAGTTTACAATCATATTCATTTTACAATTGGTACGCCATTAAATTTAGGAGAGATAGAAGAAAAAAACAATTAAAATGTAGGAAAAATAAACAAAATAATTAATTCGTAATTTTGATCAATTGAATTATGTAAATGTGTGCAATATTTACGTAAAATATCGATGCATATTAGTTTTATCAATTTTGAAAATAAAAAAAAATTACACATGGCGACAAAATCCGTGTAATAAATTTACTATTTACCACATCTAATCCCCGCCTATATCGTTAATCATTTAAAATGATTCGTGTATTGCACACATACACAAATTAACGATTCCGCGGAAAATTTATTTGGATATTTTCGGAAAAGAGAGCGGCCGTGTGCAGATTTAATATAAAATCAATGTGGGTGGTTTTTGATAATCGTTTGGCCAAATGAAAACTATCGCGCGCGTTAATGCCGGAAAATATGAGTGTAGTTTGTATAAATCATGTGAAAACGGGCCGGGGATTAGGGGCGCAAAGCGCTTGTAATAATTTACAGATTAGAGCGACGCTGGGGCTCTCCTACACCGAGTATGAGGAGAGCAGGTATTGCATTTGGTCTCTCTGTGCGTGTGTCTCTCTTTACACTGAAGAAATATATGACGCTGTTTGTCTGGATCCAAGGTGGCCTGGGTGTGTGTGCACTAGTTGCTATTGTCTAGGACATATCTCACGCCTGTATTATATCGTTGTTTATGTATATAAACAGTTACCTCGTGACAGATTTGCAACATAACCCTACTTATTTTGGTTTATGTGTTCTACAACGCCCCAATACTTAGTGGTCTATCTGCATTCTCAACTTTAAGACGCAAAAAAGCATCTGACAGTTCCTACGCGGAATTTGACAAGACGTCATACAAGCATCGCTCACTTCGATGCATGTTTTCAATTCATTTTGTCGCGTGTCAAACAAACATCTAGTTGTGTTCAGGATGTCGAAGAGTTCTTCCTTCTTTCCATCGTGTGTTACAAGCCGCGGCGGTGTATAATGTAAGGTATGGTGCCGCTTGACAAGCGCGCGATTTTCCATCAAGTCGATGGATGGTACTGTGTAAACGTGCCACACACATGCACTGGCTTGTGTACACAAGTCTCGTACATCCGTGTGTCTGTGTTTGCGTGCATTTACACCCGTCTGTTCTTGTGTACACACTTCACTTGACTCTGATGTCTTCAACGAGAGCAAAAGTTAAACAGAATATATGACGTGTGGCGTGAAACGATAGTGTATTTGTGTGTGAGTGTCTGTGTTTAAAAACTGTGTTTAGTTTTATAGAATGTTGGCGCCAGCCAACACGACAGCCATTGCTGTATTAGTTTATTTTCTAACGAACCTAAGACGGTTATTTTTCAGGCCAGAGAAAATATTATCCAATTTGAGCATATTCTGTACCGGCAGGGGCATATTCTAATTAATTTTCAATTGGAAATAATTGATCGTCAGTCTGATAGTGAACTAGAGGAAAAATATAATAATATAGCACCAACAAATAAACTAATTATTGCAAATAAAAAGTCAAGAATAGTTCAAGAAATACACTATACATATATTTAATACTGAAATCTGTCTTTAACAAAGAATAATACTAACCTCAAACTGAATATTACACTTGGTTATAGAATAAATCTATTTAAAAAAAACACACAGCGCTGAAATTAAATGATATTAAAACCATTCAGCGGTTAATTGGTGACCGATTACGAGAGTGGCTAATTGTCGTATAACCAGCGGGCCCCCGTTTGGCACAAGATCAGATAAATTCGTTTCTGATAACATGATCGGCAGCAAACAGGGGACTGGTTTTGACATTCGTGACAAATGCACAAGGATGCGGAAGAAAATTTTATTCTGAAAAAAGTGCTTCATGATTTTTCGTGCTATGACGTTTGCGAAACTTTGTTCTACTGAGAACCAGAAGGCTGAATATATCGCAAGATGTGTCATACAGTATGTGTGAGAAACGCGAGGTGAATTAAAGTTTGTACAATGCATTTTTGTTCGCGATGAAAACATTTCACATCTGAGTAATATTCGATATGAAGATAAAGAAAATTGTGTAAGAAATAATGAACATATTCTGTTCTATTTACATGTAATTCGTTGGTCAACCAATAGCACAACTCATTTTAAGTATCATTATTGTTGAGGCTAACCTCAAAATGTAACGAGCTCCTTAAAAGAAATTCGTATCTCGCATCTGAAAATACATATTCCTATTCTTTGCAATCTGGTTTTCTACTGTTTCAAAATACAATCGTATTTTCTCCAAAGCAACGTAAGTGTTTACAAGTCTTTTCCAAAATCAGAGTATAGCTACATACGATTTCGAGTCATGTTGTGTTGTCTCTATGTGAGACGTTATGAATATGTCAGTGCGTGGCGAGCTCTGTAAAATGACGATGGTTTGGTTGTAATGTATGTCGGGCGCCCCGTTTATAGCCAGGTTTGCATAATTCACCAGTTAGAATTCGGTGGCCTTTGTTTTGGGGGAGGTTATGTTTATGACATACATGTAGACACACACCCCTTACGTTACCCTTGCGTTAGCCTTGTACAATGGGGTGACTGCTTGCGTTAATTCTTACGAGCACGTAAGAGCCTACAGCAGATATCAACAGTCTTAAGATGAGACATTTTATGACAGCAATGGATGTTTGAAATCACTTAATTGCTCTTTGGGTCGTTTAACCGAATCATGGGTCATTTGTTTTAACAGTGTATGTTTATTATAACTTAGGAGTCGAACGCCTACTTGTTATTGATTGTCTATTATACGTTTGTTGAAGAAAAATTGTCACATTTGCTGACGTTTCGGTGTATGTATTTTATTTATACATTTGTGTGCTGAACTGGAGTTTGTGTTGACTGATTACAGGAAAGAGTTTCACGCTGACCATCATTGTGTCAACATCACCTCCACAAGTCGCCACCTACAGTAAAGCCATTAAGGTGACAGTGGATGGACCTAGGGAGCCACGGTCCAAAACACGACATCAAGGTTTTCATCCGTTCCCATTTGGGCCGCGACCATTTCATCCGGATCCACTAACGGGTGGTTTGCCCTTCAAACTGAGCGGTACGTATCATGAATGACAGTTTTAACTGATGGAAACAGTGCACACCAAATATTACATCATTCATTTATGAACTTGATTATTTCGAGATAAATGTTTTATTTGGAAACAGTGGTCAAGATCAAGTTTATACTTTTATTCTTAAGGCTGTCGTTTACCTAAATGAAAAAGCGTTAAATTTTAAGAAATCGGCTGAAAATTATTGTTCCCGTTCTGACCTTAATAATAGAACGTTTTTGGTGGACGATATCTCAATGAATTGGTTTTTTTATACGCTATGGACAAGTCTTTTTATTTTTTATATATTATTTATAATTTCCAGGAAATTTTAGGTTTTCTCTAAAAAACGAAAGGTTTGTAACATGAAAACCGTAACATATATAAAAAAATTAAAAAGACTTGTCCATAGCGTAGAACAAAACGAATTCATTAACATATTGACAGGAAAAACAGTCAGTTGGTATTTGTAAAACGGAGCTAAAACCATTTTGATATCAGAAGTTTTTAAATATATTTTTTCTATTTTCATTTTTTACGCCTTATGAGATGCAACCAACATTACAGTTTTATACCTGCTTCGAAAGGTTTTGAGTGTTTATGAAGTTATGATAATAAAACTTAGATATTCAATGGAATTGTATAATATACTTTTGGGTCAGGATTTACACTGTTGCATTCATTTAATTTTTAGTAAAACGAGTTTTCCGATATCTCTTCTACCGCAATATTCTTTATCAGATTGTATCAACAAATTTGCTCAATCACTGCAGACCAGATATTATGTGTAACACTGTCAAGAATGAGTATTATTTATCAATAGTATATATATATTCATGTATTTATTTGACGAGGAAAGTCAACAGTTACCCAATGACAGGCTTCCACATATGTACACATGAATAGAGCATAATGATACATATTACAATTATTTATAAATAATTATATAGTACAACAATTAAATATCAATAACTGGTTTCGAAGAAGTTAAGTTTACAAGTTTTTTATATTGAAATAACGACAAATAAAATATGTCCAAGTGCTGGAAATTATTGTTATAGTTAGACATAATTAATAGGGGAGAATAATCTATCCTAAGACAAAAATACATTTCTCACTTCCAACCCACGTGATTTTCTGGGATCAACTAATTCTGGGAGTAAACATTTTAAATAAAACATTTTTAATTTATCTTCCATGTTTTCCCAAAATTTTCTGTCTCTTTGTATAACTTGTACGCAGGTTTCTTTTGGTGTATATACTATAAAATAACACAGATCTCGACCAGTAATCTCTAATTGACCCTGTATTTGATGCATATAAGCATGATTAATATTTAATGATAATTTGCCATTTACTATTTTACACCATGTAATTTTCTTTTGTAGAATAGAATCTGCAATAGTTGAATTTCTTATGGAATATGGACATTTTATTTCAATTATTGCATTTTTCTCGACAAGTCCATCCGGTGTTGCTGCAAAATATGGAATTGTCGGATGAACGAACATTCCGCAATTGTCAACTTTTTTCTTGAACATTGCTTCAAAAATACATCTAGCATTAGACTCGTTTCTCACTCCATATTGCGTGGCTTTGTTTCCAGAAAAATCGGAATACAGTAACGAATTGACTGTGTTTGCTGTTGATGTGGTTTTTCTCATTTTGCAAATTTTTCCGAATGTTGACGCTGTCAATCTCTTCAATCTTTCTTTTCTCCACAACGCAGATCTAAATTGACTGCGTGTATTTTCTTCTAATAACATGTACACTCCCTTTCTTTCCATTTTACACAAACACACCGAAATAATAAAACGCACAAGTCGATGAATACAATACAAATGATACAATACAAAGACTGAGCATCTTTTATATACCTGTGTACTATTTAATTACCGTTTTACTTTTCAAAGAATACCATAAGTCATTAGATAATACAGGAATTTTCAGTGTTTCTCGAAAATATGCTATTATATATTTTCTGGTAATTAGTGGATATTCCGAAAGAAGATAATCAGTATGATTTCCAATAATCTTGTATTTATTTTCAAAATGCCCTAATTCCTAATATTTGGCGAAAATTTAATCTCATATTTCCAAGTACATATATAATTTTGTGAATATTACGCAGAAAGGTAATTAGTTCGAAATCTAATAGTTTTTAAAATATTTTAAAAGTCGTGTTCATTTGATACAGTTTACTATTGTAATTTATATAAGAACCTTTCGAAAAGTGTGTACCGAATAATCAGGCAACGTTGCAGAGAGAATTATTCCTTCGATGTATTGTCAGAATATTTGTATGGACCTGTTTTATAAACAGCCATGTTTAAATGATTTATGATGGGGTAAGGGTCTACTCGGAATTGAAAAAAGTGTTACTTGGGTTGCGTGCATTTGAAATTTAGGCGCTTTAAAATATTTCAGATACGAAATAAAATTTAGGTAAACGACAGCCTTAAGACAGATGTGAGGGGTATTGATGAATATGTGAGAGTTCAAGAAAGGGAATGTATATGTGCACTGTTACGATTAGAAACATTTGTACAACATTGGCACAGTGTTGGTTTCTAAACGATATCGATTGATGCGGGACGTGGGGGGTATACACCGACAGCCCTCAGTGGTACACGCGGAAATGTGAACGTTTGCGTCTGGTTTAACTGGTCGAGTTTGTTATAACTAGAGCCCTGCATAACCGCGGTTATCCGCGGTTTATCCGCGGATATCCGCAATATTATTGCGGATTCGGATATATTTTACATATTTTTAGCGGATGCGGTTCGGATGCGGATATAACATGTGCGGATGCGGATCGGATGCGGTTAGTGGACATATTATCCGCAATCCGAAAATGTTTATCTTGTTTTGAAACGTAATGCTTTTTTGTAGGCAAGATCATAAATTAATACTCCTAGTAAAAACAAAAGTTTGACAGCCCGTGCTTGCTTTGTGTTTTGAAGCTATTTAGGAATAGTAAACAAAATATAAATTATGACATCATATTTTAACTTTCGAGTATTTCTTTATTGAAAATATGTAAGGGAGAGTACTTAGTAATGCTAAAGATTTAGTGTTATTCTATGTCATAAAATGAACACTACGACAGAAATAAGCGTTTAGTAAGTGAAAACGAAGTACATCAGTGGCGGGAATGTGCTAGAAAAAGCAGTATGGAATATATATATATATATATATATATATATATATATATATATATACCGGGTGTTAATTAAAAAACTGGCCATAGGCGTTTAACATGTAAAATCAGTTTTTCCTGCTGCATTAGTTACCAAATTACTTTAGAGAAAAATACTTTAAATAAAAGTTGTAGAGAATTAAATTCTGCATCTAAGTGAGCAATCAGATTAAATTTTTGACATTTCCTAACTGAGAAAATCAAGTTTAAAATTTCATGAAAACACATAATATATAGGAATAGCCATGGCATTTAAACAAAATTAAAAACAATTGTATGACATTGTAACTGTCAAAAAAAATTGTGTTTCGTAATTTTCGTTCAATAACAGATATTTCTAAAAGTATGGAACAGTTTTCACATGAAGAAAAGCTTCAAGTAATAAAATGGTTCTATTCTGGACAAATTTATCTAAATATTCGTGATTTAATAATTTTTTTGACAGCAAATGTCATACAATTGTTTTTAATTTTGTTTAAATGCCATGGCTATTCCTATATATTATGTGTTTTCATGAAATTTTAAACTTGATTTTCTCAGTTAGGAAATGTCAAAAATTAAATCTGATTGCTCACTTAGATGCAGAATTTAATTCTCTAAAACTTTTATTCAAAGTATTTTTCTCTAAAGTAATTTGGTAACTAATGCAGGAGGAAAAACTGATTTTACATGTTAAACGCCTATGGCCAGTTTTTTAATTAACACCCGGTATATATATATATACCTAGTTACTATTTTCCTATCTTTCCTACAATTGGAAAATTGAAAAAAATGTGGCTTAAAACGCGGATGCGGTTCGGATGCGGATTTTATACCTGCGGATGCGGATCGGATGCGGTTATTCGTTTACAAAAATATTACGGATGCGGTTCGGATGCGGATATAATATATGCGGATGCGGGTCGGATGCGGATAACAAAAAACTTATCCGCGCAGGGCTCTAGTTATAACACAAAGCCTCAAAACTGCGCTTTGAGTGCCGACCACAATCGCTACGCAGCCGCCGTATGTTGGTTGGTTCACCTATCGGGTTGTGGTATAACCTAGCTTTCGCTAACAATGCACGTTTATCAACCACTACTATAACCACACTATTCCGCTGTCGTTGTCACCTCCTCCCGTCGTTGTTATCGTTTCACTTCACAATACACTAAGACGTACAACAGGTAAATATGGACGAAGATTATTTGACAGTTATTCAAACACCAACAAGTTTCAACATTGTAATTGAGTGTGCATATCGGTGGGTTAGGTTAATAAAAACACGCTTCACAGTGACACTGAACAAAACTAACCGGCGTATCTCTATGGCAACCGCACCACTAGACAAAATATTTCAATGGTCGGAAACAGAAATTCAAATCCGCTTATGTGATCAGTTACCGGGTCAAAACCATAATGTGCGCACTACATACACCGCCCATAAGGTCCATTTTACACTGTACACTGTGTGTGTGAATTATGATCAATTCCAATGCATATTACGTGTGGAGGTCCGCGAGGGATCCACGTTTACCTATGTTAATTGTGTCAAATGCTAGTTTGACGTATCAAGAGACCAATTGCAATTGTTATTGACTAGTTACAGTTGACCATTTCATGCACTGCGTTACTATGGTAAACAAACTTTTGTTTTATTTCACAACGAAGCGCGAAATATGAATATACAAATTTGTATCGTTAGATTTGGCGCGCTCTTAATAATGTCCAATAATTGTTCACGTATTCGACGCTAGATGGTAGCGCGGCATCATAATTGAAATGAACTCGATTTGCAAAAGTTAATTTCAAACAACATGTGGATGAATTTAAATTTACATGTCGCTTTATGAAGTGTAAAATCACTGGATATGTATAATATTTAAGATGACAAATCATTTGATTAACTTCTAGACGTATTCGAACTGCAGTGATTTCAATATGCGACAACATTTTAAGAAAACATATCGTACAAAACTACCCCCGGTTCGGGGGCTTTGTCGGTGGGGTTCGGGGGCGGTATCTGTCAATTCTGGCGGTGTTGGTGCGAAAGATGACAAGTCCTGACTTCGTCAAGGGTGTCGACACCCTCTTGGCCTAGGAGTGATATCAAAGTGTGCTGTGCATGTCGCTGCAGCAGGAGCGGACTATAACTCAATTACACACTTCCCCACATCGGCGCTGCTGTCGGTGGTTGTAGTCGTCGTCTCCCTTCACACGGGCCGCTCCTTGTCTTCTCTTTAGCACAAGATACGTTTACAACGGGGCAAAATTCTATCCTCTAAAATGGTACAACTAATAGTAGTTTCAACAGTTACATGCTGTAGATATATAGACATCAATATAGGCTATGTACTAAACCGAATCATACTTAAATATATAAGATTTTCTTGCACCAAAAATAAACATTCGTAATCTTATTTTTAATAAAATACGTCAAGTTTACTATCAATAAAACATGTTTCATTAATTTCGAAGCATATTATTATTTTTAGTGTGTAAAATTCAATGAACCTTTTTCGCAATAATTTGTCTAGCGTGAATCGTACTTGGTCGTGTCTCTGTTCGCCGCATGCTCCTTCTGTATTTGATTGTCCTTGTCGCACCTGTACAGTTGTTGCATCTCCCTTGAGCTGATGCGGACGCTGTCCTTGTTCTGACGTCACGGCGAGTAATCAGTAGCGCCACGCGTGTTCCAGACACCTAACTAATGACACCCTTCCGTCTACAAATTGCTCTAGCAAAGACACCCTCACACATACATACACGCACACAGGCATGTATATTCAAACTCTTACTCCGTGTGCTTTACATAGAAAGGTAACTATAGTTTCGCTTCCGTATTTGCTACTGCAAGTATCACATGTGCATTCGGTAATGTTACGAAAGATATTATATATATATATATATATATATATATATATATATATATATATATACATATATGTATTCAGTTTATTAATATCTTCTTTCCTTATTATTAAATTAAACATTGACACCTTAACTGTGAAGAAATATTTTTGATGAAATAGAGAATTGAAAAATAATAAAACTTCAAAATTGCTTCGTTACGGTGACCGGTTTGTTGAATGAAAACAGTCGAGTTTTCAAATCGGGAAATAAGGAAGGCATTTTTGAAAAGCGGAAACATCGTTTGCAGCGCGGCTTCGGAAAAAGTAAATAGGGCAATTTAGTAAGAACGAGCGCCGGATAAAAGAGAGTTACAAGGGTGAGAATTTAAGAGAAGATATCCCGCGCACAATTAAACTAGCCCTTAAAGATAAGCTTCAGCACAGGGCACAGGGTTGGGGGGCGTGTAAAAAACATCCCTCTACATCCGCAGCGCGAGAAGAATGTAAGGCGAACGGGGGTGGAAAAAAAACTTCGTTAAGTCTCGATAGCTGTTAACAATTCGCGTGGATTTTTGCCGGCCGAGATACGGATTGCGTCGTCGTCGTCGCTGGTAAGTTGATTGTAGACGGTAATGAGCGAGCGAATGACATTTATCTCAGAAGGGTTAAGGCTTTAGGTGCTAGACGGCCCGGGTGATTATTCAACCCCCTTAAAACAGAGCAAGACTAATGCTCGCCGTGGCATTAAAGGGTTAGTCTCGCGCTGGGACAGCTTAAGACACGCGCACTTCGGTTATTTCCGTCTGTATGGCTGGAACGGGGCCGCCCGAATGTGCACGAACACATTTGCTTCGTACGCACGACACGACACGTAAAAGGGTGTTAAGGTAAATACCTTCTTACGACAGGCCTTGGCAGAGCACGGCGGCGGGTGGGTGGGGTGGATGAATTAGTTCAATGTTCTACACAAACCTGGCCGCCATTATGGCAGCATACTCCCTCCTGGTGAAGGTTTTAAATTTTAGTGTTGAATGTATTTAGTACGTGCACTAAAATCCGCAGAATCTTAACGATCTAAATTGAGAACAACGGTAGACACCAGTTGTATGAAAATCTATAAGTATTTCGCTGCTCCCGAATTGTGAAGTACATTAATACACATAAGTAGATATTCATTGGAAATATTTCAATTAGAAGACGTTGCATTTTGTGTCCGTTGCGTTGTGTATACGAGGGAGTCTCATCTGATAACACCACCAAAGCTCAGATAGAAGACGGTAAGCGGATTTGCACTCGCGAACGGCAGACTAGGGAACGATTTAACCCTTCTGACACCAGCGTCGCCCCGGGGAGCACTAGGAATTAGATAAACGTCTTCAATGCAATGTTAATTGCGTTGGCAACATATTCTACACAATATTCTCGCTTCCCAGTGCTGATGGTAACTGTGTTTTGCAGGCATTGCACACCACCTTGCCGGTCTACCAGGACATCCGCATGATTGGGGAGCCCTCGGAGGTAGACCTCCGTATGGGCACGGACCATTCTTGCATCACCCGCATCCGCATTTTCCACATCATATGTTCGCTGCAGCATTGGAGAACAGACCGCTGAATACATCACCTAGAATACCAAGTGGTAAGCAAATATTACATCTTCTCTCGACGAAATGCCAAGGAAATATAATAGATTCATGCATTTAGTCCTCAATAAACGATAAACTGAAATGTTTCTTTTTCAGAACCAGCCCAAAATAATCTCGGTCCAATATCAATCAACTGTAACCCGCATAGCACAACGTCCCCGAAAAGTTCTCCAACCGGCCAGGGACTTTTGACGACGGCGACGGCGCCTTTGTCGCCGCCTGAGGATGACATATCAGTTACCGCTTCCCCGGTACCATCACCGCCACCTTCGCATGCCCAAGCATTCAACAGTTTCCTGCCATCACCCTCCATGCACGGCAATCATCTGTTCAACAACGCACTCGCCGCATCTCTATTCCTGAACGCACCACTTTTGCCACCTCCAGGCCAATGGCTGTACTCGCAACTATATCCTTCCGCACCGGACTGGCCTTGGTTGCATCTGCGTCATCCAGGATTACTCCCATCGGCACCAGCAAGCGAAGGTTGCTCGCCAACGCCCGAGGCGAATCCAGACAGTTCGGTGAAAATAACGGAAATCACCGAAGTAACCATGGACGAAGAGAAGAAATCACCTGCATCGCCCACCGATGGAAGTGTAAACTTGACAGTGCATAAAGGTCGAAAGGCCACGGTGACTTTAGTGAAACAAAAGGATGACGATGACGTTACGTCATCGGACAAAACAGACTCCATTGCATCGGAGAAATCGGACACGAGAGTTGCTACCACGAGACATTCTGACGTGTGGCGACCTTATTGAAACATGGTAAAGATTGAAATGACACTAACGAAGAGTACAGAACTTGTTGTAACAGTTTTTAATCTAACTGCGCAGTGATCACACAGTTTTAAGTTTGTGAACAATTATTACAATCTTCTGTTTCTCTCTACTGTTTTTGTGAAATGTTTTCTTTGCAAAGTTTTGCACTAAGTCCTATTCTCTATCTCTTACCGTCCAGCAAAGAAATCGTTCAGTTCCTCTTCTTGTTCTTCGTTTCAAACCGTAATATCAAGCGCGCGTCCTGTTCCACAATGAACGAAGTGCAGCAAAAAAAAAGACGCAGAACTATTTCGCCTGTCGTTTGGTACACTTTATTCTCGAGAACATGGTTGAAGAAAAGTGTGGTTATAAGAGAGTGACACAGCGTCCAGATTGACATTATGCCCGTCCTAAATACAGTGTATTTGTACAACACACAGATAAATGATTACGTTATTTACAAATCTAATTTATACATTAACATTAACACACACACGTCGAGAAATGTCACATTCAATCTCATGTAAATACAAAAAACTATCCTGTATTTGTGTGCATTATTTCGTGTTCATTAGTTTTCGAAATTAGTTGTTTAAAGATACATGTGTATACACAGTAATTGTTACGTGTCAAATTGTAATTATCATCATGGGAAGGAAAAAATATACTTATTTATTTGTTTTAAAAATTATTCCTAGTCTATATTTAGTTAACGATTGAATTCTGTTTTAAGACCTGCTTGATTTTGTAGGAAAATATCCGTAAATGTAGGTTAAGAATTAATGCAGTATAATGTATGGATACAAACAGACCGTTTGCGATGTCGTATGTTACAAATAGGTGGCGAAAGAATGACTTTTTACAGATATTTCCAAAGCTACAGTACCCGCCCAAGAAGCCATCAGCGTACAGGTAAGCCCAGGTCCGGCTCCAGTATGATTTACTTCTCTAAAACTATCCTTATACTTTCCATTTACGTTATTGAACTATCAAAAGTGTTTTTTATCGGGCATTACATTGTACAATCTTACAAGATCGTGAAATATAATATTCCTTCCAAAATTTAAGATTTATTGTTGATACATTTCCCCCTAGTCCGTCTCTGTTAATACATCCACTGCTGCTTGAAATACCTTTGCTATGAAACAGTTTCTAAAATGCTAGATGCCGCTTTTCTAAAAAGAAACCCCACGGAATAATTAGTAAGATCGCCACGCCCGAACCTCTGCTAGGTGACATAACGAAAAGTATGTTTAGGGAACATCAAAATGCTTTATGTTTATTGAAGAAACTATAGAAATTCCAAACGGTTTAAATTAGACCTTGGCGTCATTCAATCGCTCGTTATTTTCAACGATTATTGCACCGACTTATCATAGTTTATGTGGCATAATTGTAGGTTCACAATAGCAATTTTAAAGTATACAGGAAGAGAGTTACGATTTGTGCGATGACCACCGGAAAAATGTGTTTGATATTCATAACAAAAATACCTAATAACAGTAACACCGAATGTGGTACCAGTGGTATATGGTTCTAATTGCATACGAATGTTGCTCCGTCAAAGTAAAGTCTGTCCGGATTCGTGGTGACTGTAAAATGTCGGTGTATTTTCGTAAATTTCGGTGAAAAAGGGGGCGGTACTTGTGGACGGTGATCACAATGTTACAAGTAGGCGAGCAGAGTGCTTGCATAAAACCCTTATTAAAAATGCAGCCCGTAAAATGCATTGTTTTGTTTCATGTCGGCAATAATTTGCACTAAAATTCAGTGCAAATACTCGGCTATATCCTGGCCGAATCAGTACCACTGATTCAAAGTAATCCAATGACATTTTTTACACTTTATATCATCGTAATTTCGAGTGCAGTTCCAACATGTGGATTTAGTATTTTCGTCATTTGGTCTTGCGAGATTCTCTCCTAATCGAGACTGCAATTAAATAGTATGAAATTAATAGTTCACAAAACTGTAGAACATTGTTTTCGAAACGTATTACTGTATATTTGTTAAATACAAACGTAAGCCGAATTAAAATCTCTCGCATCAATCATACATTTTCTAAATTGGTAATTGGCGATTACATTTAACGTGGATTAAAAACAAACCCTGACAAATCATGCGCAATTAATGAATACAACAAATACAATAAACAATTTTGTAGGATTGTACAAATCGAAGAGGGTGAACCATTGTGGTGGTGGTTTGGTGGTGGTTTTTAGCACCAGACTCTGGTGTAATTTGGTATAACGCAGTTGCACAATGTTGCCCGTTGCAACATTTTTTTCGTAGTACATATTTTTGTACGACTGACAGTTTTCGAAACTTTTGCAGCAGCATCGGCCGCATAATCTCGTATGATGTGTTTGTATATTTTTTTGGGGCCGCCAGTGTCAAACGCTCAATCGGTTGTTCCGACCGCAATGCATTTCCATGTCGTGGTGAAAATGCAGTCAATTCATTCGATCAGAGATATTTCATTTTTGCAAAATACCGAAATGCTTTTTGCATGTTTCCATGTCACTCGCGACAGAAATAATACATGTGATATTGACAATTGTTGAAAAACAGTTTTGATCATTTTCTCAACTGTGTTTATATTTATATATATATATATATATATATATATATATATATATATATATATTAAATTGCAAATTGCAGTTAATTCCATACAATTCCTTGTATGTTATTTATAAATCTCTTATGTGCAGATCCAAACTTAAATATGTGTATTTTTTCGGGGCGACTGTACAAGTCTCGTGTAGATATTTAGGATATAATAACTAGGGGTATTTGTAAATCTTAAGCAAAACATTTAACGGTTTTATTGCGGCCATATAGCAACAGGACACTGGCTGTTCTTCGTCCACATCCATACGAATACTGAAAGAATTCTGGCCATAAATATTTTTGCAAAAGGGGCACTGGTCATTTTACAACTAACCAGAAATACGCGTGGCTTGCGGCCCCCAAAATAGCATCGTCCGAAATTCGAGTACAAAAAGTAATTTCACACGTTTTGTTGAACACATTTACAAAAACGTAAACAGACTTTTATTACAGATGTAAATCATACGAAATATATTCATAGTGAAAGTTCAATGTCGTGAAAGTAAGTACATATTAGAATTCTGCTAAATGCAACGTTGAAATTGAAGGCCAATAAATGCAACAATGTACAAATAATGTTCTATACTTTCTTTTGTAACTAGAGTATATTATATTGAAACAAATTGAATTCCTGTTGTTTAGTTCATTGATCAATTGAATGCACACGTCATGCGCGTTGTAAATGATTAAAGAAAGGTTTCGTATTATCTAAACGACAAATTGAAGGGTGTTGTTAGACGCGTCTGGTTTGCAAGATGGGGATGGTATGTGGTTGCTCTGGGATACCTCACCCTTGGAGCAGGTGTCGTGACACCAATTGGAATTATCTGTTTTCTGATAACGAATCTCTGAGCTGTCTGTCATATATATATATATATATATATATATATATATATATATATATATATATATAAATCGCAATATACCTGTATGTACCTGTGTTTCACCCACTAATAAGAATGTTTTTCAAGATTTACTCGGCATACTTTTAAAGATAATCGTCGATTGAATCATCGTCTCACGTATTGTCAATTTATGCACGTGCATTTTAATTCGATCCAGCATTTCAGATGCACATATGCTATCGTGGCACGATGAGAAGTACAGCAGTACAATTGATCTCGTGGCATAGCTACTGCTGTTTGCTACGGATTCAAGTCTGAGGGAAGCACACAGCGCTATGACAACGGTACGCACCAGTGAATCATTGCCAAGGCGATATCTTTGTATACCTGACGGGACGGGATTGTCACCAATTACGTACCACTTGTGTGCACACCTCCCTGAACACTGTGCATCTCACAGCACACTAATAAAAAATACCTACCAACTTTCTTAAACCTGAAATAATGATTTTTTTTTTCGGTTCCATCACATGACATCTCGGTCCAATGTCGGATGAACAACAAAAAGAATTGCACAAGCTTCTAATTCGACAAGCGCTAAATTAATTTCGTACTAATGTCGCGTGTTCTTGTCTTGCCGGGAGCTGCTAGAGCAAATTAAAAGCTAATCCCACGTAAAAGCCCAGTTCTTGGTTAATCTGGTTAAGCGTACCATAAGCAGGGTAGGACTCATAATCGAATTATGTCATTTTTTGCTCTGCAATTTTTTCCAATTAATGTCCAGTCTGTTCGGCCCCGTTCCCGTGCGCTGTTTCCATTTGCTCGATTGTGAACAGAACACAAGGCATGTCGGCAAGATTAAGGACTAGACATTTCGAACGTAATGATTGCGAATTATTTTTATAAGCTTTTCATGCGTAATTTCCACTTCATTTTAACCCTTTTCTGGGGCTGGCGGAGGAGGGTGAACAATGCACGATTTATCCCCGCGGACTGAGAACACTTAAAATAATTGTTGTCACCATTGCAACCCTTGGATCCTCCAATACAACACTTTTCCTTGACATACAAAGCTATACAACATTGCGAGTTTTTTTGTATTTTCTTGCTTCGTCTCTTTGTCTTTATGTTCTCTTCTGTAAGTCCCTCGCTCATTTGAATCGTGAGGATTATATTGTACCGATTAAAAATCGGCACAATAACAATTATTTACATTGTCTCAACTTTTTGTTTTGTTTCGTTAATGGATTTGATTGTGTGCTATCTAAAAATTACCATTTTGGCCAGGCATCTACGGTTGAAAAAATGTTGGAAGAGAAAGAGGAATTGTGCGGCTATGTTCTGTTGTTGTAATAGTTTTCATTTGGAGTTAAATAAATGGTTAAAATAATTCACCACTGTCGGAGGTAATGTGGGTGTGATAGGACGGCAGCGGCTAATCAAGAAATTGAAGTTTCAATAAAAGCCATCATTAATTCTGGGTTTGGGGTTGGTACTACGGGGGCCAGGCTTACACTGGTCCAGTCGGCCAGTACGTTACTATTGTTGCGATCAGCTGTCCGAAATGAACACGTTTTGTTGAGCAACTGGTTTGAAATGGTCGCTGCTACGTAATTTGAACAAATGAATGCTGGCGAGCTAAGCAAATTAGATTCCTTTGCTCGGGGTTCCTGTCCTGAAGCTGATCACCGGATACTGTACACAAAGTACAGTCATGTCTAGTATACATACATAACCTAGAATTACAGCATTTCCTTTTCTATTTGTAAATTTTATTGTAGAAAATTCTGTCAATTTTGTTCTTGAACGTAAAGTATTTATTTTTAAAGGTTGTTTTTTGTAATTATAAGAAATTTGCAAGAGATATTTATTATTAAAACAGGATATATGAAGTTTAATCGAAAATTGTATCATGTGAAAGTAGAGTTACATTTTCTATAGACAAGATACGATATTTGAGAAGTGTTATATATACAGGGTGGGTGTTTGGTAATCCAATAACAGCCACCTCGGGTGTAACATGTGTCCGTCAGACAGACGCACTCAATATTCACCTCTTTGTGCCGTTCACCTTATTGATTTAATAAAGAAATGATCGCACAAGCATCCGTGACATTCTCCGTAAAGCAATTTATTCTCAACATACATTTACACGTAAATAAACTATAGTTAAAATAATTATATATAAAACTGACAGATCATTTGAAGAATTTAAATAACCGAGAACATTGAAAGATAACGCACAGAATTTGAACACTTTTGATCCGTACGTACAATTCATATTACGTGTAAATAATTGCAGAAATAAATTGTGTTACCAAAGCAACGGGATCTAAACTGAATGTTACAGAATGAATTATGTATTTACTTGCAAGCATTGAATCTCTACGCTTGGAACGAACAAAAAGCGGCGACGATTTCGGATTCCACGAAGATGCTGACGGAAACTCGGAATAATGAAAATCTTCTTTAGCGAGCACACACAGCTCAAAATCATTTTCCAAGGAAGTTAATTTTTCACGTGCCGGTGACGGTGTCATTTAACACAGCCGCTTCCCGACAAAAGGCAACGGGAAACTGTGCTGCTGGCTCACGGGGTAGAGGAGAGTGCAGAGAGGATAGTCGATGGTTCCGGATATGACGTCATCTCGCCACCCCCGTCGACAGCACACTGTATCTCAGTCCGTAACGCGTCATTTAAGAATTTAAAAATATATCTGAATCTCGCGGTACTGTCTTGGCAACGCTTTGGGTTTACAAATGGAATACGGAATTTTATGAATATTTCTTCACTCTCTGGCCACTGACGGCAAATCATTTCTGCTGCTGTGAACCGCGCGAATGAACTCTCGCAACACCATCATCATCATCATCATAACGATGATGATGGACTGTATGAAAAGATAGATGCGAAATAATCTGGAAAAAAATGCAAACTTTAGAAGAAACTCAATGTGAAAGAACACGCTCGGCATTTGTCATGGTTTGTTTGTTAGTATTAAAATTGGTAGTGGGGGCACCACTGAATGTTTGCAGTGGGGTGGGGGCAAAACAAAAGAGTACTGAGGCAGGATATAAAAACGTTCTGCTGGGAGCTCGGATATAAAACTAAATAGAAAACAGAACAATTCTAATATATCAACGGGAGCAATTTCGTAACGCCAAAGTCACCGATGAGGGGTTTAGCGGAGGATGAGCGCGCGGTCGGTGTCTACACGATGGGGGGTGGGGGGGGGGGCTTTTGATTTCAATACGAAATCACAGTTGCACCGTTTGAGGGTTAGAAGTGCGGAATGCAAAAGCTAGTCATGTATAAACCCAGCGAAAATGTATATCAATCGTTGATATCCACGTCAAGTTTTTTGTTATTTATTTGGAGATAAAATTTAGAAAATCGTAATCGTCATTTTAGATCCCGTCTATTTATACTTCTTGTGCACGTTTAAAATTGTGTGTATCTTTGGTTTCAAATGGCGATTCGGGAGGAAGATTCTTGTAGATACATCTTGTACGTGAATCAACCGATTGGAAAAGAAAGGGGTTCTTCAATGAATTATATTCGCCGGCATTGTGGCCGTACCCGCAGCGGCCAGGACCGAATCAGTACCGATTCAGTCACGCGCAAAACTCGGCCGACAGGAATGCAAACCAAATTTGTCAACATCCGTCGTTCGTGGTCCTGCGAGCGAGCATGCATACCAGCGAACGTTTTCAGCGCGGCAGAGATAACCGTTTTTTAAGAAAACCCAAAAGGATGCCAAGACAATACATTGTGGAATGAAAATGGTCCTGGGTTTCATTTAAAATGTGTGGAAAGAATTTCGTCGAATTGCGCATCGAGAAAACACACGAAAAGAAATACAAGTGAAAGCGGGCGGGTGGGTGGTTGAATTCCTTTTTGATGTTAAACGCGAATGAAAACCCTGTGTGATGGGCGCCGTTGTTTACTTTAATTACTCAAAGAAAAAGGCAAAACGACGAACGGGCGTACTTCATAACGCAAATTAAAATCTAATTTAACAGCCACTCACACTGTGCACGGAGCGCCCTCATCCAAGGTTGACGGTGTCCGTCACCAATCATGACGTTTGAGTAATAACCATAGAAACCATCACCATCAACATTCTTAGGCTCATATGTTGACTAGACTATGTTGAAAAGTGCCATCGCGTAATAATTTTCTCTATTGCGTGCAAACTTTTGTTTCAAACAAAATATATCCCCGTAACTTTTTATTACGTTTTTCTTGCGCCAGTTAAAACAAGTGAAGAAGTCAGTGAGCAGTTAATAAAATAATAAACCGACAAGGAATCCTTAATATTTATATGATTAAAGTCGAAATTTGCACGCCAAGCTTGGCGACGATATTTCAGAATTCCGAGGGTAGAAGAATGAAGTTCACGAGCAGATGGTTTTCACGGAAGATAAAGCAGAAACACACTATAGTCTGCTGAAAGAAAAACAATACGAAAAGCAGATCTGTGTACCTAGAGAAATTTGTTAAATCCGTTACTAAACTTACAGGAATTTTTAAACATAATACTCCTGCATTAGATTCGAATATGCATTTACAGTGAGATCGTAGGCGAATCTGTAGTTAATCGGATATTTTTACAAGTGTTAATCTGCAATACCAGCTGCTCATCGACGGGGCAGGAGGTAATTAAGAATTTAATGATGGTGGGAAGCGACAACTTGCACTTAACGCCGTTCTATCGGAGATTTAAATCTGCTTTTTCATCCATCTAACCAGGGAAAGTGTACAATAGTTTTATCCAGAAATCACAGGCTATGTAATTTGAAACTAGACGTCACTTTCCGATAAGTCTAGTAAGATGACTTTGGTAATATTTTGTTGAACGACATTCCCAGGAGACAGTGAATGCGTGTGTGTGTGATCAATCAATGTGTGATATCAGGACACGTTATCCGTTACAATGAGTATCTTACACACCTACACAAAGCAATAGCGTTGATGGATGGATACCTGATCTTCATCTGCTAACACATTCGAATGTGCTGCGTCACTCCGTCAAACAATGACCATGTGCCACGTGGCAAGTTTCCACAGACACAAAAAACTGCATTGCAAAGTTCGCTGTAATTTGTTGTTGTTCCCATGTAAGATTTATACCGGCACATCGGGTTGCTAACCTCACTTATGGGAAAACACAGATATCAGTATTTGACGTACGGTGGGGTTTAAAGTGCAATTAGATAATACTCACGGAAATGTATATTCGGAAACACGCAGCCGAGCTCCGATTTAATATGCGAACTTAGTTCTAGCAGGCGCGTTATTAGTTGATCATGTAAACAACAGGGCGTCCCCATCTAGAAACCAGTGGCGTACACCATTAAATCGTAGTCAGATTCCTTACATCACCTTGACAATTCCTCGCTGCAATAAGACTAATATTTGTAGATGGCCAAGTAGAAGAAAATAAAGTGTATTTGCAATTATTGCTTGTTGTAATTAGCCCCGTACGGACTGCACTGTTCACGCGACCATGTGATGAGGTAGGGACGGGGTGGGTTAGAGGAACGGGAGGGAGGATATGGCATATACAAAGCCGTGAGCTGTTTACCCGCTGTACTCCCCGAGTCTGTATTTATGTTCGCATTGTGTGCACACAGCAGTTCAGCCAACTAACAACAGATGTAGCAGCGAGATGATATTATATATATGTACGAACGCGCGTTATTGAATCGCTCCGGGATCGGTTCCGATGTTTATTACTGTGAATATAATGAATTCTCTGTTTCAGACAGTTCTACACGGTCGAGCGTGTCTATATCTGTGACAATCTGATCAAAATACAGTTTTTTTGTATGAAAAGCGTACATTGGTTCAAGTCTTTTGACAATCATTTAGTGGTCTGATACTTTGAAAAACATTTGTGACATGTTACATTTCGTTGAGCGAGATCAAGGTGGATTGTAGGTGGTGCTGGGTCCGTTGGACTATAGCGAGAAGTTAGCTACGATGTGTGTGTGTGTGCCCACACGCTGGGCAGTCGCCAGCCGCACTGGTCAGCCCCAAAGCCGAGACCACGAACCCAGAAACATACGCACAACTCGTATCGTCCACGGTATATACATAACAGTAGCAGAATATGTAAAAAGTAGTCAACACACTAATTTGCCAGCCGTAGTGTGAGGTACAGCCGACGATATTGCTCCTGTGGCTTACCCTGGATACATTTTATATCCCCTCCCCTTCCTGGTAAACTAGCAACGATGTCTGAACTCGGGAATGAAAAAGTTAACCTAATAAGAGAAAACAAAAAGTACCGTGTACGTTAAATCAGCCGATAGATGGGTTGTAATCTGCTAATGGAGATTCCACCATTGCTCGATGGTGCTCCTCGCGCTCTCCTCTAGCCCCTACAGTTGTTAGAACACGAAACGCGGGTGAATGTTTGTTGTTTCTAATAATGTAATTACAAATATATAAGATCTAACACGAAATGCAGACGATATTGATTCAGTGAACGTAATATTATCTACGCTTATGGATTCCTGCTGGAACGAGACCGTTTCAGCAGGAAGCAGAGCACGACACTTTACACATGCTAT
The DNA here is from genome assembly GCA_963422195.1 of Carabus problematicus. Lineage (NCBI taxonomy): Eukaryota > Metazoa > Arthropoda > Insecta > Coleoptera > Carabidae > Carabus > Carabus problematicus. The sequence goes on along the minus strand of OY728588.1, from coordinate 13,341,425 downwards.
CTGACCGTAAAACGAGATGTAATGGATGCACATGAATTCTGCAAAGTTATAAACTCCAAATTACACATTTTCCAACTTGTACATGAGCATTAGCTCCAGTTGTTACTTATTTCATTAGTGAGTCTGTGTGTATCTTGTCTGAATGGTGGGTGAAAATCGACTACGCTCGACAATCATGCTATTATTTCAATTGGAGATAAAAAATATGTAATCTATTTGAGAGAATATAGATTACAAGTATATTTGTCAGATGACATTCATTTAAGGGTGACGCAGAACTGGAAGTATCCAAAAGGAAATGAAATAAAATATCAGAAGCCGTACCATATATCAGGACAGTTGACAAACAACTATCTAATTCACTAGCGCGGCCACGCGGGACACACAAGAACAACTCATAATGGTTATTACACCAGAAATGGCTATCGATAATTTCGAATGGTTTTACGGGGCACGGTCAGTTTGAGATCAAGTATACAGTCGTCTCACTTCCACGCACGGATTTATCAAATTTCGTTTCTTTTTTCCACTCGAAAAGTTCCACAGGCGTAGAGAGATGTAAGGAAATACGAAGACGGTTGCACAATGGCGAAATGGGAAAGTTTCTAGCAACGGATGGCGATGTTTCTCAGCGTTATAATTGATTCAGGGATCTTGTGACTCTGGGCTGTGAAGTTTAATTAATTATATTTTAACAAACTATATTTCCTATCAAGGAAATAAATGGTGACGATGCAATATTATTTAAGATAGTCTGATCATATTACTTCTAGTCGAGGAAGTAAATAAGCTTTTGAACGGACGAAATATATATAGAACGCGATGATTTTAGATGCAAATTACCGTATTAAATCCCGTTGAATATATATGGGATGGGATTAAAAAGGATAAGGTTAAAACTACTTAAAACTTCCCAGTGTAATTAGATCTTCGCGGATCGCCAGAAGTGAACGGTCGACCGAAATGTATGTTCAGGAGGGGTCAGCGAATGACCGGTACTCGATCTTATAGCCAATCGGTCCGGCACCCTTATCTCGCAATCCCCTAAATGTTCTACATCTCAGACGGTGCACTACCTCTCGCAAACCTAGCCGCGGCCATTCACAGTCTAACCAGCGCTTGGTTCACCAACAAACAAGTATTGAAGTAGGATATTTGTTAGTTTGAAATTTGATTTCCGTCTCACGAAAAGGTTTAACGTACTACGGCTGCTGTTGTTTACGGACAACTCATTAATTTGTTGTAGAAGTTATTAACGACAAACCGGCGAGCCAACAGATCATATGTTTTGGAAACAATGTTGCACGCGCGCTCCAAATATAATAAAAACGAAATGGTTGGATCCGTGGTTGTCGAGTGGTTTTTCACTTGCTTTTAATGAACAACAAAACAATGTTCGGTGCAGCACATCGCCGTGTCCACAAAGCGGGCACTGCGTAATTACCTTTGCAACCTTTGTACAATGACCTGCCCGAACCCCAGTCACCCTTTCAATTGTGCACGATGCACCATCAAGCCTCCGGCACTGATCGCGTTGCGCTTGCTTTGCAGCACAGTAAATGTAATTCCATTCAAAATTATCTCCGTTGAAACAACATAAAATTTCCCGTTTGATTAGCCATAATATTATTACGGTTGCAGCCGAAGCCTTGATATGGTTGCTTCGGAAACTGCAGCCGATGATCAATATTTATGGCACTGTTAATAATTTAAGTGTACTGCTACAATTCAAAACATTCGACTTTATTATCAACAAAATGGCTGATATGTGGAAAGAAAAAGAAAAACCCCTCTTGGGAGAGAAAAAGGAGACGACGCCTGGTGGGTTAATCCAGTGGTATCTTTATTTATAAGGATTGTCGAACGGTCAAGTCCGAGTTTCTACGATTAGCAATTGTAATGCCGGTGAAATGTGGACGTAATCTGCAAATCCGGCGTGTGTCGTTGTGCATGTGGATCCGCGTGTGTGAATATCGATGTCGACAGGCCCTTTGCATGTATGTATGAGATCAGGAGGGAGAAAAAGGAACAGTGGACAGAGGACGGTAACCTGGCAACGGCGTCCATACACAGAGAGTACCTCCTTTCTTCATATCTTATTTCTTTGGTGTCACACATGCGGTATCAATTTTCAAATGTCAACATCTTCACTTACGCATTCGTTCATCTATCTTTGTACTGTTGTGATTTCCGTTAGTTTCTCGTAAGCAAAGGTCTAAGAATTTTTTATCACTATTACAATTAAGATCCTTTGATATTATATTATAAATTTGTCGAAAGCAGTATTGGAGAGAATAAGTATACTTGTACAAATGTGTATGCATACCATGTGGTGTCCATGTCATTTGGGATGCACAACTTTCGTTCCAAGGGATTTTTATCTACGATGCGACTTCTACCAACTAATACCGTATGTATTTGTAAATTCGTTTCTCGTGTCCGGTAAAAAGCACTCTCGTCGTTTCGTTTGAATTTGTCCCAGAAAGTTTCACACAGACACACACATGGATGTCGTACGTTCCCCTCGGCTCTGTCGTCCCCCCCCCCCACCGTGTACCGGGCCACCCCGCTGGCTGGTTGGTAACCCGCGTTGGCCTCACGACACTGCACGAATAAAATATCTGTTTGCGCCTCCAGTTGTGCCTTAGGTCACCCAGACCGTCCATTCAACCGAAACGTCTGTCCATTCGGAAGGATTTCGTAACACGACACCAAATACTTAACTTTACACTCAACGATCTCTACATACACAAATTAACGAGTTTTATTTCAGTTCAACGGCAACTGGGCATTTGTTAAATAAAACAGACGATTGTGTTCTTTATTAGCCGCCAGATGATGGAGAAAATATAATTGTATCTTTTCCAAACTATGACATTACGTAAACCGTGAATGTTCATGGAATGGAAGATTATTCGTGACGTATGTTACTACGAGTGTGGCATGTGTAAATGCCTTGTGTTGCGTCTCATGTATAACATGATGCAAGGTCCTCTCCTCTTTCCTTTTTAGCTGGGAGGAGGTTCGAAGTCTTCGTTCTGTTTACTCATACTCCGCGTGTAAGACAAACGCATCCGACAACGACGTCTTCTCCGCAAGGTAACCGGCAGAGGTATATTAATGGCGTGGAATATATCAAGTCCCTGTGCTGACAGGGTGCAAGATTGAGGGAGCAATTCCCTGGGTCGAGTTAGTCCTGTCAACAATGGATCGGACACTACATCTCGAGGCACCGTCGCCACAGCATTTCCGTCATGCAATATGCATAACGTCCCTTCAAGCAAAGAGACTACGGCAGATGCTTAACCCGCCCGTATGCTAAGGTCATCCCTCATATCATATGTGCCCGGCATATGTCGGGCGAGACTCGTCCTTACGTCCTCGCGGCATAAGACCCGACGATGAAAGCATGGCTGGCCGAGAGAGCAGCAGAGTCTTATTGATTTTCAAACATGCGCCTCTGGCCTACATCGGCGGCGTCTTCTGCATGGTGGCACGGGGAAACGTGAGGAGCCGACATGGAGCGCCACGACGGTGCTCCACACGGAACCAACCGCTTCACACAGACACAAGAGTTGCAGAGTTTGTTTTTATCAATAATAGAAACGAAACATTTAACTCGAAACATTACATAAACTATTCGACGTAACTGTTTTAACAAATACATACATTTATTTATAAACATTGTGAAATTCTCCGTTAATATCAATTGACCCTGAGGGGGGCCAAGTAGCCGAACAGCATTTCATTACATATTTATAAACATATGTTCACCAAAAAAATCGGAAAAATCATATTAATAACGTGTGAATATGATGCGGGTAAATTTTAACACATGCACCTATAAAAATCGACTGGGGTGGCAGGGCACCCCGCGTGTTATAGGTGCATATATATCTGGACACCCCCTTCAATCACACGTGTTAAGAGGGGGTGTAGGCACATGTGACGCCCAGCACGACTATTACCATAAAATATTAATATCAGCGAATCACACAGGGGTTGTAATAGCGTGTGCCGTATCATGTAAAAAAAAAAAAACGAAACAGAAAAAAAACAAAAACACACATTCACACATTGAGTAGCTGGCTGTTTTAACTGCCTATGGGACCGCGTCCAACCACTTCACTGATTTAACAAATAATTTGCAAAATTAAAATGCGTTGCACCAAAATGTGTGAACATGTAAAAAAAAACAATTCGTGATTTTGTCGAATATAATATTCATGGTAGATTAACCAACAGGGTGAATCTTGTTCGTGAACTATTGCGACTAAGTTCAGCAAGTAAGTTTTGTATGAATAGTCGTGCTACTAGTGAACGATATCTCCTAGTCGATCCCGTATAGTCATCAGCCGGACTATACAACTTATATAAGTAACATAATCCCACGAATCCGGATCACAGCGTAAACGTGTTTGCACAATGATTTGGCCAATCGGCTGTGTCCACGGCCGGTCACGTGACTACACAGCACATAGTACACCGTCATGTCCATCACGAAATCACATTCCGTGTCGCGTAATCATCATACATGGGTGAAACATGAGAGAAGGTTGATTTTTTTCGTTCGTTCCAACGAGCGAGACACGAGAAGATAAACGTTACTCCACTCCGACTTGAAGAGCACTTAATAAATATTGTTAGCATAGAGGGCGGCGTAATTAATAATATCTAGGGTGCAGTAACTGGAAGTAAATTGAGGAGATTAATATTACTTATACGTGTACGGACAAGCCCGAGCGCGCGCGTACCAAAGGAAGAATTCTACAAATTTTAATTAGTTATTTAATAACTACAATTAAAACGTGGAGTATGCTCAGAATGTAAATTGTTTGCATAAGGCTAATAGAATATTGGTTATAAACTATAGGTATCAGTGTAAGATGACACAGGAGGAACGATAAGGTACAATACAGAATGAGGTGGACGTTGTAGTTGTAGCATTTCTTGACAATATTCCAAATGCCTTTGCTATATAAGTGTGTAATCAGCTTGTTCCAAGTTAACCCCGAGCTGGTATTTGAGATGGGTCAAGCATGTCTAGGTCCGGATAGCAGCACTCCCTTGGGAGGACTTGACCAAACTAGCCGGGCATTCCGTGCAAAAGGACATATCCCCAAGCACTGTCCGTCCGCCCGTCCACTGCCCCCCTGTGCTCTGTCCAACTTCAGATTGGATTATTTTGACGGACAGTTAGTACAATGCGACTAAGTGAGACCCCGGTTTAAGGAGCGACGTGGCGGAATATACAATTACTTTACAACAATTACGAATTTAACATAAATTGAACCCATGCTTCGACCGGTCACAATATTCTCTTCAGGAGCTTCAAAATATTTCACTATATCCTGTGAACCATCGCGAATAAATGAGTGTATAGAAATAACTATTTAACAATTAATTCTGCGTCCAAGAAATTAATAGGTATGCTTTATTAGAGAGTTTTTAATAAAGTCTAGGTTAATGAAAATTTCTAATATATATTAATATAACTAATTTTGTGTGTTTTTTTATATATTTTGTGATATTAATATGAACTAAAATATATTAAAGTCTAGTCTCCAGGATAGTAGACTAGCAAAAGTGTAGACGATAGAGCAGGCGTATAATCTTGATATTAAAGACAACAAAATAAGTAGTCCACAATGCCGTGTGATAAATATTCGATGCACTTTTTTTACCTCGAAAGCGAGTTTCTAATTAGTATTTGCTGTGATTATACAAAATGTCTTTGTAGCAGTATTCTCTAAAGATGGCGACAATATAAGAAATGTTTCAAATCTCTTCCACAGTGCATCGAATATTGTTTATTAATTTATCAAAAATACGCCGTTTAAAGAAGCGATAATTTAATAAAGTATGTGATCCTGTTTGAAAATGTTTGTATAATACTTTTCAATCATTCCCCTGGATCGCTCCCCTACATTCTGGCTGACTAGCTCAAGTAAATAAAAGAACAAAGGTGAGAATGAGACAGCACTAGGGTACGAGCAGAAGAAGAAGAAGAAGAAGAAGAAGAAGAGGAGGACAGGCGGAGTATACACAGTGGATAGAGCAAGAGGCAGATAGAATGAGTCGAAGTTGGTAGCAGCTGGTAGTGTTGGGTATCCGTCTTGCGGCATGTGCGTGAACATTGCCGACGCCACCGCTGCCACCGACGCTACCGACGCCCGTTTTCATAAGGTGTTCATTAAGAGGAGGTAATTAAGACGCCGGTTATGGTGCCACCGAGACCTCCCGTGACGTCAATTAAACAAACTAACGCCCGCGTGCGCCACTTTTTCCACAATGATTGTTGCGTTCATTCCCCTGAACTGAAGCACCACACCAGTGCGACCAACTACGGGCAAATTAATATAAACAACCCTGGATATTTTCCTTTCGGAACATGGAGAAAAATGTATTTTATCGCAGAAAAAATCTGGCGTATTTTTGTTTATTTGATTGTGTGGAGTAGGATCATTTATCTTCGCACAGCATCCGTGGATTTTTGCACGAAGCAGCCCTTCACGTCGAGAACAGCTGGTTGGTGACATCTGCCCTAAATGCTCCCTGCATTACGCAACGATACGTAGATATAGGAGGACGAAGAAGGAGGTTTGGGGTGGGACTTTAAACTGTAATTTATTGTTCACTGATTATTGTTTTCTGTAATTCTTTTCCAAAACGCAAAGATTACCAATTCACGTTTATAGTATTACATGTTCTATGATTAGAAGTATTTCATGCGAGGATTCTTCTTAATGCTTTCCAATATGGCTGTGCTCTTGAGACTTGAAAGACTGTGAAATCTATGCAACGACGTACGATACATTCATGTGATTACTTTTACAAAGGACAAGAGTGGCTGGAACAGCAGCAATTTCACGTTGCAATATCATGTCAAATGACAGCCACCGTCGTCTCTAAAACGATACAAACGCCGCCCGAAGTAAACCTAATATAATTATTGTGCTTTGTTGTGACGTCTCGTAAAGAATAGTTGTGCGACGTCAGACAAGTGACGTGCTAATTGCGTAGCGAATAAATGACAATCAGTAGCTCATTGCTTGGCGCGCCCTCTAATGAGAAATTGTTAGAAATCTTTATTCGTTACAATACGTACCGGGTAACTCTTGCCTCGAGACTCTGTGCCGCGTGTAGCCGGGCGAAACACGACCTTACACCGTCCGAGCATACGGACTTCGGTATGACGGTTGTGAAAATTGAAATTGGTTACAGCGGTCGGCCTGTGTATACCGTATGCAGAGAAATGGTAAGGACGAGAATCGGATGAGTGTGCCACATACATATTCCACTTTGGCGGAGACGAAGCGCTCGCTTCTGAAGCCGGTAAAAGCTCAGGAAAGCTCCGGAGCTCGCCTGAAAGCTCGCGCTGTTAATTAATAATTACTGACAAGAGTTGCCGCTTCCTTTAACGTCATAGTAAGAAACACTGTCGGTACACAGCAGCCAACCTATGTACGTATGTACAATTACGTGTGTAGGTATTGGTTCTTTGGTACGGTGCGCTGCTGGTTGGAATATATGGAGATGTCGATGTAGTTTCTGCAATGCAGCAACCTCGTAAAAATCACGACGATAAATAGAAGGAACAGCATAAATTTCCATGTAAACATGCTCAATTGGGATTTGGGATTTACCTTCGCTGCAATTTGTGTTTAAAGTAAACTCGCCGAACGACCATAAAAGAGGTCGTTACCCGGACAGATTCCATCTAGTAAATGGCGAAACCCCGATACTATTATTTAAATCTCAGATATATTGTTTCCTACAGATCTTATTGGCCAGCTAATATCAAGTCATACATGCACGGCAAAACATGTAACATATTAATCCTACTGCATTTGTCATTGGAAATTTAAAAAATCCTGTACTATGGATGACGCCAGTTATCCAGGGACATAATTGGACATCGTTCCCATCAGTGTAAACACCAATTCTCGGAACATTTCCAATAGTGTGTTCATAAAATATTTAAATCTCGCATAGTTTTGTGTGTTGGAGAATGTCGACAGGCGACAACATGCAATGCACACTCTGACACTCGCTGTACGATAGATGGATGGATTGGTGTGAGAGAATCCAGAGGTCGTGTGCTATTGTTCCGCTGTGGTAAAGGATTTGAACCTCGATATCTCGCGCATTCTCTGTCACACCACGTGTGTGCAAGTGATATTGGTATGCCCCCCCACCCGCTGGGTCGACACGTGGCACTCTCGTGCTAAATCACTTCATAATTAACATTCCACGCCGTGCAATACCGCACACCGAATTTGTAATATTTCCAAATATTTCGCCGCGTGATTTTGTCCGCTGTAGTTGTTTTGGAAATGCATCCATTGCCAACTGCACTGAATTTTCTATGCCTGACAAAGTATTTTCAACATTTTGCAGCGGGTATTTTTAGAATTCTTTCGAAAGGAAAAAAGGGAGTCTTTCGAATATATCCAATAACAAATAATATAAACAAAAATCAAGGACGAAACGACAGAAAATCAACAGAAACAAAAAAAAAACATTCAATTCTTAAGACGACAAGACCGAGGACAAACATAAAGCGAGGCACCGTAACTGGAAGGAAGAATTGGAAAGAATGAATGTGTAGGAAACGCAGTAGGCTTCCGTGTACATCCGGCAGTGTAGCTGGCGGCACCATCACCGCATCGGTTTACCTATCTGGCTTATAAACTACCCTTAATACTAAACATCCCTCTAAATTACAAGCCCCATTCTTTCCGGCTTACTTTATTTCGCTGTTGGCTGGTAATACTTACCTTCCTCGCTACCGTCGGCCGCCGAGGGGAGATGCTTTCTAAATAACTGGCCCATTATCCTGTAAGCTTTCCACTGATGCACCTCACTCCACCACCCTTGTTGTTCATGTATACCTGTACAGTTTGTGCATCCCACACCACCTCGAATCCTTGTGTTGTGTGCTGCTGCTCCTCGCCAGGATAAACGCCCGGCAAAGTTTTTACAAATTACATTTTAGTACTTACACGACTGACATTACCAGGGAATCTGTTCCCTGCTAGACGATCGTCAGGGATTATCATTACAGGATGTAGGAGATATAGTTTACTTTGAAGTGGTCGCGTTTGACAACCGACAATATTGGCATTCGAATTGACAGATAGCAAGAGATTGCCGGGATCATTTAATATGACAAGGGGTTTTGAAAAAACATACGCATGATCTAAAATAAGTTGACGACGATTATAATTGGAGATATTTCTTCTGCGTATGTTGCCCAAGCCACCAGTCAATATAATAGGCTACAATTATATGAATATCGCGTAATCAGAGCAGATGGTTGCGGTTCGACAGCCACAGTAGTTGTTCCGGATTCCAATGTAAATGTAATAGACAAAGGCGTGTAGGAATTTCTCAAGACGAGCTAGCCAATCTTGTCGACGACCGGAGCCATGGAGGAGCAGTTAATACTGATTAAGATTCCGCGTGTGTGTCCGCGGGTAATTAACACATCTCCCGCGCTCCACACCCCGCTCCCATTCGCTATCCTGTGGCCACCTCGGACGGCGCCGGTACCGACGCCCCACAGCGCCGCGACGCGTCCGTACTCCACAACCGATGTGAACATATATCTTGTTCAAGACATGGAACGGGTCAGTCTCGTGATATATTGCACAGGATCGTGTTTTAATCATATTTCATTCACCTATACCCGCTCCCCAACAATTTCACTAGACACCTCTGGACTGTGCAGGCACGGATTTCATTAATTTTCCAATTTAATTTTCGGTCTACCTCCTTGAACAATAATTTTTATTTTTAACATACGGAAAATTTTCGGAACATCTTGTATAAGGTATATGATTAGTGGAAACTCTTGACTAAGAGTTTCTGTTTCTCAGATTTGAAAGAAAAGTATGCTCATTAAGAAATAGAGATTTTATATAAAGTTTATCAGGAGTTTTCTTCAAATGCAGAAATATATTTGTATGTTATATTTGTATTTATTTTTAAACAATATTTTAAAGAATCTACGAACTGCGAATTATTTAAGTTACCTCCTGAATTCGCCACTGCGACGGTGGTTCACATTCTAACATTGTTATTATACACACTGGACGAAAATTATATATCGGCTCCTGCTATAGAATCAGCCGTCCGTCTAAAGGGGCGACGCTCACAGTCTAACACCCGCCGTGCAGTGTGTAAGGAATACAAGTCTCGATTCGGAGGTGAACATCACGGATGAGAATGTACTGTCAGTCAACAAGTCGGACACGTTCACAGTCTAAACTATCAATATTTCAAGGCGCGATAACTAAGAGAATATAGACGGCGAGTTGAGGCCAGGGGAGGGGGGGGGGATGGTAGGGTATCCGCGGAGGGGTATTGCAAAGAGGGGAATATTGGAAGCCAATCTATCAAGCAAGCTATGCTTTAATTAAATATCAGCAGAATATACACGCCATGTCACTATTAGATTACTCTGCTATGCTGCTGTAAGACTTGCATTTCTTGCCCGGGAATATGTGAGAACATGCTGATTTTTAATGAGGAAACAGCATGTATGCTGTATTTATTTTATAACGTGTAAGTCTGGGTGTATTCTTTAATTTAATCAATATTTTATTACACCGAAACAATATATAAACGCGGAGGTCATTTGAGAAACATTCAGTGCCCCTATTTAGAAATATGTTTTTATTATACATACTGGTACATAAATATAACATAAAAATATACACAAAAATATATAATCATTTAGACAGCAAGTTTAAAGGAAAATTTCTTGAAATATTGTAGTAATAATACGCATGTGTCACATGTTGTTTGGAATCAGTTAAGTATTCGTTGTAATAATTTACAAGTAGTTCCGTTGCACCACGACATTCCACACGCTCATTCCATGGCCACGATACAGCATGAAGAAGGGTTCCACACATACACGGACATTCACACACAGACGTACATACACAGTGGTACCGCAACGAGGCGAACGGTGGCCCGTGTAACTTCAATGCAAGATTTAATTAAATCCCGAGTCTTGATTTATTGTCGCGCGGCGGCCCCTTCCACCTCTGGGCGCTCCGACGCCGCAAGGGGGCAAGCTTGAGGCCAGCCATAGACCGACGCTTCCTTTCCTGCCAGCAGCAATAGCAGTGGCGTAGACAATAGAAGTTCATTCCTTCGTTCAACCTTCCAAATAGAGAAAAGCATCGAAAAAATGAACAAGTTTGTGTGTTCATTACTTCATTTTGTTAGTACAAGTTTTAAAATCTTCTACATTTAAAAGCTACAATAAAACGAGACATTTTTGAATAATTATTTTTTCCAAGTAGGCGACGAACGTCACTGTATTGTGCCGCTGGTTATGCATCCTCTTTCGTCTTCCGAGCAATAATACGGCCGAGCCGTGAACCGTTGCCCACCATACTTGATTCTTCGCGGGTTCAATGCGCCACAATAACTAGGTTATACTGTTGCCAGTTTTATTGTGAAATACGCCTTTTTGAACTACCCCCGCACACCTCTCGACTTGCGCCAATAATATTTACGATCGTTTTCTGCAAACCAACTTTGTGATGGATGACAAATAAAATAATGAACTCGAACTCTGTTAGATATTAAATTTAAATCATGTAAACTAAGCCATGGATTTTGTTTAATCTAAGCAACATATATATATATATATATATATATATATATATATATATATATATATATATATATATATATATATATATAGATATATGTGAAAGATTATGCGTAAAGTTTAATCGAATTGTGAGTTAGTTGAAAGTAGATCTCGCATATCTTCCTCTCACGGAACATATATGCATACATGATAAAAGCTTTGAACGTTATGTGTAATACACATGCTAAGAGCAAGTTGATCACGTGTGTCTCGGTAGGAAAGGGCTGCCACCTTAACACTTATACACACCGTACATGAAAGAGGACATGCGCGGCGAGGGGTTGTTACAAGGGTAGTGCTGTATGTAGACAGTATAATATCTACACAGGGTGGTAAACATAAGATTAACGCACAGTTCTGACGGAGGGGTTGGGTGCTGGTATTAGGACAAAGCCCTTGAACAAGTGGCGCCCACATCTAGAAGTGTACGTCACCCTGAGACCCCGCATAATTACCATTATCAATTATAAATACACACATACAGCTAGACGCAGCATGAGGAAACTTCCTCAAACGACTACAAAAACTGTGATTAATGTTTGCCGCACATATGAGATGCTGGTGTCACCTTACTTTCGAGTAGAAAATACGGTGAGCTATATACAGTAGGACCAACCCGCTGTACGCTCTATTGATTCGTTATAACGCGGTTCTTCTTGAACCCCCCTCAAAAAAAGCATAGAATGCTCGATAATGAAGCTATAATGAAGCCACAATTGTGGAAATTACGAATGACAATTTATAAAAACTGACCCAGTGTCACAAAGGCTTCGTTTCACGCTATTAAGTGTAGCGCCCTTTTCGTATGCTATGCGCGTTAAGCGAGATATTACTGTATTTGTCATGTTGCAACTATCAGTTTTGTCAGCAATCCATTTCCACGGAAGATTACAAGGATATTTGAAAATTAGATTACGACATACTGCATATTTTAGATGTTTAAACATTAGCCACTGTATTGATTTACATTCTACATAATATCCCTAATGCTGTAGCACATATAAAAAAGGAAGATTCGCATGTCTGAGAGCTTTTCCTTGCAACTGACGAACTATTAGCAAGATCAAACGATCTTTGGTCAATTTGGTTTCGCAAAAAAAAGAAACTGATTAGAAATGTTACTTTATGCATATTTAAACATTGCCGAAATACTCGCATTTGGGGTCTTTTCGATGACATCCAAAAAGAATTCCAAAAACGGGAAGATGATTTTAGTGCAGCAGAGGAATCTGCTTTTCGACAAACTGGTCTGATATGTGAAACTAATTTCGCAAACTTGAAACAGGTAAGTAGTTTTCTATAAGTTTATAGAGCAAGTGCGTGTGAATGTGTGTATGATATGTGAGTGTATGTGAGACATCACAGGCCGTTGCTCTTAAACTAATCCCCGTCATACAACCGAAGATATCCCGTGATCTTAGGCGGTAATCTTGAAACGTTGTCGTGAATACATTAGACAGGCGGGCAAGTGAGCTTCGCAAAGCCCCTAAAACTCTCTGGGCTGCACAAAAGACCAACCCGAGTAAGATCGTTTAGACTGTGAAACACCTGCACTGTATCTTATCCACGTTCGTTCACATGCTAACGACGCCTGTTTGCTTTGAGATATGAGCGCCTTTTAACATCTATACTGGACTAATTTTAGACCATTTGCTTATTAAAAACAAGTATTTACGAAATTTTCTTCTTCACTACGCTTCGCTTTAGTTAACTTCATTTTATTTAAGAAACTGCGTAACGGAAACGTTGAAAGGCAAAGATCTCAATTTCTTCCAAAGCGAATTTTACGTTCAATAAATACAACGTCTACAAAAACATATTGACATATTTTACATGTTTCATTCTTAGCCAATAATGTTCCTCTTCGTAAATAAGCATTAGATATGTGAAATATTTTACGTAATCAGTTTTAATTAGTATTGTAATATTTACAAAGAATTTCCCGGCAAAAACTTATTAATAACAAGGTAACAAGTAATTAAAAATTTTCGTGGAAATTCTACCAGCCTAATTTATATCTCCAGATTTTTTTTTATTTAATTTTTCCGTCGAAAAACAGTGTATGTTGGATAGGAGATGGGGAGTGGTGTAGAAGTACAGGACAGAAATATGCAAGGAATTCTTATTTTAACTCATCGTGTCGCCTTAATTAAAAAGTACCCCATGCACTGAGCCAGTGGACCTGTTTAGTATTCATGTAGAGACACGCGAACCCAAGGCGAAGGCTCGGTTGGACGATATGCTTCCGCGTTGGCTAGTGGTTAGACGCAGCAATAGCCTGTACCCAATAAACACAATGAAAACTATCAAGTCGGCTACAAAAATGTCGCAGCAACCGGTCTAATGAGAAAGTTGCGCGACACAGGAAAAAAAGTGTGATATCTTTTAGCAAAAACACTGAACTCCAAAGCGAAGAATTTCTAAATGAATGCTGGATGTAAGGTTTCATTTGATTGAATTCCAATCAATATGAGATGTCGCGGAGTTGGTAGCGCGTAAAATGATGTGAAATGCAATACGAGTGATAAGAGGAAGCCCACGAATGCGTCACTGTCTCATTAAGGGCCCGCTAGGTGAACAACAGAGGACAAACGACACCGGCAAAGGCACCCTACAGTAGGGTGACTCGACATCAATACACACAGGTTGGTTGCTAAGACATGCAAGAATTAATCGACGACGCCAAAGTGAATTAACAGAACTGCTCCTGCAGATGCATCAATGTTTCACCAAACCTTGCAGTATTCCTTAACAATCGAAAAATACATATATACTATTGGAAAGTCACAGACATTGACTTTCAGTATAAAGTCAATGCAATATATCGCCTACTTTGATTTAAAACACAGGCGAAAATTACGTGTTTTTTTTTTCGGAACGGCGTCCGTTGAAATGAACGATTCGAAGAGTATTAAATGTAGATCAAAAAAAGAATAATGGCACAGTAGACACAGGGCAAAAGGCTGAAACGAATGAATGCCCAAAGTCTACTATTTGAAACCTTCAGGAAATCGTCGAATTAGAATTCGCTTTCGATGGACGGTCTGTGTATGTGTGTGTTCGCCATTTTCCCGAAAAGCTCGCCGTGTATAATTCAATATGTATTGTGAAAAATGCCAGCAATAAAGGCTAGCAAATAAAGGCTGCTGGCTGGAAACGGGTAAAACAAAACGAATGTTGGATAAGAATGCCGTCTCTCTCCTTTGTCCAGAGAATTACGACTGTTGGAAAAACGCAAAACGGAAATTAGCTTTTTTTATTTGTAAACTGCGCTTTTGTATTTGTAACCTATTGGTTGGACGGTAAGACTGTGAGGTTATGGCATACGTGTGTTCACGGTTTGCATACGGGTGTGGAACAGTGCGATCACATGCTGACAGGCAGGACATCCTGTAAGAATCATGACGGTGTCGATAAGAAGCTCCCCGTGCCTATATTAAATATGGCCCGGCCGAGAATAACGTGTTTATTTATTGACACTCACTTTCGAATACGTATGGAATGTACTACTGTCCAATTTATTTTATAGAAATATTCAATAAAACATCTGTTCTTCAAATGCACAATATTCCAGCGATTTATACTCAGACGAGAATCAACAAATTCTAGGTTCATTTTTATTCTAGGTCTAGATTTTTCCTTTCTAAGATTGCGTATCAGTTGATTTTCAATGATTCATTGAATCTCAATTAATTGAGGCAACAAATAAAATCTTTATTTCGTCCTAACATTTCTAGAATCTAGACTAGACTCGTTCATCATATTTTTTCCTTGTTTGATGCAAAAAAAACTAAGTGTATTTGGTGAAAGTACCATATCTTTGCGTATTCTGAATAACAGAAATCCATTAACACATAAACAAATAAATATTCAAGCCATTAAATGCGGAAAATGTGAGAAAAAGACAATAAATCCGTATGGAATACACAAACGACGGTATGCGCGGGGCCGTTTTGATATGTTTCCGCATTCGCCAGTCAAGCGTTGCTGCTGTTCATTCCTTGTTTCAACACAACCAAAACGCACTCTTGATCCCGAAGGGTGGGCGAGTCGTTGTTGAATTTATAGTGCATTTAAAACGCGACTTTTTGTCATTGAGTAAAGAGATTTTTGATTTATGCAAATATGTACCAAGGGGTGGCGCTCGTCTCTGGGCGTACGCCTCCGGAATATCCCGGACTTTGGCCTCCCGGAACAGCTACTTTATAACGCCGAAGTGAGTTCTGACAGCAGGTTATACGAACCCCGTTTTTATTTTATATTTGGGCATATATAACGCTAGTTTCAAGTGATGGATTTCTACAAATATTCAATCCATGATTTCTATTCTTTATGAAATTTATTATCCACTGGGAAATATATAATAATTATTTGTTGTAGTCGCGAATAATTTGTTGAAGAATTTCCGTAAGGAATAACAAAATGCATGACAGTGTCTTGGCATTTTCTGGAGTATTTAGCGAATGCTCCCCAACTCCAGCCATTAATTAGTGAAACACCCCCCAGGGGGACTCTCATTGTTTCAGTTCCCCCCACCCCCCTTAAACTCTGAGTAAATATTAAGACTTGTCCGCACGCATTGCGTCTAACCTTACCTGTGATACCAGAGTACACAGCCGTACTCATCTTTGTCTAACCAACGCGGAAACCTCACAGTATCCTCGTCTACTCAACACTACACGCGCACGCTGTACACGCGTGCACTTGCCCGCTTAATTAATAAACCAACGTGCTATCTCCGTCCAACATATGGATTTACTATGCCGCTAGAAGCAGGGATAAGTTGGTAAAACATTGAAATAGACGCAGAATAACGTCTTACCGTTCTCCCGAGTAACTTTTCGCTAATTAGAACACTATGTAGATATAGGAAGGGGTTCCTCGAATTACACCCAAGTCATACCCATGCATTTAGCGTCTTACATAGCACGAGAAATGTGCGAGAAAAAGACGGAAACATTCGAGTTTGTCGCGGAGAATATGGTACCCAATATGCGCTAAGGATGCCCAAGTGATAAGACCTTCTGCAACTTAACACATATCAACGAATTGCAATTGAATTGCGTCCAAAAAGAGCAACATTTCGTTTGGTAAATTCCGTACAAATTTCGTTTATTATTTACTATACATTTATAAAGTATGAAATTCTGTGGATCTACATTCGAGTTCCGCTGCTTTGTAATTGTCTACGTCAATCTGTCACGTGACTCTTGTACCCTACGTAATCTAGAAGGCTCAGTGCTATTTAAAAAGCCACGTTTTCAAAAGGGCCGGGGCATGTTTGATTTAAAAATCCTCTCCTATCCGCACTCGAGTTGTGCCGGATGTCCTACATTTAGGGCGGCACGATCCACGATGCTGAACATAGCGTAGAGGTGACAATTTCAACCGGAATTCTCGTCTTAACAGGGCTGTCGTGAAAAATCTTGTTTCATTAACTGACTTTGAGGGTTTCCACTCGCCATCGATCCAGCTACGACGTACGTACGGTTCCGTGGCGATGTTTAATTATAGAACCGGCTGCGCGGGGAACGTGTGTCCTGAATTGTATGGTGAAAAAATACTGCTTGACTTGTAATTGCTGTCAGTGAAGCGAGCATTTGGGAAGGGGGAGCGGGGCTAACGCAGTATTGCCAACTAGATGTGTGTGTATATGGAAGGGAAAGATATTATCAAGTCGAAAATAAGAAATTTAACGAGAGTTTTTGATTGAAAACTGTTTCACACAAATGATATTAGTTTCTTAATCGAAATATAAAGATAGTTAATTTTTCAATCTCGATAGAGATTTAACTAGAGTTATGCTAGATATTATTTGGATAGTTCGGGGGCTATATTTTTTTTATTCCCTTGTATATTTTGAAATATCAAATGGGGAGAGTCACGATACCTTTGCATTTGTGAGACGTATCCATTTTTAAACATTTTCAGGGAGCAAACCTCCAAGGTGTATTAGGTAAACCAGTAGCGGGACGAGGAGTAGTGGGGTGTTATGAGAAATGGATGACGATTGGCGGGCAAGCGAACAAGCTATCGCGACATGATTACATATTCAGTCTTGGCATTTTGGCTAATGTAAAAATACTTTTTGCCATCTGCATGTAACGAATAATTAATGATGAATGCGAGGCGCTCGATCTTTGCACGGGAATGGGCGAGTCGGAGACGTAGACTGACGACCTCCTCCCACCCGCCCGAACCCCGCACCGCCGTGCTCGCATCCATTATTGAGAAATGTGGCTCAGCAAATTCATGAGCAGAAGCCCAGGGTTATTACGGCGTACGGAGTACAGCGCGGATTGAATTTTTAAGCTTTAAAGGAACAACTTTTTTATTTCCTCTTCATCTACTTTCAGCCACTGGTGTGTGTAGCAAAATTTGGGCGAAAAGTAATGTGAAATTTATAAATAAATACAGAAAGAACATAACAAATCCATATGGAAAAACAAATTCATTTAGAAATTCAAAATACTCCTAAATATGTGAATCAAACCATGCCATACAGCACCCTTTGGTATGTCTACATTGTTTGACCTATCCAATATTATCGATTACTCGCAATCAATTCATTACCAATGACCCGTTGTTCTGCGCCAAACAACAAAATATTCTGCACGGAAATATTAACGTCAAAATCTTTCGCATCGCCATTTTATTGAAGACGATGTTCGGCATCGCGACGCACCTCGTCTTGCGGTTGGTTTGCGGTCAGAGGGCGTGGCTGCGGTTAAAATCAGCGACGGTGATTGGTCGACAGACACTTGCGGTTGCACGTATGTGGTTTGATTATTGCCTGGCACGTTTTTATTGGAAGATCCCGCGTCAAAAGGCTACAGCTCGTTTCTGCGGTTTACGAGCGCGCACATCTTTAATTAAATTTAATTAACGCGTTCACCTGTGTGCCCTAATTAACCTGCAATTATAAATTCCGGACCATTCGTCATTCGATAAACAGCGTCATACATTATGACACACAAATATGTGGAATATTTTTTTCGCTGGAATTTTTTTGTTTGTTTTTACAAGTGTTGTTTCCTGCGAGATGTCGGCTGATGTCTTTGAGGAGTACACGACGCTCTCTGTGAAAGAACGGCTGAAGTTTCCTACAGCTTATATACTTTGCAGAGACGCGCGACGCCGTTAAAGAAATCCCCCACTCCGAGAGCGTCTTAAAACAAACACGGACCATGGTAGAAGACGACCGAATCGCACCGGCTGTCTAAAGAAATCGATCTTCTAGCAGAAACAACCATCGTGGACTTTACATTAAACATGAAATACAAAATATAACAACAAATATTCAACAAATGCGTGTTGAAAATTAGCAATCTGAAATTTCATGAAAATATGTCTTTATTTGTGATTAATGCCAAATGTCAAACAATCTATTGAGTTGAAACTTCTAAATATTAAGATATGTAGATTATAATACAAAACATACTAAGAATACAGCTCGATACTAAATGGCACTACTAGGAGCTACTAAATTTGACACTGGTACTATAGAAAATTGTGTATATATATATAGTATTATTATAGTAACGGGGTCATTAGTATCAAGCAGTTATATTTATTACTGTAAATATTTATTTTCATTCGAAATAGACAAAAATATGTAATGCATATCTATTTTCATCGTCAGGTGTCTTGTTAATTTCTATAGTGTATTCAAATCCATATAGAAGTGACGTCACTTCCGTAACTTTTATTCAGTACATGCACAAAACAAGCTATCTCTTTTCTACACACTTGACTCGTATAAATCGTATACATCGTATTGTCATAAGGGGCGGGGCTTCCCAGGAATTCGTTTGTTTTTTATGACGTCACTCCTGTATGGATTTGAATACACTTTAGTTTTCCCTTAGGTAAAAGCGCCGGTTGCCGAAGATAGCCGAACTCTGTCGAACGAGCGTGCACTTAGCATGGTACAGATGTCCGCTCCTTAGGACTTTTCCCCTAGAACTTTTCTCACGAGTAACCTTAATACAATATTTCGCTCCTTTAAGAAAGCAGAGCGCCCGTCGTCTTTCCTGAACCCGGCGTCCTCCGCCAGATAACACTACTGTAGTATATTTAACAAAATGCGAATTTTTTTTTTTAATTATTTTAAAATTATTACTCTCCCTGTCCTATAATAATAGCAGCAGTCGATGAATTTAATTTGTCCTATGATAATAGATAGCAAAAGAATATAAATACAGAATGCAACATTTATTATCAAAAAAGTAGATTAAATAAATTAAAAATATTACTTCTGATCATTGTTTTCAATCTTCAAATAGTTTCTTGATTTTCCGATAAATTCGTTACTGCTTTTTAAACTTGCAGGTAGGATTGTAGGTGATTGCACCTTTCTGTAACTAGCATGAGAATATAGGAGCTTGTCGAACAAGAATTGGACAATCGCAACTAAATCTTTGCTAGAAAACTCTTTTTTCTTCATCTTACTCTTCCTAATTTTGATCAGCGGTGAAATTGGAAAAATCAGTTCTATTTCATAATAATTAGGGTAAACTAAAAATAGACAGATGTCTCAAAACAAAATGCCAAATGTCATGGAACGTTGATTATCATTGAAGACTACAACATAACCTAAAACTGCATTCCCCAATAAGTCATTTTTACATATTCACTTGCTACTGTTATTATGTGACAGAGGGAGTACATTATTTAGTCGTAACAAAACATCACTTCTGTCTTTTTCCAAGACTAATTCATGCATTTATTTTCTATTTAAATATGCTCTTCTGAAACACATTTTTAGAAATTACCTCGCTTTGATTCATATAAAATATGTATGTGAACTATAGTATACCGTGTGTCTCACGACGATCTACACATAGGAACGTTGTATACGCTCTTGATCGAGAAATATTAATTTGATCGTTTTAGTTTTTTACAATTTAGACAGTATAATTGTTAATTTTATACTTACTATTTTATTTCCTTTGATATTCTAGTATAATTTTGTAACATTTTCGATGTAATAGTACATTTTCAACGAATTTAAATGTCAAATTGACATTTCAATTACAAAAAAAAAAAACAACAAAAACAACCATATTATGTGTAGATCGTCATGACTCATGAGACACACGGTATATTTATTACATTGTTGGTTGAAATCACAGATGGTAAATGGTGGTAATTTCTCCATAAATAAAACCCTTGAAGCGGCGATATAGTCCAGGGTTGGTCATACGAATTTCCTATGCAATTTGAAGTAATAACCGTTCTTCATTCCAAGTCCCTGGCGCCTACCTTAACAGATCCGTGTATATTTCTGCGATTGCTGGTTGTATTTTGTTATGTACGTGTGTATGTTGGTACCCGTGCTTCGGGGGAATCCTGGGTTGGGGGTGGGGGAGTGGGGGGTCATAAGGACACGCGAAGGGTTAAGACACGGTTCGTGTTAATCAAGCAGCCGACCTCATTATTGTACCTCAGGGTATACCAAGCGTCTTACATCCCAGTATGCTCCAAGCCTTCAGGGACGCTACACTCTTACAGGCCCGTATCAGAAAATTCCCGCGCAAACATTTCCATCGCTGAAAAATATTATCGCTGCTCAGATAATTCGAACAATCCGTTATTAATGTTACATATTTCAACAGACATTTAATGTTTTAAAATGTTACGTAAAAGGAGTTGTAGTTATAGTTCAAAGGTAACGAAATACAACTGAATACGGTACTGTTGAGATAAGCATTATAGCTCACGTTGAGCTAGCGGATATGCATAAACATTAAGTACACACGGAGTAGTCGCTTATATTTTGCTTTATTGTTTATGTTTGCCGTTGGTATTAATTATGCAGGACCGTAGCAAGGAGAGGGGCGGGCGGGAAATCTTAGCGAGCGCATCTGGTTATTAAATAATTTCACACTCACCCCCCTGCGCCGAAGATTAAAGCATTTACGTGAGGTACATATTTGGCAAGTTTGGCACACTAAAATTGATTACTAAATGGATGTTATTACTTAACGCGGTGGTGGCTTCATTTTGTCTTAAATGTATTACACATATACAGGTTTTGTGATGAAATATTCAAGTACACTGGAATCTCGCCGTACGGATCATGCTTGAGGCTACACATTCTCAGAATAATTTCAACTTTACGAACGGATCCGTGGAAAAAATAATTCAGCAACCAGCAGTACACCATTTCCGATAGAAAATTAACACAAGGTGACAATACAATAATTTGTTATTAATATATTAGGTTATAAAGTGACTTGAGGTGAATGAAAATTATTTGTTCTTGTATTGGCAATACTGCGCAACAAAATATATGTAATATTGTGCTAGATAATTTAATAAATTTGTTTACTTACCACTACAAATAATGTACACCCATAGTTTACAAAAGTTTCTTGGCACAAATACACTATACGCGCTTTGTAATTTTAGTTTTAACAATGCATCGGACCAAACAAAAGTTATGACAGGTTCAGCAAAATATCACACACTGTTTTACCGATGCAAGCACGGGGCAAAAAACAATCACACTGCACTGAGGTTATCTACATTGTAACTGCACTAAGAAGTAATGACAAACAAAAATGATAGTTGATCAAACTGGAATATACTAACAATATAACATATAGTGTAAATAATATGAATTATAAACTAGGTTAAGTTCGATTCAAATGAAGAGATTTTGTTTTGTACTTCATAATCACTGTCATTAGCTGAGGCCCGTGTTTCTAATTAGTAAATATTTACGCAGCAACAACCGTTGTGTGAACTGAAAACGATCCGTGCACAGACCAGGTAGACGTTATATGCACAACAGAGTGAGAGAACTCAGTCATCAGACAGAATATCAACCGCTATACGTGGTAATTCATCAGGTAATTTGTGTTCAGAGGCATACAGTTGGCAATATCGCGCATCGACGCTATGTTCACTGTCCTTGTCACTCGTCCACACAACAACCAACATCGCTGCATTCATGTACGTAGTGGATTCGTGCATCGTAGTGACTGTGATAGCCACGTTCTCGTTGGCAGTGTTGCACAACAACACAGGCGAAAGCACATGTGTACACCCTGTGTATGGTACGTACGTGTATATCACATTTAATCGACAGGAGCCGGACGGTCGTTAGGGTTACTGCTAATTAGTGGTGGCAGGTGTGTCCCATAGAGACCAGTGTTCTATCGGTAACGAGACCGGTACAGGCTTAGCTGAAATTGTCACACGAACTGGTTCCCATATGAACTGGTATTTGGAACTGGTCGCGGATGGAGAACAAACTAAATGATGACAGAACGGGAGTTGATTAACGTATTGTTCCAGTACTTTTAAGGTTAGATTCAGTGATTATAACCTAACAAATAGACTGACAGCAGTGAGGGTGCTTGTAAGTATATGTACGTGTTTTTATGTTATGTTTGTAAGCTATATAGCAGGGTGAACAAGATATTTTTGCAGGTCCCGGCGGCATGTAAAATATTCCGTAGACCGGCATAAATATTTCAAAGAGAAGTTGCTTAAAAACTCTCGCAGAATCCGAGCTAGGAATGTTCCGTCTGTGAAAATATGGTGGTAAAATGTGGGGGGGCATGCGCGCGGTCAGGGGGGCGGCAGACGCCTTGACCGCACCAAGCTAATTTTACTAAAACTTTTCTGTAGTAGATATTTGAATATTTCATATAAAGCTTCGCCACGGAATAATTTGTGAAAAAGACATCAAACACGAGCTGCCATTGGTGAAACATAATTTCATGTTTTAATTTGGTACAAGTTAATTTTAAACTCGGCATTAGCAACAAGCTAACATAAATTCGCTTTATTTTTGAAATAAATAATCATATCTTACCTTAAATATTCCCGCTGTTGGTTTATACAGAAAAATGGTGATTGAATAATGAATAACAACAATATTTTTTAATGACAAACTATATTCTGAAAGGTCAATAAATTATAATATCGTTGTTTTTTTTTTTTTGGACAAACTTAACTTAACTAGTTACAACATATTTTACATACGATATTATGAGTACATAAAGTTTAATAACACAAATATTAGTATTCAATACCATCAACATATTAAATTGAATTTAAATGCAAATTGGCACACGAGTAAAACGTAAATTAACTAAAATCAGCAGCCTCATTAACATTGCAAGAATATTGAAATCGAATAATAACATAAACAATCACATTTTATAGTCACACATTATTCCCGTAACAAAATTGTTCTTTATATCGTGTTATTTTAGTTATATTTCGCAGAGAGCAGGTTATATGATCGGGAATAAGAATGTGTATCTTTGGTATTTTTTTAGTATTTATACAGTACATATTAATAGTATTATAATACAACGGTGTTAATGAACGTTCCTAAGTAGTTCAACAACACTTAGTACCTTTTTTAATTACAATAATATCACTACTTGGGTTATATTACATTGCACTGATTTGGACGTAGCTATATCATTCACAGGGTTTCACAATGTCTGTTAAAATTCCAACAGAAAAAACAATTGTATTATAAAAAACAAACATAAAACAGAGAACAGTAAAATCGGGACAAACTAAATTCATAATCATACCGTGCTTTGAGTCTGGAAGGATTAGTTGAGCACATGTTTATTTAATAAAATTATTCATTAGTATCAACTTCACTTTGCGAGAGACACATTTCACGTGTTGATAAATGTTTAATAAGGTCTCCAAACTACTGCGTCACTGTTCTGCGCCGGACCCCGTGGTACGCCATTGTTAGTGAGGCCACGCGCATGCGCGTTCTCATCTTGTCTTGAAGCTGCGGCTGCGCACGACGTTACACTGTTTGTCAACAGCAGATCACTGCCGCCGCCACCGTTCATTTGTCTGGTGTTGGACGTTGACAACTGATCCATGACTGATTGCAAGTCAGCATTGTGATGTGCCTGGGTCGTGTGCGAGTGCAACGAATGAAAGTTATGCGTTTGATTGGCGGCCGAATACAGTTGTGAGTACAATAAACTTGCCGGCAGGACGGGATACAATGAGTTATTACAGTTTGCACTGGCATAGGACGAAGTGGGAACGGCCGAGTTCTGATGTGGAGTTGGCATCAGGGAGAAATTCGAATTGTTCCCCACATGATTCGTGCCCAAACTTGTTTGTCCTGTCAGAAGATCATCCTGGACAGGACTCTCGGCAGCACTGGAGTTATCTGACAGCGATCGTGGGCCGGATATGGCAAAATCGGCGGTGTGGTTACTGCTGGGGTAGCGCGGAACTAACAAGGACGATGCATGACCTGGTTGTGTATGGTTTGTGTGGTTCTGTGTCGTGACTAGACCAAGATGTTGATCAAGATCTGTGGCCGTTGTGTCTGGTAATACTGCAGAACCAAACATACAAATATAATCCACACACCGTTTACCAACAAAAAACATTATCTACTTACATGAAGTCACAGCAGAACTCGAGCCGAATGCATCTTGTGTTGTTGTTTGATCAGGCGCCGAGCCTGAGAAGCCAAGGGCTGGTGTATTGAATTGAGGTGCTGTAGGTGCTGCACATGAGCCTAAGGAGCCTGGCGCAAGATATGTGGAGTATGCTCCGGCTGCACTGTATCCCCAGTGCGAATTGGAAGTGCTTAATCCAAATTGTGGCATATCTAGATAAATAGGAAAAATGCATGCGTCATTTCATTATTTGACAGTACACCCAAGCCTCGTTTTACGGCCCAGATACGGTCCGGAAAAGTTGGCCGTAAAGCGAAAAGCCGTATAACGAAACAAGGATTTTTTTTCACGAATGAAAAGTGCCATAATTTAAAAAGGCAGTTATAGCAAAGGTTGGGAGTACTGGCGGTAGAAAATGTTTAGAATAATGCTGAGGACAGTAAGACTGTGTAAATGTTCATCAGTATTCAGTATAATATCACCGTGGCCGTTGATACTACACGAACTGGCGTGTTTACCAAGATCAAAGAGCGCGTGTATTAGCCTAGGGCCTACGGTCAACATTCGGCCTCTGGCCGGTCAACATGCGCCAGGAATCCGAAGCTTTGTATACCGGTAAACGTCCGTTAGTCGTTCCGGAAACACATAGCCGTTGCGTTGCATCTTGTCACTCGGTTCAGTGTCTAATATTGCAACACTAGCCACAAATATTGCCAGCATGCGGACTTGAACAAAACGAATGAAATATTAAACTAAATCGACCATCATTTTGAAAGCTTGGTAACCGTGTCAAAACTAGTGTACTATTCTGTATATTAATATCAACTGAATCCGGATAATGACTGTTGTATTTCACGAGAGGTCTCTCATAAAATACGTAATTTGTGTCATGGACAACACACAATATGAACATATATTATTTGATTTATGCTGCTGGCTTGTCACTGCCAAAGACGAAATTTCTAAAGTAACAGCGAAGTATAACTGGTATTTTACTTTTGAACCCAATCATGTTTTGATTTCCATTTAAAATGTGTCACATAATCTGTGGTTAATTAATAACGATATTGAAACTGAATGCGGATCTGTGTGCACCGAACAAATTCACGTTAATTTAAAATTGAAAAACGGAAAGGCAGTTAAACATCGAGGGCCCGTTTTGGTCGGTCGCGGCAGTGCAGCTGATGAGTTTATCGATCACATTGCGGTTAAAACAAATCCAATAATAAAACAGGTTGTAATGTACTTCAAAACGGACTACACATTGCCCGTCATCAGGTGCACTGCACATGATGCCAACCATTCCTATGAATCATGTTACACTCAACACCAAATAACAGACGCACAATATTAAAACGCCTAACAGAGCACTTCACGAATGTTGTCATGTTGTTGTAATAGCAAATGTTATTCAGTACAATCACTACATAGAAATAAGTTAGAGGTTTTCAGGTCTTAGACCGTTACTCACTTTGACAGTTCCCAATCGGTGGCATTCGGAATCCCGATAGTGGATCCGAGGTGGCGAAAGGAAACGGCCTTTGTCCAAAGGCAAAATGGAACTGTTGTTGTTGCCCTAGAAGAGACAGCACTAAATTAGCCCTAGAGACTGTTCTGCTCCGTCACAATTATCAAACTACTCTTCTGCAATCGAACATGATGTATTCTTTCTGCTATTAACAAACTATCAAACATCCTTCCTAACGCTTGCAAAATCATTTCCAACGCAGTAGTGATTTGCGTTGCTATTATTACGATGCTCAATTGTTAATGACATATCCATAATTTAATAAGCACGTTCGACGGGAAGTTCTACAAATCACTGTATACAAGTTCGTACTTGTTATACCGACTTGTATCTGCCCGAGTTTCGAAGGATTAGGTGTTCGGGTCTCGTAAGACGTGGCGCGGAGGACGAGCGGTAGGGCAGGGGGGGACAAGAGAGAGTAGTGCGCAAAGTTCGTGGTAACACCATTTGGCATTAGACATAACGAAGTTTCAGCCCGTTATAAGGCGTTTCCTGGATGTCTCCTTGCACGGAACCGCAGGACTCGTGGTTTCTTAATGCGGCACATGGCGGACGGTTAGTTATATCTATGACCCCCCCCCCCCCGCACAGACTTATGATTTAGTGACGCGCACAGAATGCAAGCATTCGTCCGCGACACCGAGCAAACATTCTGCGGCAAGTACACGACACATTGTGTATATTTGGAATTAATCGTGCTCGCCATATTTTATTTGCCAATGTGTGCTCTGGTTTAATTCATTTAATGATTCCTTGCTGATGTCCAGCATCATTTGCACGGTGCATATATTCTGATCTACATAATTATTGTTTTATCAATGGTGAGGACGAAAACAGATATTGTTATCAGTTGATGAATAACGTTAAATTATGTAGGATGGACTAAATTTAGTATTGGATCGAATAAGGAGACTTATGCTTAATTACATTTTCAGTTTAAGTGTGTGTATCCGTGGGTGGTCCAAGGCTACTGGTTCTATGGTATTGTAAGCATGTTTGTGCATCTGTTTCTGTCGGCAGTCTCTTTTATGTTGCTTATTCCACGTGCCTGCCTCCTGGTTCCGTGTTAGACTATTTGTTTGTTTTGCCATCTGTAATATGGACATTATTTGACAAGCCATGGAACAACCAAATCTAATAGAGAATATTGAAATACATTGTGTTCTCCTGTAGCACGCCAAATGGAACACGCAAGAAGCCACACACGCGCCTGCGCAAAGTAGGGTTAGGTTAAACTTAAAACAATGTCGATGTAATTGTGCACTTGTCAATGGCAGTAATGAATATCTCGCCGCGAGCCCTGCCACTCGCCTGCAACCGAAAATCCGTACAGAATTAATTGTGTTTCCGCGAACTATATATTAATTAACGTCCGCACCAGGCTCCGTCGACAGACGGACACTTTTCGGGTGACACGTATTAGATTAGGGGGTCGGTGTCGCACCACTTGCAACCGAGCGCCAAGCTTGGAGCGTCGTCGAGATGAGATGCGAGTCCGTGGCGATAGAGAGAGAGAGAGAGGAACTGAGCGAGCATGAGAACATACATGTGCGTGCGTGTGAGTGAATGAGAGGGTGAAAAGGGGTTTCCAATGGATCGCCTGCCCGTCCGTCTCGATACACTCCACTGAAGCAACACTATACGAAACTTGTAATTCGAAGGGTTGACGATTTTGCCAAACCCAGACGACAACAATAGACACACGATGTAATGGTAAATATTGTGACATGTTTAATGTAAAACACCCCAGCGGTATGTCCTTCTATAGACTGGTTAAATCTGTCAATAAAAATAACATGTTTACGATAAATTAACGCTTCCAAATATCATTTGAATCTGAGGTAAACTTTTGGACTAGATGAACATGCAAGTGTCAATTTTGGAAGGAATGTTCGTGCTCGTTTTGCAGAGGAATACACGGATACTTTTAACGCTTGCGTCGATTTACACAGAAGTTGATGTTTGTCAACTGGGACACAGTGCACTCACTTCGCGTGGGACCGCTACAGCTGCCTGGAGGACGATGCGGTCTGCAGACACCCTAGGCGTCCACGACATGCTACCGCCCCACGCTATACACATTCACACACACACACACACACACACACACACTCCTGTCATTCTGCTGCCACTGTTACAAGCCAGCACGATGTCCAAGTCTTCCACAATACGGCTGTATCACGCACAATAGAAATTTATCAACTTGCTCAATAAGTGAGGCCTCGCTATTTGAAGAAACTTGAGTAATCTTTCATTTTCACAGTTTCAATTGTTTGTAGAAAAAAATAATGAAAAGGTACAGTCTTACCGGTGAATATTATAAATTATAATAAAATTTCTCATCCTCTTTTAAACTGCAGTGTTAGGTAATCTTGTTTAAAAGTAATATTTATTTATTTCCACTGATTTGCCGTGAACGAGCCGACAAAGAATACCACAGTAGCATTAGCTTATAATAATCCCATCAGAGGGAACAGTAAGAGCATGAAAAGAGCAGCCGGCCGTCAAACTATTTTAAAACACACATACGCATACTTTCAACAAAAGAGTCAAAGAAATTCTCACACAATGTGCGGGGCCATCTTGAAAGGAACCGCAAGTACATATTCCTCCATACGCTTGCAAACGCATCGACAATACGCTCGCCGAACATTGTGTTGTTGTTCTTTCGTCTTTATTACGGCTAGCATCCTTGTCGTGTAATATTAAAATAAACACCGTGTAAACGATACTGTTGTGCAAGCCGACTGCACACCTCCCTCCTCGCCCTGCCAGGCACCCCCTCAGCCTGTTATTAGTTTCTTGTAGAAGCGACAGGAGCGCGGTGTTTCGTATAAGCCTTGTTCTTGAGGACTTAATAATATGTTTGCCCGGCTTAACCTTTGTAAGGGATACTTAAAATAAAGTTACCAGTATTTTAAGGTACACGTTGTGGACTTTTTAGACTATACCATCAGAAGAGGGGTTGCGGGGGGCTACCGTGGTAAGCGAGAGATTATAATTAGTGTGTTTGGTCTGCGCATGCGGAAATGCTACTGATGAACACTACCGTTTCGGTTATTTCAAACCGTTCCTGATTTTAAGAGGGTTGTTTCAAATTATAGGCAATTATTTAAATTACCAAATTGCACTCTACTGTGTGTTCTCTCTCCCAATAATGTGAGTCTTCACTTAAAAACAGGCCGTAAAATAATTTAAACATGCGTAGAAAAAAAGATCAAAGAGGTTACATATGCGGACAAAGCATAACAAGAAACACACACACACAGAGATTATAAAGACTGGTTTTTGAAGGGAAATTAAACAAAAATATGGTCCAAAAAACAGAATATGGAAATCGATAATGAACATATGAGAAACACACGTTTCTGTTTCTAGATGGCTCTTGTGCTTAACCGAAATCGTGACCAAAGAACCCACCGTCAGAAGTGTTGTACAAGGTAGACCAAACAACCGCTACTTCAGAATCTATTTATACGTGAAAATCTACACTCACATCCACTCAAAACAATATAAATCCCCCGCACGAACGTGCAAACAAACAGAAAAATATACATATAGTCGTTTCCAAGCCTGGTGGTTCACATTCCATTCCAGGCAACAGTTTCACTGGTTTAAGATATTTTTACGTAGAAAACACAATGACTGACATTCACACTAACGGCTTTACTAAGGTGTTACTAAATGTCTCTACTAAATTTGATACTGTTGCTAAAAAAAATACACAATTTAACACTGTCAAATTTGGGAAAAAAGAGTTTAGTAACCCTTGGTAGATTCGTAAGTATCAGTCGATGTGTTTTGCGCAAAGAAGAGAATTCATTCTGACTTACTTGTTTTCGAACGCGGTTCTCGGGGTCCGTCAACGGTCACTTTGATCGCTTTATTGTAGGTAGCGACTTGGGGTGGACTTGTGGAGACCATGATTGTTAAGGTGAAACTTTTACCTGCAAAAATGGAAAGAAAATTATGATAAATGACAGCAGTCGTTACTGTAACTTTTCGTGTTGATGTTTTGACGTCTATCTTTCATAATGTTTGGTTCATTATAAATATGAAAGATAATAAATGACAAGTAATTATTGTTAATGATGGCACGAGTAAAAATTTATTTTTAATATGTAATAAATATAATTACAACTGATGTTTTAAATGGGCAATGCGTGTTTCATGTTTGTGCAGAATATTTGACATATTGCAGTTCAATCTTTTATAAAATTACTAGGTTTATAACTATTAAAAAACTTTCATTATAAATGTAGTGTCACTGTAGATATTCGACAGGGTGTTCTTAAAGTTAAATTCAGCGTCAGATCTGTTGGATATTTCCAAGTATATAAATACTTTTCTTCTGTCATATTTGTTGGCTGCTTGGGTACTTATCGTATGTCAGGTTAGGTTATACGAATATAAAGAATGATTGTGACAGTCAGGTTGGGGATTTCTTATGTATATGCGCTGTTCGTGTTTGTTATGAAATGTGTCCGACGCGTTGGCCTGGAGTACTCGTGCACCGACGGCACGCCAGGCGGTGACTGGCACGGGGTGTCGCGGTCTACCTAACTTAACCTCTGGGTTAACCCAATCCATGATCGCATGCATGCCAACTATGCAATATGTATCTCTCTCTTTAGTCTGTATGTCCACACAATTATCAATATTTTACACAACTTAACCTTAAATTTACTGCATTGCAACAGTATTCAAAGTTTGAATACTATTTCAATGTTTTGTTATTAATAAGAAGTAATATTTCCATTTCATGAACTCGTCAATTTTTGTAAAGATCACAATCGTTCATTATCAACAATGTCTTCTGTTTGAATCTCAAATACAAAAAGGAGAAACCATTCTATCAAATTAAACCTCATCTGCCAATGAACATATGTCTAAATAAATATACATTATATCGTGTTATTAAAATATGGAAACTTCAATGCTCGGTTCCAAAACATTTGACATATCTTCAGAAGAAGAAGACTACATTCTGTATTATTAAATCTACTTTCCAAATGAGCAAATATAAAAACTGACACTGCAAACGAACAATATGAATTATACATTTTTCATTTGTGAAGAGTTCCTTGCAAAGCCGACGGCTGACACATGTTAAACAGATTAATCTATTACCAACCGCGGAAAAAAAGTATCCCTGCAAACGAGAAAAAGGTAAATGTCAACAACGCCCCCGTTCCGCGCCCCCCACGGCCGTCGTAAAACAGTGAGTGAGTGAGGGTGGTTTTGAGGTAACACACAAAACCATAATAGGCAGGTTTAGCACATCAAATATTTCGCATTTTTTCACAACTGGGAAAAAAAAGCCCGCGCGCTGACGAACGGACGAGTTTTGTACACATTTATAATTCATGGCAACAGTTTTATAGAGCGATGCGGTAACCGGTGGACAAGCGATTAACCGTTACGGATCGATAGTGCTTGATTAATACCATGCACCGGTACTAGATGGATCAACACAAATTACGCACGCTGAACAGTGTTTAGTTCTATTACAATTTCATCGTTACATGCTCACTGCGAATGTCCATTATCGCGTAGCTAACATACTGTGCAAACATGTCCGCTCAAATAAAATATAATTAACTATCCACTATTTCGAACAATTGTGTCCACATGTGTGTACAATATTCCATGTAGATTCTGTGTTTTACATTATCTCTGCATACATATATTTATGCGTGTGTGTGTGTGTGTACTTGTGACCACTGTAATGCGTGCTATCACGTACTGTCCTCACAACAAACACGTCAACACTTGCAAAGAATTTTTAATTAACAATCTATCATACATCTACGTACATATGTACATTTGTATGTTTATACTTTTATTACTTAATTTCCGAAAGAGTGTTCTCCAGTTTTCCAAAGTTATAAAGTCATAAATATTATTAATGAAACTAATACCAACAGACGGAAATAAAATTCAGAGCTCGCGCGCGCGCTCATCATTTCGGCTGAAAACCGACAAATTTAAAACGGGTAATGGACGATGAAATTGAATTAAAACGAGTTAAAAGTCCCGCGTTTCAGCTGCAGCTATTCAGCCGCCGGTCCGGTACCGTTTATAGTGCCGTAATGTGACGCCAATGCTGTGCGGTTATACGGTTTGTGTAAAAATATTTACAGAAATTTGATGCAAACACATTCACTACGGCAAACATACCATTATATATTCCTCTATAACTTGAGATTCTACGACAACGGATAATACTTCAAATTGAGAATGAACATAACCTAGATTTTATAACTGAATTTTAAATTTGTGACAAGCAATATTGAACAACAATCTAAGTAAGTACAACTTTGCCTCAAAACATATTTAGTTGTGGATTAGTTGCTTCAGAACTAAACCATCGTCGCGACTTTCAAAATATTAATTGTCTAATCTCCACGATACGCAGTCTTACATATAATCAATTCGGGGCACTTGGCTGCTAATCCTGGTACCGTGGCGTAAGATACTAAACAGTACACCTAACCACACTCCCTAACATTGACGGTCGCTATATTCGTCTAGGCCTGGTGTCGTCTTTCGATCCGCGTTGTTAATAGTTATAGCAGGGATGAGTATGATGTAGGGTTTGAGTGCCCCAATATCTTCTACCTCCATGCCAGTGATATCTACATGGAAAACATGTGTTTTTCAAACGTCAAACTCCACGGAATTCGACCAGAAACGCGAAACGAATGAATATGGTTGAACTGTTTCAGTCTGTGTTCTCTCTATTGTTTCATCGATCCGTAACAAACAACTGACAATCATATGCACACATCACGCACGCATAAACTCCCTCTGTTTGATATTTGACTGTATTACGTGTGCAACGGACAAACTAGAACGACATACTCGCACGCGCATGTACAGATTTACGACTATGAAGGATTTTTACCATCAAGTAATTTATGTTCTCTCCACTGTTGATATTTGGTGATCCTCGCCTGTGAATTTACCACGTGATCCAATGAAATTGACAATTATATTTTCTACAAACAGTAGAACAACATACATATGTTCTGTTTCTTTTAAAGAAATGAAGAATCTAATTGGAAGAAAACCAACATTTTGTCGGATGTACGCTCTTATTGAGATTTCCCAAGACGTATACGTTTTTCTACTTAGATCGGTCGTCGTCTATTTCTTGTACCAGGAAGGAACCCACGCTACAATTGTCTTTGCTTACAGAGACTTGAGCAGACAATGGTACATGGCATTCAACATTATAATCCAGAGTTCCCCGCGGGGCACGGAACGTTGGGGGCGGCTATGTAAATGACTTTAAACACTAGTTGCAGGATTATCCTCAAGATTCGCACCTTGAGCCGGGATAATTAACACTGGAAATCCCATTATCGAGGACCTGCGTTGGATCACAATTTAATTCTTGCGTCGAGAACAGACCGATTAACACACTGCGTGATTAATTTTCTGAACAGCACCAAAAAAAAAAACAGTTCACGAGGTGAAAATGTCCAATCTAGTTGCGTCAATTAATCTGACACTTTTTAATGAAACGGTATGTTAACGAACAAATGAGCTGAACAGGATCTTGAGATGTTTTTGAAAGATTTCAAATTGAAATGAACGAAATACTTTATGTACTTTTACATAAATTAATAGTAAACACATTGCCACAACTAATCAAGCGAATTATTTGTACATTCCTGGGGAAAAAATTGTGAAAGTAAAGGGCTGTTCACGCACATGTAACATGACAAAACGGCAAAACGAAACTAATTGACACAGAGGGTGGTTTATAAAAATATTATCATGTCAGAACTTTAGGTTAAATTTTAAATAATCAGAGCAGAGGCTGACAGATGTCAGTTTGGAGTGAGGTTCTCGCCGTTTCACACACGGAAAAAAGGATCGTCGAATCAATCGATGCATTACGTGTAATATACTAGCGTCTGTATATGAGTGACTACAACCGCTATCATTGTGAAATAATACAGCAACATTGTCAACGGAGTCAGAGATATCAGGGGAGATTTTTCTCGTGTTTTGCCGTGCGCGCGCGCGCGCGCGTCAAGCTTTCAACAAGACTGCCCTAACGGCGAGGAACGACGAGGAAAACTTTTAAAAGTTTCAAGTCCCGCTCGAGAAAGTTTTAAGACGTCGCGACCAGCGTTCATATCTCCGTCGTCGGTGTTTCTCAATCTAGTTCACACTAAGTACACGCTCACCTCGGCCGCTTCGACCAACGAATCTCAAGTCATTGAATTTCGCCACCTGATTCTTCATGACGGCCGTGCAGTTTCTCAGCTCCGCACAGTAATTCTCATCGTTACCGGCACGTACAGTGACCACGGTCCCGTCGCCTACGTCGCCGAGGGCCACCACCTTGAACGCCACCGGTAACGTCTTGTTGGACCGCCAATGCGGCGGTAAAACGGTGCACACGAAATGTGGACTGCCCGTGCGAACAAGTTCGCCTGGATGCTCCGATAGGAAATCGCCCAGCGTCCGTTCAGCGAGTATGTCGGACGTCATCTTCGTGTAGGTGTCGTTCAGGACATTGGTGCCTTCCGGCGAGGAGGCCGTGCCCGTGGCCGTCTGTGTGTTGGATGTGAGGTGCATGTTGCCGCCTCCGTTTGTCGTATCACCGGCCGGTTGGACGGACTCGCGGCAACTCCTCAGGCATTTCTTGCGACACGTGTCGATGGATTCGTTCACCGTTCTGGCGAACGACAAGTACCTACATTTTAGTATTTCTGTCTAGCATCTAGTAGCAACTGATAACGCCGAATGCGCAACTGTTGACGATGTAGCACATGTAGGATCCTCGTACTGCGTTACTCGTACTGAGTACCGATGACGGCTGATCTGGTCCGTCGCTGATGGATGTGCCACACGTTCAACCCGACGGTTGCTAGGTTACCAGCGCCAATGACGTAATGTCAACACTTTTTCTGAATGAATTTTTTCACCCAAAGGTGGGGATGAATAAAAATGGTGGTGGGTGTCACAACGCGGTTGAACTTTACAAATGACAATGTAATGCGCATCCGTCACAGTCCGTCAGCCGGTGTACGTAGCACGCGCGAACACGCGCACGGTAAATGCACACACACGGTCGGTTAATACACTCGGAAGCTCGTGCACACAACTGTCACTGAATAAATTAACACGTGTGATATACTCGCCAGAGAAGAGATCCCCGGCTAAGCCGCGAGAATGTCGTCAGAGTTCAACACGACAACCGGCGACGACTGAAAGACACAAACAACACAGTCACACGCGCTCGCACGCGACACATGATTGTGTGCTAAGGGTTCACGCACTCGTCACAACACGCACGATCACTCACAAGTAAAGGAGACAGCAACTACGAGAAGATCGAGTAGCACGACACGTTGTAACTTGGAGTGTATGACAATGTACTCCTCAGGACGCTTAT
The DNA here is from genome assembly GCA_963422195.1 of Carabus problematicus. NCBI lineage: Eukaryota > Metazoa > Arthropoda > Insecta > Coleoptera > Carabidae > Carabus > Carabus problematicus. The sequence continues at coordinate 13,305,399 of OY728588.1, read as the reverse complement.
TATGTTGTGATGGGACTCTTCTCATCCGCGCGTTAATGTAAATCACGCCTACGATGGCAGGTTGGCCGAACGGGTTTTTGGCTACTAAACGATTGTACGGACATAGCCGCTTGCACACGCAGTAAACATAGCCAAGAGAGTATATATGTAACACGCGTTAGATGTGTGGTGGAGGCACACCTCACAACTATGCCCGTCTCACTTGAACCGTGTACGAGGAACAAAGACCACCGTCATCAGCGGATGTCCGTGATTGGCAAACGTGTACCCGCCACCGAACAGACGTCCTCCACAACACTCGCAGCCGGCCGTGTGGTGTGGAAGAGAAGCTGACGGTACGCGGTGTGTCGATGATTGGATATGGTGCACAGCAGTAGTGTACTCTTGCGCCCTGATAACCCTTTTGGTTATCAGGGGAAAGCCGGACAGAGATAGGGAATAGCCCGTGCCAGGCACGACGACAGAGACGGCGAAGGTTCTAGATTAAAACAGAAGCTAACATAAAGGGGTACATGTCAGAGGGAGACGCGAACACGCTACACGCTGCCAGTTCGACAAGGATAGCGCGCGTTTGTGGTCAAAGTGGGTTGGGCTCGGTGGTAATAAAGGACGGGCGTATATAAATTAGCGTGGGCACGACAGAGTACCGATGTGGAGAGCACTATATTTACCAGGCCGCGTGTACAACTGAAATGGGTATATGTGGATGAGGACGCAAGCGTCACACACGTGGAACCGAGACAGTATGTTAACTAGCGTTGTTGCACTCGTAAGTTCGGTTGCTGGTATGTTTTATCTCGTTTTTGGCGGCCGAAACCGAGGATAACCGAGCGGTATTGGTATCAACCCTTTATCACTTGTTGGTCCGATGTCGGTGCACCTCATCCCAGCGTCTCTTTACGCTAATCCCAACATGCGGCATCGCGTACCGCCACCGACTGCCACCGTTACCCGTTTCCTTCCAAGTCCTGAACCGAACGAACCACCATGCCACACCGCACCACCGAACCACCTAAATGTACGTACGTACGTACGTTGATGATGGCTTGGCGCGTAAACACACCGCCGTAAACTTGATAACGGTTATAATTTCTTTAACGCAATTTAATCAGCAGCCATTAACCTGAGACATCGTGGATCATCACATCATCTCCTTTCGTACGACCGGCCATCCTCCTGAACTTTATAACTTTCAACCGTGCCGCATTAAGATGGTGTTTATACTTGAAGAGTACACAATGTTGTGTATACACATATACACTCTTAAGTCAAACAATTAAGATCGAATAAAACCACGAGACATTGCTGTTCGACGAACGAATAGAAAATGGAAGTGAATCGAGTTCAGTTAAATTTTACGGACGATAACTAGGGACGAACATATCTGTTTGCTGTTTGTATAGTATGGTGAATTGTCATAGAGCAGTGGATGAACAATGTGTGTGGGGCGGGGGCAGGTGGGGGGGTATTCTTCAAGACGGACAATCCCCGCGACCGTTCAGACTAATCTCGACCATGTTGCACGTGCTGCTAACGACATTGGACGCTGCATTTTTGTGCACTCTGTCCACCCTAGCGGTTGTTAGTTTAATTACTGAAGGGGAACTAAAGTAGAGTGAGATTTGCAGGACCTCTCTCTCTCTCTCTCTTTCTTTCTCTCTCTCACTCTTTCTCTGCATAGATGCCTGATTAGCGGAGGCATTGCCCTGCGACGCTCGAATACCAGCACACCCGGGCAAGAACCCGTCGCATTGTTGAAATGGAGGTGCCGAGTAACGAGTAAAGGGGTAGTTTTACCACTGGCCACTGTCCGAGGGTGAATATATATGAAAGCAAGGGTTGAACACTACACTGTTACGGATAAAGTTCAAAGTTTATTCTCATATACTACGTCAGCAAGTATTTATAATTTGTTCAATTCTCAAGAATAATCTAAACAATAATTAAAGATTGAATGGAATTTAGTGTATAATTATAAGTATTTTAAAATGATTTTGCATTCCAATTCGCGAATAAAATTAATTTCAAATCATTTAAATTTGACCATGCTGGTCAGTGCTTCAAATGCTTCATCAATGCTCGTTACGAATCAAAATAAAGGACAAATAAATTTGATGTGGTTAACATCAGTCCATTTTTACTGATGGAAACACGAATTTGACGTTTATTTGATGTAAATCGCAGTTACGAATATTTCCAATGATGAATTGGACAAGTTTGTGTAAAAATCCACGGGAAAGTGTTAGAGTGTACGAGGCGGACGACGAAGGCGAATGGCATCCCCGTTCCGGACCGGACCTGCTAGCGAGAAAATCAGGGGCGCCCGGAATTAATATTCAGAACAATCCCGGGGAATGTTGTACATCTCGGATAATTGCACGTACGTCACACATTCAAAAACCCGAGTGAAATATTAGAAAACAACAAGGCATACATTTCATTAAACGTGCACACACGGGGCTCCGTTCTTAGAATCACCCCAAGTACATAATAAAACAATCAGTGTTTATATAATATATATATATATATATATATATATATATATATATATATATATATATATATATATACGGACAATTAAACGGACATGGATTTAATAATCCACCATTCAAACTCCTTGCATTTATATTGAAAATAACCTTACATCTAATGTGAATTTCTCAATTTAAGGGATGTTTCCGGTATACAATTACTAAATGGTCTGCAACAAAACAGGAACACGAAGCACGTGTTTGGAATAAATCCCTCTGTCCGTCTCTCGTTCGGGTTTTAACTAAATTTGTCAAAAATTACAAATTTTCAGGCAACACGCAAACAAATGATTTTTGACGAAAGCGTTCATTTGTCAACAGCAGAACGTGCTACTGATGATGATGAGCGGAATCCCGATGGTGGGATGGCACACGTTTGCGAGAGGCGGTGGTGGCGGCGGGCATGAAGTTGTGCGAACCGCCGCCAGAGCACCGGAAGCGCACGGGGATGACGGAAGTGCCACGTGACTGTTACACTCATTATACCATCAGTCAACGCGGTTGTCACGGGACAGCAATAAGTGATGTGGCACGAGACCCATCATTGTAGAATGTTTACTCTAGTTTAAAACGAAAATAAAAGAATGTTGTGGAATGTCTTCCAGATGCAACAGTGACACTGATAGAATTATCACTGTCTCCTTGCAGTTTAAAAACAAAACACAGCGTCGAAATAATATAAACAATCGACTGCGAATGTGTCATTAAATACAGATCGACCCGAGGAGATTTATATTCTACAATAATCAGCGTCTGTTTTTTGATAATACGATTAGAAATAACAATAATATCATCGCGAGTAACAATTGTTCCGTTCTATGGCCAATGGATGTTAAGTTTGCGTTTACGAAACCGTTGATTTGCAGTTTGAAAAGTTTGAAATTTTTCACGAAGCAGCACACGTCAATATCGACCTCTTTCACATACGCGGTGCTCATATGTGTGAGCTTTCGCTGCTTGCACAGAGATGTCGGCTCGCTCGATGGGTGAACATGGATGAGAAGGATGAGTGCACGAAAAGAGCGAGCAAGCAAGTCTATAAAATAAGTGACACATGCAAAGATACTCGCAGAAACTTCACACATTTAGCATTGGCAAGTAGAACTGTCAAATTCGAATGCACAACTATCATACTACAATAAACATCGTTGATATTTCTTACAAGAATTATAAAGAAATATATACTAGAATATTTACTCGTAATGAATTTCTTTTCCATATAATATGTGTTGAACGTGTAGTTATATTATTATGAATAATTACAGCCGCCGAATTCCAATAGGTCGCCGCAACAAATGTGAACGAATTGGTGTTCAATGTGGCACGATCCTGGGGATACTGTGCGGCCAAGGGGGGCAGGTAGGGGGCCGCTTGGCCACCGCTGATGTATGTGGTACTATTGGCTGTAAGCTAGGCATAGCTTTGGCATAGACAAATAACGTAATTTGTCGGCGCAGAGCCGAGGACTAATTTTAACCTGGACACAGTTTTAATGAACAAAAACACTCTCTTGCTACCAAGCCCCGGAGAGCTGCAGGACCGGACCGTGAACTTTGGGGGCCCACAATTTTACACAATTTTAGGCAAAGCCCAGCTTGATGATATATTCATCTGAAACAGGACAATCATTTTTCGCTTTTATGTATATTATTATTTTTTTAGTTCCTCGATCGGCGATCAACCGTGCCTAAAGCCACCCCTGCGTTTTCACGGACGTACGTACGTACTCGCGGAATGTGATTTTGAGAGGGAAATTGATTGCAAAGAGGGCCGCAGCGAACTGAGAACAAGCCCTATGATTCGAACGAAAATTAGGCCCATTTTTATATCGCAACAGATATATGTTTGTGTTTTTTTTTACGCCGTATGCAATGATTTCATTTGAAATTCGTATTGAAAATTATTTTCTATTCACTCCGAAAAAAGGTTTATTAACGTGCATATGATTTCCGTTTGTGAATTTTAATTTTTCAAAATTTCCAATTCAAAAGCTACGTCTGTTTTAATATAAATTAAACAGATACAGTAAGGCCCGCATTTAACGCTTCTTCGCTTAACGCTAATTCGAAATAACGCGGTTTTCTCTGAACCCCCCAATATGCACTAGATTTACAATGATTCCTTATAACGTGCTTCATGCTTCACAATTAGGGAAATTATGGATAAATTTATAGAAAATTATCTCGTACAACGCTGTTACGCTGAGCGCTGTGTCTTCAGAGAGCGTTAAACGAAATCTTACTGCCTGTGAACGTGAAATATGGTGTGTATTTACTAAGGTTGAAATTTCACCGTGGAGTTGAAAATATTTCGCTGGAACTGTACACAGATAAAACCGGGAGTTTTACAATCGCTAATGAGAGCAGACCGTATGCAGCGGCCAGGCTGGTCAGTTAACCACCGCAGAGTGCCGCGAGGGGGTGGGGGGTAGTTCACCCCCTCTCGTGCGCCCACATATCGTGAGAGTCGCACCGTATGAACTCTGCAACATACAAGCCACCAGCGAATAACCAACAATCGAACACCGACGACCCATTTTAACAGTTTTTTTTTTCACGTTTCGACATTTTTTATTCCACATCCTTTTTTCATCCCCGATAGTGTCCCGCTTGCTGTACTATTTGTTACTACGCTATTTTGGGTGTTCTATAACAACGGATACAGTTTGTTTCGATTTTATTTTGTACACGCGAATTTAATTTTTATTTGCTAGCCATCACGATGCACATATGATTGCAATTATTTGCCGCTACAGGGAATAAACATGGTAGTATTTTTTTTTAATATATTTTAATTCTCGAACAATTTTACCGAATTTGTTTTTAAGTACACAGATTCAGAAAAAAATATAAAAAATTATGTGTAAATTCCCCCATTAGTAGTTTAATTTCATAAATAAAGAATTATACTAAATCGGAGTGAAATTACAATATGTAGAAGCCTTTGGAAATGTACCACAACAACAGACATTTGTATACAAAAACCTATGTTATAATAAAAACTCCCCTAGGGAAATTGTTGTCTTATTTCGTTTCTAGGGAGTAAATGCTTTACTTCTGTCACGATTTTGACGCCATAGAAACAGACTTCTACTCCCGGACGTGGAAAAACGTATTTTATAATCATACGATTCTTCCTTGCTGTAACGAAAGTTAAATATCGATTTAAATCATATTAAATTAGTAATTCCTCTCATCTTCACCAGATGGTACCCACATAGAAACATCATAATAATCAGGTTAAGACATGTTCAACCCCTTTGTCCATATGCTGTATAATTATAAGAAGTTAAACGGATGAATTAAGGGAAACATAAGATCTTAAACAATAGCTTGTACAGTATATGAACTTGCTTATATATATATATATATATATATATATATATATATATATATATATATATATATATATACGTGTGTGTGTGTGTGGTACAGCAGGGGGCACCCATGCGGCTAACCGTGGAACTAATTACTGATGCCCGGAAACGTGCAGTAAAAATAAAATGTATAATTTACTAGTGTTTGTCTGTTATGTGGATCATTAAGCCTGGAGTCAGGTGCTCTAAGGCATCTGGAAAGAAGAGAACTATTGTAACTGACAGTTCTTCGAAGGCAAATATAAACAAAAAAATAATCTATAGTTAAAAATAAATTTTATTTTATTAATACGTTACCAGCATTGACATACGAAGAAGAGATATTTCGTAATATAGAACTTTAGATACTGAAAAAGCAATTATTACCCCCTTTTTTCGTTTTATATTTTTATTTTTTAATACACGGAATACTAATATAGAAATATATAGACGTAAATATAACTTATAACCAGCTAGTAATATTTTATGTTAGGTAATACCATAATCGTGATTTTTTAAACATTTTTTCTCAAATTTTTACAAGGGGGTTCTGGGTCAACGAACCCTATCCCACAAAATAATGCATTTTTTTGTGGCCAATGGTAAACAATATTTGTCGGTAAGCCCTTTTTTCAAACGATGATATTTTATTATTTTTTACTACCAAAGAATTTTGTCTCCTGCAAAAATATTTAAAAGTTAAATTACTTTGTAAAATACCGACTTGAATTCAAGCATAAACATTTGTGAGCGGTTATGTGATGGTTAAAAACTAGAAAATACTATTCTTTTAACCTTCAATTTGTCGTAATGTGTATCTTGCTCAGTGCGCAGTGATTTCGTTAATAATGAAATTATATGTAACAGTAATGGCTGTTCATAAACGCTATTATTTACTAAGCAAAATAATACGTTGTCCCGTGAAATGTTTCACCAGTAACCATTAATCAAGTAAAGCATGGTTCACAGCCCACCGACCTACCCTGTTCCCTGCTATTGTCCCGGTTCCTCTGCCCCCCCCCCCCCACCCCGAATACAGTCTGTCTGTCTGGTGTGTGCGCACGTTATAATGACAGAATAATTGCACGCAGCTTAGTAAATAAAATTAAAATAAAAAATAATCGTGCGTGTGCACGTTACATGCACGTAATTACGGCGAACCGGAAGTGGAAGTTAGCACGGTACACCCACGTACAAAACGACACTTCCGGCGAGCGCGTAGATGGTCGGGGGGGGGGGGAGGGGCGCCCGCGGAAGCGGGGGACTAATGACGTTGTTTCGTTGTGTTTCGTGGAATGCCCACGTCAGTAGATCCTGCACCGAAGCTGGTGCCGACGACAAATGAGGATACATTTTCCGTTGAAAATAAATACCTTATTATTACTGGCTGTTGCGAATTGTTTTCTCAACATTGAAAAGAATTTAAACTGATATATGTATTTGTTGAATAAAATAGTTATTTTATTTCAACTCAGCGTCATTTTGTTTTAATACACTAGATATCATTTAAACTGGAGGTGAAAATAGTACTCGTATTATTTTGATTGCCAAGGAGGACGGAACGTATTGCGACATTGTATCCAGAGCGTCTCCCGGAAACTCCGGCGCGGGAACCGAGGTCTGTACGGACGATTGAGTTCACCGATAACAGTCATACTGTTTGAGAAACATTGTTCTCGTCATATACAGTTTGGTGCGAATTCTTTTCGTTATAAATTAAGCTTTTACAATTTCACGCAATGCTACTAACAATTATTATTATTGGTCTTCATGGGTAAAAGAATTAAACAGATTTTGTATTATTACTATTTTATTTCCTATTAATCGTACCAGAATAAAACCTAGAACACCCAACACCCGGCCAAAAAATGCTTGATTCGTTAAAAAAAAATTTATTCATTAAAAAAAATTTTATTTGTCGGATTTTCGCATTACGGCCAACTTTTCCAGAACCTATCTAGGCCGTAGAGGAAGGGTTGGGTGTATTTAATACCATTTTCAGTACGAGTATGATTCCTGCGAAATATATAGACAATTGACACACACTGTATATGAAGGTTGGTGTAAGGAATGAGCCTGGTTCACCGAGATGATATCTTTTTGGTTCCCGGCGTCTAGTCAATCCGCAATCGTCTCCAGCCATCGTTACCCCGTCCCCAATGTGACCTGGTGGTGCCCCCGTGCTAGAGGGGGCCGTCCCCCCGGGCCCCTCTGTCTTATATCCGCCGGTATCCTGTATGAGAGCGTCGCATTGTTCGCCTAAACTAGCAAGTTTATCTTGCACATTTATCTTTGCACATCTCTCAATATACCGAGCACCGGCACTAACCCAGTACAACCTCCGACTTCCTCACAGTTACACGGGGGTATTCTGAAACCAAATACACTCACACACACACACACGTACACAGCAGTACCATCAGCTGGCATCATATGCATTCATTTCTAAAACGAAAACTACACATCACATTTCATATTTGATTGTCACTGATTTTTGCACAACGGCAATGTAATATTCTGACAATTACAATTGGTTAGTTTCATAGCGTAAGCTTGTGTAAATATGTAAAGGAAGGTTCGGTGCAGATACGGATAACATGTTGACGAACACTAGATCGCTAGAAACAATCACAACACCAAGTTGTGTCACAGAATCTTGAAGGAGGTATTTACGTATACATTGCATAAGCTCTGTACGGGTGATGGAGCGTAGCGATTGTGAAAACCTATTTCTGGTAAGCCAAATACCTAGTCAAATAGAGATTGCTACGGGATCGCGGCAGCAACGTGAAACCACACGGGACCATGACGATGAAAATACGATGACAATTCTTTCCGAGCACGTACCGAACTAAGATCTCCAAACTAAATGATTCAGCCACTTGCAACGCTAAGAAGTTTTACAGAACTCTAGCACAATCTTCGAATGTAGCGAACTAAATATTATTTTCCGTTGCACGGTTGCACCATATGTCATTGCACAGTGTAGCGTTCTATTGTTTTGTTTTGAGCGAGCAACTGTTTTAAATTGAACCTGTCAAAGGAACTGACACGGAGATCGAGCAATTAACGTCTGTTCTATATCTGCTAGCGACGGCGACGGTTATATGAACTAGTATTTTCTAGTTTTCTATAACAACATTTATATGAACCACGGTTGCGCAAATGTAGGTTGACAGCAAGTTCATTTACAAATGAACGGGTAGCCGTATTTTGCTAAGAGCGGGCGCCTACATCCTTCATAATCCCGAGGTCACTCGTTAAGCGTGATGCTTTGGTCAATATTGACACAGGATCACAACATTTGCAAACACCGTCGTCGTCGAGTTGCTCTCACCATTTGGATAATTCAAAAAGAGTGCTCTCCAGAAAATGACACGCGAACATTTGTAGAAAATTAAAAACGAAATCTGACATTTGAATATACACCTTACATTTTTTTTATTATTAATAAGAAGTAATATGTCCTCTTTTATGAACTCCTCAATTTTAATTAAGATTCTATTATTTTTTAGTTCGTCGAAAATAAAACCGACAACAGATTCTAGAATGACAGTAACGGAATCATTTATTTCAATTGCACTCAAAATAACAATCGATTTCTAAGGCACAGAGCTTCTAGTCTTATTTCATAGCTTCTTCAGCTTCAATAGTTTCTTTGAATGTATGTTTCAAAGAGTAAGGTCGTGTGTGTCAACACAAGTAAGACGCAGTCGTGGATAATTCTTCTTCTGTCCGATTCAGTTGTTCCTTGAGTTAACTTTCCAGTGCCTAACGGGCAGATTTATTGTACTGTTAAGTCGATGACGTATTATATCGTTAGCAGCTTAGCCTCCTACATAAACAGTGTTTGTTTTTTGTGTATTTCCCTTTCTAAAGACGTAATCCAGGATTTAGAAAACGATATGCTTTTATCTTTGAAGTATGTGAATAGAACAGGCACTTGATGAACAGAATCGAGGATTCCGTTGTAAGAGAGATCTTCATATGATTATGTGTATTAGAAAATCTAAATTTCCGTAGATGCAGAACAAACTGTAATGTTTGACGGTTCACGGTTTTAACCGATTGTAGCGGTATCTTTGCGCTAACAACGTACTATACCAATAAACAAGTAATTCTTGGGTAAAATCCATATAATTTTACGATGCAAAGACATTGGAGTGAAAGAATACAGTATGCAATAACAAGCCTTATTGTGAGTTACCAGGCTGCAGCCCATGTCTAAAGGGCTTGCGGCATGCCCTTTTATAACCCAAGCCGCTACTGTGGCCATTCGGACTAACCATACGACCCTCCCTGCAGACGGTACTGCACCCGTCTTTACCTGAACAGCACGTAGTCACAGTCTAACACAAAAGGTGCAGAAAAGCGAATAAAAATCAGATCCAATAAAATAAAAAGTAAGCAAAGTTGGCCATTGGAGACAACAGTAGCGGAAACATACACGCCGGCTTAACCAACATTTATTTACCGGAGAATCATATCTATACCGCTGGCCTGCAGTGGTTGAAGTTCAAATGTAATTTTAAAGTGGTACAAAGTTCAGTTCTTCATATGCGCGACAGAGGGATTTCAACCTTATGCTGTAAAGAAATACGGCGTGTTTATGCTGTGTATAATAGAATCAGAAGAAGTTTACATTAGTTTTGAAACATACAAAGGCGTTGTTACACTTATGAAAAGCATTCGTGTGGATATGTCTGTGCAAAATTCAGCATAATATACAACAGTGAAGCTCAAACTTTTATTATTAATATTAGATTCATATACCTGTACAAATATCTCAATTTAAGTGATCTACCTTTTGTTTTATATAAGATATTAGAGTAGAAATTCCATAGTAATTTCATAGCAATACAACAGCGTGGGTCTATATTGATATAACTGATTTATTGGTCAACCTTTTTGTTTAGAACCACTGGTGTTATGTCGAGGATACATCATGTCCGAGGCAGCACCCCAAGACAGAGGTCCGCGCGTGCTTTCTGTGCAAAAGAAAACTTTCACGTTGATTCAATCACCGATGAATAATTCGTCCGTGTAATGTTTGGTTTTTTTTCGTCAGTACCGTGAAATTTTTTGTTATTGTATCGTCCGTTAGCAGATAAATCTTCTATTTATACAAAAAAGAAGAATAGCAATGTATCTTCCGACCCATCAAGATGAGATCCTGCCTGATTTTGAGCACAATGTTGCAATTTGCATAGCGGAACTTGAACAATATACGTATGTAAATTATTTTTATTCAACTTTAATCATTCCCGCAACAGTGCATAGAGTTGTCCCTAGTAGACGTACTTGTAAATTCGTGCAATGTAGGTTATGTCTAAAGCAGTACATATAAGTTTACAAGTTTATAGTTCCGTGTAGCCGGTGTTAATATTTAAATAATTTATAAAACCTCGTTCAGTGACGAAGTTGGAGCCGCGGAGATAGTAATTACACGGTAGCAGATATCTTCGTAAAACGATTACTAATTAAATAGCAGCCGTGTGTCTGAAGGCGAGATCACCTGTGAGAACCGGGGTTAAGTGAAGGTAAGAATGATCGAGTACTTTGGCGCGCGGAACCGAAGTCATGAATTAATTATCTCACAACGTCTCCAAGTCCCAGAGGATGCAGAACTTGCTCTACTGTTTCAACTCCTTCACAGAGCAGCAGCACACGGCGTCTCTCTTCGCCTGAACTACTTCACCTGGTGTTTCGTGAACTTTATCACTTACACTGTGAACTCTAAATGAACCAGCTACACTTAATGCTTGATATCCAAACTTGAATTGGCCAAAAATGACACTCCAATATCAGGGAAACTATTATTAGATATCTCGTCCAGTAAGTTCTAGCACTAAACAAACAGCATTATAAACCAGGTCATCGTAGTACAGTGTCATTTTCTATAAATTGATCCACAATTTCCCTAAATGTGTCTTCATGTAACGCATTGTAACGAATCATTGTAAATTAATGAAGGTAGACTTAAGCAAGGCCTCACTGTACAGGGTGTTTTCCAAAACCAATTTCAACTGTGAAAATGAAAGATTACTCAAGTTTCTTCAAATACAGATTTTTTTCTGGCGTCATATTGATGTTGAACGGTAGCGCATGTTACGACAGGGCAAAGAACTAACAATCGAAACGCCTGGAGGGGGGGCAGGGGGTGTCTTGAAGGCGCACATGTATAAAACATTAGATCACGTCATGTACACGTTCTCCACATGTGAATGGTCTGATTTATAAAGCATAGAGGGTGGCCTGACTGCACTGGACCAGAGCAAACATTGGTTGTGCATTTAGGGACAAAACTCTACAGTACTATAGCTGAATGATTGGTTTCAAAACGAAACACGTGTCACAAAAATCATAACCAACGCGCCCCCTTTCAATAAGAGTTACATTATAGTTGTGAATTTCTCGACTAGTTCGAGAATATTCGGCTTAGTAAATAATACTTTCGTAATGATATTTTAATTGCACCGAATTACATATTGGTATAGTTATTAAAGTATAAATGTAACCGCAGACAATTTTTAAGATTTGTAGATAATATTTAGTTGATTTAAAACGATTACCGATGTTACCCGATTAAGTTGATTCTTTATTTGTCCCTGAAATGTGCATGTATTTTCGTCGTCTATTAATCTACACTTTGCTCGGGCGATAACGATAGTAATTTTGGGTGTCACGTGTTGTATTTTAATATGCCGGCCTCACAGATCAATATATCATTTTTATAATAATAACAACGATTGCATATTACACAAGGAAATCGTTCAACTGAATTACTACGATCGGTAAACGTTGAAACTGTTTTAATTTCTACATAACAAGATTTACGTCAATGTTTTATTTGAATTGTGCTGTAAAGAGAATCATTATTTCACCAGATGGACACCGTGTAGCTAAAAATATCTCTCTGGTGATGAGACTTAATGCAGCTTACACATCATCATGTGTTATAAACACATCGCGTACGTTACTGCATATGAATCTCGGCGGCCTGGCATTCGTAGTGTCCGCGCGCGCCCGTAAGCTGTCCGGATGCATGGATAGATGGCGCTGTGTACCGGGGCTGCGGTGCTACAATGCCGTGTAAACTTCTTCCGCGCCGACTGGCGAAGACAATGGACGCGCCGCGTCGGAAGGAAGTGCGCCTTTGTCCTCGACGCGACGCATTATCTAAATGAGAGTGCAGCGTGGCCGATAACGGTACGTCGCGGCGCTCCGGTGCATATTTTGACGAGGCCACGACGCGTACATATACAAGATAACTGTACAGACCGAGGTTTTAATTAACAACAGTCCCTGATGTCATGTAGCCCGGTAGCGTTGATCAACATTTACAGTCCATGCATTTGTATATTAAAGAATACACTTACTATTCAACTAATACACTAAGGCACGCGCTCTACGCTATTTAGCTTAACGCTGATTCGATGTAACGCGGAAAAAGGCGCTAAATTTACGATGATTCTTTATAACGCACAATTACGGAAATTATGGAACAATTTATAGAAAATGATCAGCACTGGAACTTATGGGAAACGTATCTCCTTGCGTTGAGCATGATCTTACTGTATAAATATTAATAGTTTTGGATTTAGAAAATGCAGTCATTATGTACAGTTAAGCTGGTTGATTTTCGTGTACTTAATTGTTTCAAAGCACCGACAAATGCGGTATTTAAAAGGGTCACTAAAGAGTCTTAATATTTGGGCTATAAGCAGATTATAGAAAACTAGTGTAATACTTGAGGAAAAGTACCAATTTGTTCTTACCTACGAAACAGATCAAGTTTCAAAGGTTATTATTCCTAGTTTATAAATGACTTATCAAGAACAATTTATCGTAAAACAGTAGATGTGACTGTTGTTTTATTAAAATAGGTGAACATTTCAAAATTACGTGTATGGTTACGTCCAGGTTGAAAGAGCCAGCACGTAACGTCTCGTATGGAGTTCCGTGAAGAATTGAAGGGGATGACTGAGACTTGCGACTTGCTAGTTCTTGCGCCACCGCACAAGGGGTACGGCGTTCGTGGCCGGCATGCGGTGTGCGGTGTGTAGAGGGAGGGGCCTAACCACTGTGCGGCTTCAAAAACCGCGTTTGGGATTGGTTGTATGCCATCCCGCTCGCACTTGTGCAAACCACCATATGCACTGTTGCAGTTTAATGTCACCCTTGCATCTTTATTCACCGCACTGCCGTTCCTATCTATTCTTTCAGCAACGTTATACCTGTATGCATCTCGCTCGCACTCGTCCGCGTCATGTGGCGACATCTCTGTTCGACCCGTTGAGCTTGCAATGTGTCGTAGCGCGTTTCACTCGCGCCAACTGCGACCGTGTATGCGTGATCTCTGTCAGAATTTTTCTAGCCACATTGGTTTTCTCACTTTGACACGCCAATGTCACGTATTTTTCTTCTCTGTTCGCCAACAAGCCTGCATCTGTCTTTGTTGCACTCTGCCGGTGTCATATACGACTGTCCTGTTCCTTCGTGTTGCTTGTAAAAGTGCCGTGCGCAGGGCGGGGTGTATCTGTGTCCTTGTCCAACTAACCATTATGCCACTACAAATCACCACCCCTCTCTCTATCGTAAGGCATGCCGCAGTCGTTTCATTTCAACGCGTCGATTTAAATACAGCATAAAAAGTGCCCTCCTTGTCAGACTTGAGCGGCAAACTCTAAGCCACTCGGTACCGGGGGTTCGTTGGGGGGATTTACCGTTCCCTAATGCCCGTTTGGGGTGGGGGGAGGGTGCACCAATATTGACCAGAACGAAAAAGTTTCGACATCAGTTCGTCTGCGTACATCGGTGTGGTAGTACGTTGCACACGCAGAGAAAAAATACATCGCAAATCCCACTCCTGGTCGGAGAATTATACCATCGCACCTGTACAACGTGACGGAACTTCGTGTAAGATTTGACGCCAAGATCGGCCGGGTTCGGTATCAGTCGCACTCGGACGCCGTCAGGATAGCGACGCCACCGTCAACTTTTCAAAGCGGCTGTTCAATTTGTGCAAGAAAAGTTCAGTGTTGTTGATAAACTAGCAGTGAGCTTGTACGTGTGCAAGTGCGTTCAAAGCAAAGTGAAAGTGTACATTTAGTGGTTAAAGGTGTTAACGAACATACAGATGCATTTACCGAGCACGCCAGCGGTACCAAACATGACCGATATGTACGCGAGTCTACACGAATCCCTGCAGGAGTACCACGGCGAGCTGGTGCAGACGGGCAGTCCTGCGGTTCTGTGTTCTTCACTGCCAACGCATTGGCGGTCCAACAAGAGTTTACCGATTGCCTTCAAAGTAGTCGCACTGGACGATATCCAGGACGGCACGATAGTGACGATACGTGCCGGTAATGATGAGAACTTCTGTGCCGAGTTGAGAAACTGCACCGCGGTTATGAAGAACCAAGTGGCTAAATTCAACGACTTGAGATTCGTTGGTCGGAGTGGTCGCGGCAAATCATTCTCCATCACCATCATGATCAGCTCATTACCACTGCAGATTGCTACGTATACCAAAGCGATCAAGGTTACCGTGGATGGGCCAAGAGAACCGCGCACAAAGTCAAGTGAGTACTGTAAGTTTATGCTAGTCAAAACACACGCAAACACATCGTATTTTATGCGTCGATAATAATTCCGACAAATGTTTACGGCACCGCGTCCAGAAGCAAAACAGTGCAGATTTATGTGAAAATGTGTGCTCGCTTTGCAATAACAACACATCCGTTTGTCGTAATATTTTTACCAAAAACAGTGGCATCCCCTCAAAACGGGCCGAAATTCGACCGAAATTGTCGTAAAACGTTACCACACACGCGCGCACACACACACACATGATTCGGCCGACAAACGGGTTTAATGCTGCCCGAACGGCCAAATAAAACCGTATGCCGTAATGTAAACACATTAAAATCGTTCCCGGTTTTATGAAAAATTAAATCAATAACTCGCCACACGTACAGTAAATTTCATCATTCGTTCCATTCACCGACTACCGTGCGATATGTGTAAAAAAAATGTATCTGCTATGAATCTGTATTATTAATTAATTCCCTACCAAATTCCACTATCATTTCTGAGCGAGCGGTCTGGGCCGTGTACGTTTGTAAACACGGCATGTGTTGCACATCTTGAGACCAACGTTGTGTCGGCTATTAAATCTACAGTTTGTGATTATAAAATGAGCGTATAAAATCATTTTATCCGCTTCCCTTTGAGCGTAACGTGTAAACACAAGCAACACTGTATATATGTGACGATTACGGCTTTGATCTACAGCGAACATTTTATACGTGGACATTTTAATTATTCTTTTAATGTTTGACGAGAGAAACGCAATATACTCATAATACTATTTCTTTTCCAGGCTACCAGTATGGATACGGAATGGGTATGGGTTTACCAGGTGGTTTCAATCCGTTCCTCCTCAATCCTGGTTGGTTCGATGCTGCGTACATGACGTATTCGTGGCCAGATTACTTTAGGACACAACGTCAAGGCGCGATGCCGGCCCAGCCGTCTGTGCATTCCGTCGTCAAAGGTAAATATCGTTATAGTCAAACCAGAGAGACGCAGAGTCACTCTAAAAATCACATGCCGGCACTAAACCCATAATCTCTTGTGACGTTCGCTAGAACATATATGGTAGACGTGTGGTCCAGTGCAGTCCAGTGATTCGCTGTTTGCTACCGGAGTTCATGTCCAGTTCACCATTTCAGCGCACCGTTAACGGTTAATCCGATCTTTTTGCTGCCGCTAGATATCCCTCGTCTTTGTTTTGCCGTTTCGTCGGGATCAGAGACTCGACGAGAACACATTCATTCCCCCTGATAATACTATCATCCCCTTTTGCTTTGTCTACACTCGGACGTAAATAATTCGGGTTGTGCGCTGTTTTAAATGTGTCGCGTCGCGCACGGAATCATTATGTGAAGGAACATTCGCCATTCTCTTTGATGTGTGACTGTCACACGGATTTCTAAAGAATAAGCTCGTTAATCCTGCACGCTACCTTCATATGTATCTCACCGAATGCAACTGTGATTCTAAATGTATGTTTTTTTGTATCTTTATAGGAGCAAGTCCACAATTGCCCGGACTAACACCACCAAGCACTGATTTCTACATGCCACCTGGTGCAACAGCTCCAGCACCATTGCAAACCCAAGGAGGTTACATTCCACCAGCTGGTCTGTTACCACCATTCCCCGCGATGGATCCGTCGAAGCTCGCTGCGTTCGAGAATCCTGCACTACGAGGATTACCCGCCTCGCCATTGGACCAACTGACGATGAGATTATCGCCTGCATCGAGCAGACATAGCTCAAGTCCACAAGTGAACCAGCCGTGTCCGGAGGAGACCAAGGATCAACGGATACACTCGACCATCGATCATTCGAATTCGGAACAATCGGAAGATGAAGACATCGACGTTGTCAAGTCCGCATTCCAACCGATCAAACCGTCGACGTTATTGGCCCAGGAAGTTCAGCATCCGGATTCGACCGTTCAAGATAAAGAACCGGTGATCAGATGTGAATTGAAAGCGCCCACGGTGAAGAAAAGCTCGAAATCACCGACAACAACTAAATTACACAGTTCTCCCGCGATATCCACGCATAAAGCTGTATGGCGCCCGTATTAACGACAATAAGTGTGTGTTGTGGTATAAATATCAGTGCAACAGAACTATCACGAATAGAAAGACTATTCATCATTGTAAATAAACGTGTGTAAATATGATGTACAGAGATTTGTAAATAGTTTTTATCACGTAGCAGCCAATGCATAAAGAATTCTGTCCAAAATGTACGTTAACAAGTCTAACTGATGATATTAAAAATAGATATAAATATATATTATATATATAGACACTGCAAATGTGATAGCAGAATCTATACTAGATATTTTTGTACGTAAATAGTAATAATAGTCTATAAACATTAAGTAGTACAAATCGATAATAATAAAGTACATGAATCAATCATATCCATTTTTGTTTCTCTTGAGATATTAACCTAGATTGTTTCCTGACGTTTCTTTCTGAATCAGTGCAATTTCATGTGTCGGACGTGTGAAACACAACTCGCAAAGAGAGACGGAGAATGCGAACTCGTAACAGATGTGAGTTATGATTAATGAAGGGCTGTCAGGGCCCCAATGTTTACGGGGCGAGCCCTTTCTGTACGACACAGTTCGTTGCGTAAGTATCAAAACTTCACTGCAGGGGTGAGCGCCCATTATACACATATGAGTACGCAAGGGTGAGATCCCGAGTTGGAACAGGCTGCCCGAATGTTTCCTACATGATCAGTCTACATACTGTGCCAAGCACAACTACATTTACTTCTTATATTAGTCATTTCTACTTCTAACAAACTGACAATATTATTCCTATCTTCATGAAGAGAGACATAAACCATAAATTCATCTCAATATCTACATCATCAAGGAGATACACCTAATGTTTAGGTTCGTTTCAACAAGTTTGATCTTGCAGTTTATATTGAGCGAACAAATATACATGTGCGTGAATCATAAGTGAAGAGATCACATGTGAAATTTCCTATGGTAGATATGTGTGTGTATGTGTGTGTACCCACTGCTGGTTCTGTTTAGGGAGCCAGGGGGCACACACAAAGGGCTCACTGGGCCGCGAAATGCGATGAAATGTGACGCTTCTCCATATATATATATACATATATAGGCTTGTTACCTAGCTGCTAGTACATGTGTGTATGTGTATCTAACCGTGTTTCACTGCCAGGCGCCCTCATCAACCCGGTAACGTATTGTACTCTGTCGGTCGTCCAGGCACCAGGAGATTTTATGATGTGTAATCTTGTTAACAACATTTAACAGGCCTTTATTTACACGTTCTTGGTAGCCAATCCGATTTACCACCGGTATTTCTGGTGCTTAGCAGAGCACGTAATTTCCAGATTAAATTAATATCTGTCAAAACATCTCCTATAACATTATGATATCGTTTCTGTTTGCTTTCATAACACCCGTGCGCATCACGAACTATTCTCTATACGATTGTGCTTCTCAGTAATACAGTTTTAATTCTAAATAACCGCGCAATAATCACTAACATTTGGAAACGTTAATGTTGTTGAACATTTTAGTGATCTCTTGTTTTTTCTTCCGTTCCAAATAAACATTAATAATATGTCACGGTGGAGCAAAATAACGTTAGGGCAGAACAAGCAATAATTAAACAAAACCAAAACATAACAAACGCTTCGAGGCCGCACATTTATATTCGACGTCAGGGTACAAAAAAAAACACACACAAAAATACACGGAATGAGTACGGGCCGTGCTGAACAAGGTTCTCTGGCATTCTACGAGAATTGACACCGAAAATCGATTCATTAAAAGCTTCTATGCGCCAATATTTGCCCAGCCTGATTGGGCGCCGGGACCAGGTAACTTGATTAGCGATTAGTGCGATTGTAAAGCGGGTTCAAAGGGCACTAATTAGTGACAGCGGGCACACAGACACACACACACACACGTATTGAGCGACGAACTCGGGGGTAGCAGTATAATCGTGTGTCGTGCTTGGTCGCGTGCACCAGACAGACAATGAATCGTGTCGCGTGTTTACGCTGGTTTTTATCCATATTATGTGCGAGCCTCGTCTAATCATGTTCATTAGACCGGATGTGAAAAACCAACGACCAAACATTGAAATCACATACGCGACAGATATCTGTGATGATAATACTCGCATGTATGGTATACAAAAAATCAACCCGGGGTCACTGGTAATAACCAGAAAGGAACGAGGGTAGTTAATGGCTGAACACGTGTTCAGGAAGGTGTTGATCAGATAAGCTTCAACCCTTTGCAATGTACGTGATTAATGGTACCAGTACGTTACTCCAAATTTAATTACACGCCAGAGTATTATGTTTTATCTAGAAACTATACTCGTCATAGTCGTATGCTGGATCCTATATGTCGTTGGCGATGCAAGTCATTGCACTTCTTCATGTTCCCAATGCCTTACGTCTTCATTTCGCACGGTTCTGAAAGAGCGTCCGCTTTTGTAGGAGATGTCAAGGGCAAGATAAATATTTGGAGATTTTGAGAAAATAAATCTCATTACACTTTGCGGTCGAGCTCACGCACGCCTTTCAACAATTCAGAAGTTGTCGCATTTTCAAAATCATCGTCGTCGTTCTGTGTACATCAGCGCCCCCTTTGCATCGGATGTGATTTATTAAAACTCTCTTTGTGCCAGTCCGGCTCTTCGTAGCCGATGTGGCATGTTACATGGTTTCATTCATTGAGAAAAAAATATTCCGAGTGACTTTTGCACACCATTGACTTCGTGACGACAGCACAACGTTTGCGGGGCACGGGGGAAGGGCACTGTGTCACAGGTAACACACGGGGCCCAATGTGGTCAAAATAGGGATCGAAGCGGCGAAACCACAGCACTCTTAGATTTTCTCAGAATAAATATATCACACGTCAGAATGTGTACAATAAAATCACGTATAGTTTGCAAACAGAAGAATTTTATAATACAAGGGATCTACGGTGGCTTGGACGGTGTCAGGTGTTCATAATGTAGATATAGATTGGTTTATCATTCATTTCCGTCTTATTCTTGTTTTCTTCTAACATAGATGATAGATATTCTATTACTGATTGTGTGTTTCATGACATAGATGTTATAGATCAAAGTTTGATTTATTTAAATAAAGATTTACAATACGTTACGCGGTTCGCCAGATTTATTTATATGAATAAAATCCTTTCAAATATTGACAGTGTGTAAACACTACGGGTTACATGGATAGAAACGGGTTGGTTGTCGATCGCTGGATTATGCGGTGTTACATGCAAATGTTGATTATTAAAAATATATATGTGCTGCATAACCGTTGTAATATAAATGTGTGAATTGGTCACAGTGCGTTGTGCACGGGTCTATGCTATGTTTGCACGGTGAATTGAGTTGTAACTGAGCCCTTAGCAGCAATATATTTGTCTCTTTTGTATGACCCTCTGCGCGACAACCCGACAACTTTTATTATAATGTTTCTGTCAACGAAATGTTCACTGTGAAATCGCAAAATTATTACAGCCGGGAATATATTTACATAAATTGTGTACGGCGCGTAATTAATACATAATGCGGTTCAATTACTAATGAATTATTCGTTCAGCGCAAAAATACTTTAATTAATTGTTTGTATAATTTAATTATTTTGCAAATTTATGTCAAATATGATTCGAACAAGTAGGATACTTATACAGTTTTTGTTGTTCAATCCATTCTATGACGATTTATTTATCGTTGAATCGATAATATTTTACATAAAATTAAATTGATGACAAAAATAATCCGCTATAAATGTATACATTGACAGAAATTAATTGTTCTTTATTAATGATATCCCTATTTAGATATTAGAAAAATGCGCAATGGAAATGTATATTTATTACTCTAATTATCAATAAATTATTATGAATATTATCATTTTGATACTGTATCAATACATGTTTCTACAAATATTGTTCATTTTAAACTAAAAATCCAAAGCATTTTCTTCGAATTTGTATTTATTTTATAAAAACACTTATTGTACATCTGTTACAATATATTCTTTATTTAACAATCTTGTGAACACATAATTCATTGTCGCTTGACTTGCTGAATATAATTTTGTGTCGAAGGCCTCGCTTTTGCACTTGAACCTACCGTTTAAAACTTGAAAATGAACTTCTATAAACGAGTGCACTCCGTCGTTGTGAATGTTTTCAAACATAACTGTGCGTGTGTGCGTGTGTGTGTAGCAATGGCCCTTGGTGACACTCTTCTATGGGGTCCCTAGGTGTCGGACAACGGGCTTATTAACGCACGGATCAGTTGGTTTCACGGTGCCGTGAATTTTGAAAACCCTGGGACAATTGCACGAACACGGGCTATTGATTTGTTCACTATTCGGTTCGACACACG
Organism: Carabus problematicus; assembly: GCA_963422195.1. Lineage (NCBI taxonomy): Eukaryota > Metazoa > Arthropoda > Insecta > Coleoptera > Carabidae > Carabus > Carabus problematicus. Next base: position 13,283,513 of record OY728588.1, on the reverse strand, counting down.
GATGAAACGTACTAGTGTGTTATGAATTAGCCGATGTGCGATATCAACGAATATTTCTTGTTGTATTTTTATTTTATTTCACGGTGTATCTCAAATGATATCGTTGTAATGTTAACTAACATAATGTTAATCGCTAATGTTAGTTTAAAGATCTATTAGAGATCTCTTACCGAGCTTCTATCGTTTCTAGACTATCTAGTTTAAATGACAGATGATTTAGTTTTTGTCTATCATCAAGGTCTAATCAAACGAGCCCTTCTTTGATCCCTAAAAACGGTCTGTTCAAGTTAGGTTATTAAAATTATTAAACGATGTTCCGGTGTCCTAATGAACTAGCACACTGTCGCCGCTAACAAGGGCATAGGGCCCGCTCACAATACGGTAGCACGCCTAAATAAATACGCCGATTTCCCATTGTTGCACGCGCGTGCTTAATCATACACGCAGCACGTAGTTTTGATACGGTTATGGATTTGTCTAGCCCTGTTGTAATAGTAGTTTGAAGTATCAATATTGAGTTCCGTTGTTCTGGGGTGCGAAACATCCTCTAGTACAGGTTTGTAATAGAAAATATTCAACTACAAATCCACATAATACCGCAGAAGGTTCCTCGCTGAACAATGATTCAATATAATACGGGTTCTTTTAAAATACGTTAAACTGACAATGATCAACGCGGATCATCAAGACAATAATTTTCAATATTGTAGAGAATTTCGTACAGAATTCTTAAAATCAGTTCGTTTAACACGATTTTAGGATTATTTAGGGACTTATTCTGAACTCGACAAGGTAAGTGTATGTTAAACTTACAAATACAGTAAGGCCGAGCTTTAAGCCGCATCGAATAACGCTGATTCGATGTAACGCGGTTTCCGTGAACCTAAAGAGCGTTCAATTTACGCTTATGATTTGTTATATCGCACTGCATGAAGACACAATTACGGAAATTATGGAACAATTTATAGAAAATGACAAAATATTAAAATCGACTTCGGTCAACGCTCTTAAGCATTATACGAGGTCTGTACGTGTGGGAAACCCCTGTGTTACGGACCTGCGCGGGCGGCAACAGCCTGTCTATAGTTCTAAGAGTTGCCCCCGAATCTGTTCCGCGTTGCCCTTGAATTGGTTCTCAATCATATCTCGACCCCATGTCCTAATGTGCAGTGACGTGCCACAATAATGCACCCGCCACCTCTCGCGAAGGACGAGGGGCGGCAATATTGATCTATTGCATTCACACACGAACGCACAACGTCATCCTACACAACATATACAAGTTCAAGTAGTACATACATGCCTACTATTTGCAATACTACGCGTGTTTGATGCACACGGCCGTAACAAAACTAACAGTACCAGAGTTGTTACTGCTCATAGTTGTTGTGTTTTTTTTATCCGTTTTCTATTTTTATTTTTTATTCTGTTTTGTTTAGTTAGCATGAACGTGAAATTGATGTAAAATGCATAATGCAAAAGGATGTTGTTTCCAGTTTGTTTGTTTACATTTTTGAATTGAATTTTATTATTTTGTTTTTCGATTGTCAAATAGGAAAAAAAACATATGAATAAACAATATTTTATTTCAATTTCGATTTTTTAATTGAATCGTACGTTATGCTACCTCATTTTTTTTTTATTATATCTGATTTATGTTTAACTCAATATTTTCTATATTGTTTTCTTTATTTAATTTAATTTTTATTATATTCATATGAAATACTACATAGTAGTATTATTTAAATGTTAACTTGTATTGAGATGCTTATAATGTAAAAAACGAGAATTCAAAGTATGGAAATAAATAAATAAATGTGTAATACTTTAGGGTAACCATGTACAAAGTACTGTGTATCTCTGTTCTCGTACAGGATTGTACATCCTGCACAGTATGCTCGTTTGTATGTGCACGTGAAGCTAATACCGGTTTTCGCTCGTATGCACAACGTATGCAAATGCAATAGACAAAGACAGATCGAGAAGTGAGAGTGTAAGTGGAAGCCTCCGTGTATGTACGTGTGTATGTGTGTGTGTGCATATGGGGGTAGACATCCCCCGAGAGCTTTGTTCACATCATGTGCTCTTTGTGTGCCCTCCGCTCGAATGTGACTCACCCTGCCGCGTCGTCCGAAGAGGGTGCACGGATTTGAATCCCATGGACCATTCGGAGGGAGTCACCAGCTCCACGTTTCCTCACGAACTTCGCCTGCCGCAAGCAGGACTCTGTGGTCAGTGATCGTAACCCCACAAGACACGCCGCCATTTTTCAAACAGATACTGAAAGCTACTTTCCAATTCCAAAGTTATCTGTCGACAATGATGTGCTGTTGCATTACCTCCTGAAATTGCAATAAAAAAGGAAGTAGAATTCAATGTGTAGTTATAAAAAACAGCCAACCTTTGCTATACGGCCGCTCTTTATACGACATTTTGCAGTAACGGCCTTGTTTAAGATGGCACTTTCTCGAGGTATGGCCCACAATGTTTTGTTATACGACCAAAAAATATTTGATTCGTTAAAGAATGCTTGATTCGTTATACGGCTTTTCCGGAACGTATTTAGGTCGTAAAACGATGCTTCGGTGTATTATATTATTAATTCCGAAGTTCACCAGTCAATAAAAAGTAATATATCTGTTTTATGAACTCGTCAAATTTAGTTAAGATCACTAAATATTTTAGTTATAACTAAAGACAAAATGCTATTATAATTCCTAAAGTCTGTGTCAACATTATGAGGCAACGAAATTGAATGTTTTGCTACGTAGTTTATAAAATAATTTGATATTGACATACTTTTACCAGTTCAAACTATACAAAAATAAACCCATAGCTAATCATTTTATACTAGTTTCCACGCCAGACTGGTTTCCGGTATTCATTTTATCTCTAATTTTCCAATAAACGAACGACGCGACCAACAAAAATCACAACAAAGTTATCTGAAACGACCGTTTCGGTCATCGGGTGTGGACGCTCACTGTGTTGTTGGCCGTCAGTTGCAAAAGCGTAATTCGAAAACATCAATACGCAAAGCGCACTCCTGTAAAACCCATCAACCTTGCAAATGAATCAAAACAAACACTGCCAGCATCCAGTAGTAGTAGTAGTTCGGGGATCTGGTTGAACGGTGCTGCTGCGCTTGCAACTTGACACCGTATCACGTGTGTTGAACAAGGACCGAAGCAATGAAGGGATGTCGGGAGATTGGACACCGCACATGTGGCTCGCGGCTCGCCCTAACTACCCCCAGTGCAGACCACTGCTGTATAGAGACCCCTTCTCTCACCGACAGCTCCCCTTTATCAACCCCCCAGGTCTGCAAGGGAGACTAACCCATCGAACTCGTTGGGCTCGCGAATTTAAGTGATTTGATTAACATACAGGATCCTCGTCCATTATTGCATTTTATGTATAACTTGGATTCTAACACATTAAATGAAAACAAAAACAAGTTATTCAAATCTGATGATCATTCGGCCATTTGCATATTTATTTGAGCGTAATGCATTTGTAAAATAATTGAAGCAATATTAACGTACTGTGTCATCTTTGAGCAATATAGAAATATATACATCTGACTGAATTAGAGCAGATATTTGTCATTAAAGATATTAGTTCCTAGATTAGAAAAGTATAAAGTTTAAACTAGCCGGTGTGTATTAAGAAGGAATTAGGTTTCTATATTACCCACCGACACAGGACGCATTGAAGTGTGCTTATCTCAGGTCAGAATCGACTGGATTAGCTGCAGATTACCGTTACATGTACGTAAATCGACCATTTTGTATCGTCAAGCAAAATTAGAGCACATACATCGATTTATACTTTGATTCTCGAAAGATTTCTTACTATTTTGGCCAATCATGCTATAGAAAAAGAGAACTATTAGTTAGATTCAGTGAATCTAGAAGAAGAAGTGAAAACTGGAGTCCTTGAAATTGTGCATTTTCTCCGCTGCAGGATTTTGTAGAAACTGAGTCTCCCTGGCACTGACAATATGACAAATGTCATGTTTATTGCCCTTGACTTTGGTGCCCGGTAGCGTAACCTACTTTCTAAGCTGTTTTACAACCCTTGTTGTGCCCAAAATTTGGGTTTATGGTGGCCAGACGTTTGGCCACACCGTGACCCAGTGAAATAGAAATCTCAACTAACCGAATTACTATATGACGAGCGTAAAAACATAAATCTAAGTTTCGTTTTCAAGAATTGGAACAAATCTCATCCACCTACAAACATTGAAATGACAAGAATCCTATCTAATACCAAAGCTTTGTACTAACAGAATGATACATTTTATAACCTTAATCGAGATTGACGTTTGCATTGAATGTAAATTTAGATATTTACATTTATAATTTAGCAGAAGAACTTGATATCATAATTGTAAATATTTGATATCTATTTTAAAAGAATATTCACACACTTTCTTATCGTTTCCGCGAAATTTTGTCGTATTTAAAAGATGATAAACTTTATAGCCTTGAGAACTACTGTATAGAAAGCAAACAGAACTAGTATTTATTGGGTACTATCATATACTGCACAGTGGTCACTTTCTTTTTCCAAGAAGGCTTAGCAGTTATGCTATATAGGTCAGTAGTTGCTTTGGCCAAAAGCATATAAAGTTTTACTATTTGCAATGTGTCATATATCTTCATAAAGATGAGCTATATGCATTTAAATTTTCATTTGTAGAATTGGAGTTTCATATTAGTTTGTAAATGTAAAACAGATTGATGCTAAATGGAGAAACTTATTTATTTAAAAATAAATATCCAGTATATAAAAGCACATATTTATTTACAAAGATTAGTCATTAAGTTTTCAATTTATCTATTCGTATTTTATTCAGTAATAGTAATAGTGTATTGAAATCAGAAGAGTGTTGATTTTTGAAAACACCATGGTATGTAATTTGCGTTGTCGCGTGGACAAGCCATTTTACTGAACCAGCAAATGGTGGACAAAAGCAGTCTGTTTATGAGCCTTGCCTGGCATGACGTGATATTTACAAGACATCGACTGTACGACGGGTGGCACAAGTAAACGAAGAGCAGGCTTAACCCTGCAGGAGCTTGTAAAGATGACAGTCCCGCCAGGATTATATCCCGGCTCATTAGCTTTTGTTCCAGGTAAATATTTATACAGTCGGCATATCCAGCCGTAAGGGCATTAAACGGGCAATTATAACAGTGTTACAAGTCATTTTATAAATAGCCGGTGTAGATTAAAGACGAACTTGGGGAATAACGTGCACCAGCTACCGGCACAGAAGCGGTAGGCTTCTTAGCTCAGGTCATATAGTCGACAGGATTAAACATGTTACAGGCACCATATACCCCACGGAACTCTGCTGTTTAATTGGTCCTTATGCTAGTAGGGATTAATATTTCTAGAACAGTTACAAAGAATTTCGGGAATTATCCAATTCGGAGTTCAGGTATTAGCTGCGACAGTAGCGACCGCTCTAAATTAAAATCGGCCGCTAAATTTAAATCTACTGCAGCTACTGAAACTTATTATTTATATATATATATATATATATATATATATATATATATATATATATATATATATATACGTATATATATATATATATATATATATATATATATATATATATATATATATTTAGTAAAACTAGCTGTAGTTATAAATTAACATTTTAATAACACTTCTAGACTGTATTCAGTCAAACAACCAATTTACGTCATCATTTAGAGAAAACCTCCAAGCATAAAAATCAATATGTATATGTAAATATATTTTTAACTGACATTTTATTGGGTTTTTTATTATTAATATGCACGAAAAAACAATATTAATATAACTAATAATTGAGAAGGAAAAATATTGAATCCAAAATGGTTGGAATAAATGATTATAGTTCAAGGTGTTGTGACCTGTTTATTTCATATCTTAATCTTACAGATGATAACAGATATGCGATGTTTCGACCATATGGTTTTTGGTCATTTTCAAGCAAAGAACAAAATACTATTTCTTGCAAACATAAAACAAAATCTCTTGAGAATTTCACTCAAAAAGTACAAAAATATTTAAATGAAACTATTTTTCCTTCTCAAGATCTACAATTGACTAAAGAAAATCTACAATGTAATTAACTAATAATGTTAATAAATATTTCTATTAAATTATTTTCCCTGAATTTTTCATGAAATTGGTTTCTTTTTACTAATGGCAACGCTGAAAACAAATATTACACATTTATAGTTAACGTTTCTTAGTGACTTATTCTGTAAATGTATTTTCGTATGGCAAAACATTGTTTTAATCCGTTTTAGAACTCGTGTAAACGTAATCAAAATGGCATCGTAATTTCTAGTGATACATACCCTAAAACTGTTTTCAAGTTTCGTATATTTCTTAGAAGATCAACTTTCGCTTCCAAATAGTCACAAAAAAAGTTCTTTGAAAACCTAGTATTTTTTTACTTAAAAAATAGAGCAAAAAAAGTCCTCGCTCATAAAACACTATTTTCTCTTATTTTGACAACAAATTTACCGTAATCGGACTGAACACGAATTGATACACACTCTACATGTAATAAACTTGGTGAAAAAAAAACGGTAGCTGAAAAAAATATTTAACTTGGAAACCTTTCTGTTGTCTTTCTTTTCATGGACAACTTTTACTTTGAACAAAAATCCTGACACAAAGCATGGAGCACGAACAAGCAGTAACAGAACGGTAGTTGGTTATTTTTTAATACGTAATTGCAACCAGGAAGTGGTGTAACGTGTACTGAATTTTGGAGAACCGAATCTTTACAACGTGCAATATAAAAGGGGACTTTTTAAAAAATGTATAAAAGGATTTTTTCTCGCTTGTTTCATGGAACGTTGCAGCAGCAGCTTCATAAAGAATGATTTTTTGTTCACTGATGGTAAATATTATTGTTCTATTTGAGGCAACACATTCTTAACCATGCAACCAAAAGTTAAGAATAGTTTTAACGAATGTAGAACATTTTGTAGTTGGTTTATTAATTATGAAAACTAATGCAAGCTTTGACGTGTTGACAAGCAACAGTAGCAAATGCAAAAACCACGGAGGAGAAATGCAAACGAAGGCTAATAAAATTGGAAAGTATTCTTTAGCCACCTAGCATTTTGAATGGCTGACTATGTAATATAATTTTGCCGACCAGCAAGCTGTCCGACGACCAGAGAAAGGTAACAGCTATATGTCCGTATGCACTCATAAACACTAGCCAGAAATTTTATGAAATCCGCTTGTAAAATCAGAATATCATGCGACAGACTGTGCCATCGCAAATACGTATTACACCACGAAGCGTTCACAGTCTAAGCTGCAGGTCATACAGTGGTTTTCCAAGCCACAGCAGGTTGTAAAAGAAATGTCCTCTCGGATCGGCAGAAGATTCCCCCGAATAAAACCCCAATATTCCACCAGTTCGAAATATAATTTTATGAATTTATTATTAGCAAAAGCCGCTCTCGTCGCATTTACAGTTGACCATTGGAAAATTGCAGCAGAATTGTCGGGGGGAATTGTCAATGATAACGAGCTTGTTGACTGTACCTGGCCGCCATAAAGTTGTGGCTGCTACTAGACTTTTCAAAACGTACAGACGCTTTGCTGCTCGACGATTGGTGCAAACGATGACCGGCTCAACTCAAAGGGATGCAAACAAGGGCATTATTTTATTGGTGGTCAGGATTTTTATTACGAAGAAAGTACGGGAATTTTTACAGATTTATATTTGTAAATGAAAAGGCTTTCACAGGAATGCCATATTTGATTTGCCGTTTTGAAACTGAGTAAAGTGATAAAAATTAAGCCCTTGGTGATGTAATTTAACAATAAAACTGTAGAATCTTAGGTTTGAAAATAAATATTTTAATATGTGTTTTAGCAACGGCAGATTTTGAAATCCCTGAGTAAAAATTATAAACTTAATATATTTTGTGGCCACTAAGATTAACATTTTGTAACATGTAAAACTAATTTAACCTTGCTATTTTTAAAACTAGCAAACAATATTTACAATTATTTACTTCATCCAAATTTCCATTAGACATAATACTGATTCAAACGAGAATTGTTACCGTTTTTAAACAATAATTAGGATCATTTCTTTGTATCCACGTGTGCGTGAGAGCACATATCGGTTCTTAATGTGATGTGATTTCCTCAAGACCAGCACAATGGGCCGCCTGAAGTGGCGTCTCCAGCCGGAATCGTCGTCGATAGATCCCCGAGTAACATTCGCACATTAAACTCTAGTTACGGGAATGAGCGGTGCTTCGAAGCGTGGTAATAGGTACGTAGGTGTGTGTGGGGGCCCGATACGGGTGATACCTTGATTGCCATACGATCCTCCCATAAATGGAGAGTAATATTCACTTTGTAACTTAATTAGTGAAGTTGTGAGGAGGGCCAGCGGCAGCCCTTAAGGCGTCGCTTTATGGACAATCTCTCTCACTCAGTCGCTCGCTTGCTCACTTCCTCTGGTCGTTCAATTCGGACACATTCTACGCACGGTGACAATGATGATTGCTATAGTCGTACCGCCAAGACGCTTAATGCGTCTCTATTAAGACGCCAGCAGTGGCGTCCACATTGTTACGGGACACCATCAATACGAGGGCGATTTAGCAATCTTGGAATATAATAATTGTAAACATACAATACATACGAGAATAAACTATCTTTAAAAAGATTCCGCTGTTGTAACCTTACTTTATATATCGATATAGTTTGATCAAACATGGTACGAACAAGAAGAATAAACTCTCGTAGTTTTAAAAAGATTCTCCTGTTAAATCCTTGGTTTATATTTTAATATAGCGCGGATTAAAGTTAGCTATAATAATCTATCAGTTGATGTAAAGTTAATAAACGTAGACAAAGGCTAGTGGATCTGTGCTAGTCTGTCAATGACGATCGCGTCACATGTATCTAGACCGCCCGCTTCGCATGTGTGCTCACCGGGCCACGTAACCTTCTCCGCTCGTGCGCGCCCGCACCTATAAAGTCCATTCTACACGGACACGGATGCGGGGCGAGCGCGGACAGGGCGTCACGCGGCGTCGGTAATTGGTGAGCGCGAAGGGAAATTGCTCTCGTGCCGTTTCCGTGACTTAATGAGCGTCGCCGATGGCCGCGGGTCCTTCCTTACCGACACACACACACACACGCGCGCGCATTGGACATTTGGATTGGGGGCGCACGAATCGTGCATGTCCGGTTGGTTAATTGTTCGATTTTTCATTTGTTTGTAAAAGGATTCCAAGTCCACAGATTGCGAGCTTAGTTTACGGAACCATGTCAGTCTAGTTGTTCATGCACTTTGACAATTTGTACATTTATCAATTATTAGCACTCAAGTACGGCACCAGACATGTGACAAACGGAAATAATAAACAAGCATTTTGTCTACAGCCTCACTGGATTCATGTACAACTACTGAGTGTTGAGAGTTTGGGAAAAATAATAAATTCAACTTGTTGATTTCATGCATTCGCGGCACGTACGCGAAGTGCGTTATTTGCAAATGGAAAAATGTAAATATTCCAACCACGAACTCAAGCAGACTCAAGGGTTTCACCAGACGCGACTCCAGCTCATTGTGATAAGTAGAAAACAACATAATTCGTTTATATAACCGCCATTGACGTGCAGCATACAGATTCGCCAGTTCAAACATGTTATTATATTATGCTGTGCTACGAAATATTCAACAGCGATATTTGTCAGTGATGTTGTCGCTAATTATTTCACTACAAATTGAATATATTTCCAGATGATTTGTGAAAGCGCGGGGCCTGAAATAATAAAAAACCAAATTGAATTGTTCACGGCGCTCCCATAATATTGCATCACAAAGAAACCAAAGATTGAAGCTCTCGTGGCAAATGTTGAGGAGATCCGGCGACAGAGCCACTTAAAATTCTGCGGTCGGTTCGTGAACTACTAATTGGATTAAACGATCCGGGAAAGAAACGAGCCCTTAAGAAGTCGGCGATTGTTAGCAACTCTTTCAAGTGTTAAGTGGCTAATTTGTTAAACAAGCATTTCATCCCCGACTCTTTTACGCATTTCGATAAGCTCTTTGTACTCTTCGCGTCCGTTCCTTTCCGCGTTCTTTCCGCTGAGATTTATTTCGATCTTAACGATGTTGCGAGTGAGAGGTTATTTTAAACGAGGGTTCGTTGGCAAATTGACTTGATTATTGCGTAAGGGAGAGATCCTTGAAAGAAATATGAAAATAAAGCTGCAACTTTGAAGACAAGATTTTGCGGTATATATTTATTTACAACGTACTCTGTTTATTGGAGCATTAGCTACAATAACTGTTAGTTAAGCTGGAGCAAAATTGCACGTAACGGGAACAGGAGGTATTGTAGTATATTATTCTAGTAAATTAAACCATGTGCAGAGGTATAGTGTATCCATAGATATAAGAACTTGACTAAACGCAGCATGCTATTAACAGAGGATTATCCCAAATTATACGACACAGTAAATGAATAAAAAGCAGAGCTGTATTCAGAAATTTATAAATACATTTTGAAAAATAACAACAAAAATATGATATACATCTTAACAATAATAATACAAATTAACATAAATAAATGTAATATTCAATAAATTATTATTACGTCTTAATTATAGACAAAATGTCTCTTGTCTTTCCCGCTAAGAGCATTACAAATGTACCTGAATACCGCCACTACTAGTAGTTTATGGCCTCTCCTGCTGTGAAGGGTACCACCCTACCTATTAAGGAATCATGTCAAGTTCTTATATCTATGGATAGACTATATAGATAACGGTGAAGCACGGTTAAGTATCTCGTTCGGGTTGATCCCCCGCTCCGGTGCCGAGGTAAAGTGATAAAAAGTCATATAAAACTGCCGCCGAAGCAACCCAGCTAGATATTTAACTGGGAGATTCGAGCACAGGACAATCCCTACACCGACCATAAAGTAAATCCAAGATATCGGTAAACCGCGCTCGCTGATGCTGTTGGGAACGATCCATAGCTGAGCATTTATTCCAGGCTCACTGTTTTAAAATCCTCCCTGAGTAACTGACTCACTATCAGCGTAACGGTAGATAGTTACACCCAGATTTACCTAGCTATCGTGACACAGAATTACGTTTCAATTTCCAACGCAAAGAATCACAAACTCGAACGAACTCCCGAATCTTGTAATGCATTTATCTAGAAATATACTAAGTAAGAACAACATATATATCCATCATATTTTATCAACAATTTTCAATGAGATATTTATAAAAGTTTTCCCCGAAGTGACTGTAAATGAAAGTTTGTCATAAATTATGTCTGCACGTTTTTTTTTTTTTATAAAAGGGTTTACCTTACAGTTATACTTGTTGTCACACTAATATCTTTATAATAGGGCACTGAATAAAAACAGAAATGGTACTCTCACTCGTCCTTGAAAGGGTTAAAGTTACGTGTAACTTTTAGAAAGTAACAATTTTATTACTAAAACGAAGGTTTAGTTTTTCCTTTTCAACGCGTTTCGAAATATTCTAACGGAAATTTTATGATTTTTTATTGGTTCAAAAACGCGTACGTCATTTTTTGACCTGCAACGGTACACGTTTACATTTATTTGGGGCAATTTTTAAAGCTGAGTCGTTCAAAGCAGATTTCGGTTGTATGACTCCAAAGTGCACTGAAATGATCTAACGGCTGTTTTATATTTACGTTACCGGCACACAATTGTGCAATTGTTTGTCATAAAAATTCTTTACGAACGACACGCAATAAGACCAAGGTTTTATTGTAGATATAACTGTAAAAAAGGGTTGCTTGGATCTTTTTAAAATACGTAGAATTGTCAGCCGCGAAATTGTTCAAAAACTAACTATAATATCTGACATAACATTCCGATGACTTTATGTAAACGATCGTTACTAAGTTTTGGAGAATTACAAGAGATTTTCGGGTTGAATGATTGAGTTGTCTGCGTTCGGTGTGTTCGGGATGCTTTTGGTATTGTTGCGACATGAAGAGGTGAGAGTTGTCGGGTAGCAGTGTGGTAGGACCACAAATATTCCAGTCTTATCCCGTATATTCCCGTAACATCTCAAACTTGGGCTAATCGAAATGACCGCCGCAATGCCACCTCCGTGCCGGGTGCGGCCGCAGCGTTGACCGAAAGCTGGCCCTAAAGCCGCCCGCGACCCTGCAAACCTAAAGCGGACAGTAAAAGCTCGCGCTCAACGGGCCGTGATAAGGATTATATGCGTCGCTTATCTCGTGCCATAACACTCTCCATCCAACACGAACTCGTGCTAACTTGAACTCGCATGGCATACAGTGTAATTCTCCACACTGAATCTCGTATACGAATACAGCATTTGGTTTTTATAGTTCTCGCCAAGTTGAATTCTAATGATCACACTACGACACTCATTGTACAGCTACTGGCCAGATCCGTTACTTGTGGATAAGAAGGACAATGATTAATCTACGAAGCACGTTTCAACCTACATTTTACGTAACTGAATATTTTGTTACTTTGTAAACAAACGTCATGTAAAGTTCAGTTGCGAATATGAATTCGTTAAACATACATTATATTTAATAGTAACAGAGAAAGTTAAAAATGTACCTATGTTTTGGGAATTGCAGCCAAAATGTTGTAAATGTGTGACACACCAATTAAGCAACTAATGTGAGTACAAAAACTACTAATTTCATAGCATACTAGAGCACGAAGGTCACACACTGGCATAAATGGTGCGTTGAACTTGCAATAATTTGCCAAAACGTAATGATTTCCGAATAATGTTCATGTCTTTATGCGCTAACATATTGACAATGCGTACATCACCTGCAGACTTATGGGTTTACAGCGGGGGACCTCTCGCCACGGGAGCGTGGACATTCTGTTGGTATAGCAACAAGAGAAAAAAATTGTACATGTTCCGGGAAGTAGAAGAACTATTTAGGTTAGGTTTCGTGGCCAGTGTGGTTGTAAATTACTCTCGTACGCTCTTGTTAAATAGTCAACCGTACGATAATCGTTACTTTGCTTGGCGTAGAATTAACAATCGTTAATGTTATTGCCTAAATGGTTACACTGATTGTATCGCTAAAATATAAGTTTGTTCTTCCAAAACGTTGTTTGACAAGAGAGATATTTATTTATAGCAATTTCTAATCTTTAACGCTATATTTTTCTAGATAATATTATTTCAAAAGCACATCTTGTATTTTGACATTCTGCTGCACATTTTCAACATGAATTAATTAGTTAAATGTTGATGGTTTAGGTCTAGTTTGGAAGAGTGAAGCTGGAAGTAATTGTCGTAGTTGACCATTGGTCAATGGCAAGTGTTTTGTATCCTCCACCACATCTGTTGGCCAGTGCAGTGTTGACTAGGTGCGACATATATCACGCAACGCTCCCGATGACGTTGTCTGCAGATGGCAGACTGATTAGAGTTGTGTCCGGCACCGGTAACGGACGTGCTGACTCTGCTACTGCTGTCCCCATTATCTCCACCTACTGTCCCCGCCAACTAACACGTTCTCCATTGTCGTCTGCCAGCGTTGTCGTCTTTATTTGTACGGCAGGTCATTAAAGGTGTACTCGCCGCGTTGCCAATTGTGTGGACATGATATACGTACACGGCACGAGCTCTACTTTACCGACACACACACAGCGGTTTGCCGACATATACTTGGAAGAGTGCGTTCGTCGATTCTGCCGATATATTGTGTTTAAATGTTTGCTAAAGAGCGGCTACCTTATTATGTAACAATTTTACAGTAATTTCAACTGAACCTTCATGACTATAGCGTTGTGTATCAACTGTATACGACGTGTTCTTCTTTGTATTCTCCCAAATGCTTTAATGTTATAGTACTTTAATTCGTTGTGATCTGTGCTCGAAAATATCTGCGAATTGGTTAAATATTATTCCAAGTAAATCTTGTTTTGGTTTGTTGACAAATGACTACAGACCTCCAAAGTCTTTGCTATTTGGGTGGGAAAACAATTATGAAATTATTTATTTGAAACATGTGTGTCTAAAAGTGACCGAACTTATGACAGCATTAAGTCATGGTTCACCACTTAATGCTCTTTGGTTTTCTCGACCACAAAATACCTCAGAAATGTACTCTAAATCAGTGCTTCTCAACATATCTCTACTAAAAATTCATCCTGTACCACATCGTTATTCACTAACGTCTTTATAAAACTAGGAAATGTTTTCTTGCAACCCCGGCGCCATCTACCATGCTAGAAACAAATTAATCGGGTGATCTCGTAGCCTTAATGCGTAAAGATTCAGTATTAATAATAATACATGTTAATTATGATTCTCTGGAGTGTGTGAAACATTTTGAGGACTTGCTTCTAAGAAGTTCCGATTCGCTATGCTCTTCATGTTCTCATTTAGCCGAGTAAATACTCCATTAACGGGCGCTGTGCAATAGTGAACCTTATGCAGGCGTTTCTTAAGATTGAGTAGATAGTAGTCTTCTTCTGGGTGCTTCTGGTGGTGTCGCCCGGGACAAAAGCGGTCATCATTCATGTCACACTCCCAGTAGGTGGTACTTCCTCTCAGTACGCTCGAGAAGTCTTCCGTCTGCACCATTTAGGAACGCAATGCTATTTTTGGGTCATAGTTTTGTTTAAATCTAAAACAGACACAGCACAAATGCACGACGAGCTACAGAAGATCTACTGTTATCATACGCACTCTCGAAAGAAATGATGATTACACTTATATTCAATTCGAATACCTGTTCCTACAAAATAATCACATAATCTACCTAATTCCAATGCAAACATCTTAAGTATTATGTAACTCAAGAATAGACAGATTATACAGGCAATTGAATAATTTTACAAGCAAAAAGATTCCGAATAAAAGAAAATAAATACGACCTTTTTGGCAAACATTGCTCTTCAAGTTCCCTTGAAAGTCTAGAGAAATATATGTGTAATCAGATTTCATGAACAATTGGGCAGTAAATATTCCTCAAAGGCGATCCTATTTTGATATCTGATACATCCGTGCTTAGGAACGTAGCTGGTAGATAAAGAATCCCATTCCTCTTCACATAGAACGACCGGACTGGTCATTCTCAATCGTCTACTCTACATTCTTTTTTATCTAGTAGGCCATGCGTTTGATAAAAGAGATTTATTTGCACACAACAAAAAAGAATTATGGTGATCGTAGCAAATAAAAAAAATGTGTTTACTAATTTTTTACTAGAACTATATTTTGCACTATACATATCGCGTCAAATATGACGGACGTTCAACTTGAAGAAAACAAACAATCATACAGAAAATACGTTGCGAATCTATTCTTTTTGTGAAATCCGCTTGAATCGTCTATAGAAAAAATTCTTGAATAAATTTACCTTCAAACGCATACCGCTTTTCATTTTGCAAACCGTCACCGGCAAATGCCGGGGGTTCTGTCTCAAAAATCTTGACAGATCGCGAAACAACATCGTGCTGGTTGACAGTATCAACGTCCCACTGTTCAACATGTAAAATTCGCGTTGGTCCAGTGTCAATAGCAGAGTTGGCTGTGCTACCTGTGTATCAGCTGTCAATTGGCTGTCATCGGTGCGGAAGACGACGGAACGAACAATATTGTTACTGGTACGAACGCACAGTGCTGGTGGGAAATGTCATTAGCCGCTGTATTTAGAGCTCTTAGGTAACAGGATATCGCTGTGTATTATATGCCCTTCTTAGACGCGTAATAACTTCTTTGTGCCGTTTTATCCGATGTTTGTAGTGAATATGATATGCGTCTAATGCACGCTCAAAGCATCTCGAAGTATTTGACGTAATCTCAGCCGGGATATTTTGTATGGATTTTTTTTAAGACGGTAGAAATTATTGATACACTAGTTAGATCCAAGTGAGGTCCTAAAAAAAGCGCTAAATTTACGACGATTCGTTAAAAGGCGGTTCATGAAGATACAATTATGAAAATTATGGATAAATTTATAGAAAATAACCTCATATAAGGCTAAACTAGGTCTTACTCTATCGTCATTTTGTTTTAGCAAATACTGTAAACACAGAAAGTGTGTACAAATTATCTAAGTAGTGATAGATCTTCTTGATATAGAACCATTTATCGTGCTAGCTATTATTTGACCTTTCATCACAACTTCTAACCATGTCTAGCGACCCCAGGTGTTCGAGTGGCTTATTGAATTCGCTAAGTATACAATAATGTTAAGATTTATGGAGAATAGCTGAAGTGCCAACAACACTATGATATGTTGATACACACACAACGTTAAGTGAAATGTTACCGGCAGATGCAGCATCCCTGTAGGATCGAAGTGTGCACGGGCCCGGTAGGAGGTCCCCCTCACATCGTCATGTGTCACTTCAAGTGACAACAAATTTTATTTCGAAGAACAAAGTATGGAAATTTACAAATGTAAGTTATAATAATCGTTTATATAATTCATTAACGTTAAATCTTACATTATCGGATGCGTATGTATATATTTCATCTACCTAGCAGAGTCAACAGTTAGATTAAGTTGTCACCTGGCTCAGAGCAAATCAACAATCATAGAATCGCTACAGTATAAAGGGCCCAGGGTAGCGGGGTGCCGTACAGCCCTCTCGGGGTAGCCACGGTGTGTATCTGGTTTACCCTAGTGGCCGAACTTGTGGAATATTCGCCCCATGGTCTTTTCAATGCGTGCCTTTCAGATGGAAACTGCTTTCAACAGGGGCTCGACGCTAACATGAGTCATGATCATGCAATGTACGCGCATTTATCCACGCAAGGGTTTGTTCCGAAATGAACTATGAAATATAATGAATTATGTTAATGACACGTGACAAGGGACAACAGTTGATGGCGGTCCAACGAGATGAACGTTGACATGGCACGTAATGATGACGAACTTGTTAAATCTTTTTATTCTACAAAGAGAACAAATGTACAATCTAATTATCGTCACATATTGCATCCAGAATGACTTTCAAAAGCAAGTCTACGAATACAGTTATATACTAAATGGTAAGAAACTAATTAGAAATTGACAACAGACCGTGTGATCTGTACAAAGTTCGCTCGTACGTTTCAAAGTGGAAAATAATGAAATATTATTAAGCTAGCAACCTCAATACAGTTACCAGTTCATCGTGCGCCCATTCAGAGCATTTCTACATTAGCAACACAAGAAACAGGAAGCCAAAGGGGTGGCTTTGATTACAAAACAAAATGTCAAAAGCGCTTTGAAATCATACGAACCTGTGTGTGTGTGTGTTAGTGTGTATACATGTAGCAAGCACACTGCAGTAGCATTATAACTGTCAGATTTAAAGTTTCTTTTCAACAGAGGCGGGATGAATTAAATATCACCCAATTCACATGTGCCTGTGAATCAACTCACTGGTTTGGGGTTACGGCACTTTTGTGGCCACCTAACGACGTTTCTTTCAAAAAACCAGTACAGAGAGGCTGTGTTGCATTTGTTTTTTTATCCTACTGTAACTGCACTCGTTTCTGTCACAACCAATGAATGCCGAAAGAGGTTATGTTAACACGTTTGATTGACGCGTGAAATTGTCTTGTGATGACGGTAGACATTGTGTTTGAAAAGTATATTATATTGGCAGTAAAAGTGTGTAACATGTGAGTGAAACGGAATCAGGAAACATACATTGTAGCTGTCATTGTCAGACGTATGAAACAAAAAGCTAACCTGTACCAGTGTGTGTGCTGACATGTTGAGACTTTTACAAAGCTCTGCTTTTTTGTTGACGACATGCCGTTAACGTTAATCACAGGTAGCGCATCTCATTAAAGCCAATTAAAACTTTCCGTGGCAACTGTTGTTGTTTGCAAGTTGTGTCTGCAACACAAACAACAGTATAGAACTCATGAAAATGCATGTGTATTTGACCAGCATTGATTTTTACATTGCCAGTCTCGTATAAGTCTGAGTGTGCATTATAATTATACAATGAATTGCGTTTAGCAACCGATCACATTAATTCCTACAGGGCTACCGATAATTGTACGAAAATATTTATTATAATCAGAACGCCGATGTAAATTTAACAGAAAATTTAAACAATTTGGTCTTCTAATATTATTATTACAGTATTCGCAAAACATAATTTTATATCGAATATAAATATAACAAATTAAAGTATGTATAAACATATTTTAAAACAAAGTAACATATTATTGTTATATAAATGAAATATATATTTTATTTCGGACAAATAATTTTCGTACATATTGTCAGTGCCCCCCTTCTGGTAATCTAATGGGCACTAACATGTGCGTAGGGTGAGATGAATGTGATCTGGTCCATTCGGGACCGAAATGTATTGGGAAAGGTGACATTGGACCAGACATCCAGCCCTCGTTCGTCAGACATTGCATTGCTGTGCATTCATGTGGAACATTTGTCTGGATGATTGCACAGATTAACGTTAATCAGCCTATAAGATCGACTGTATGCACATACGAAATGTTCTACACAATCCGAACAGATGTTTGTTTACGATCGATTCGAAAGTATAGACACTTTTTTATAGTAATAATTATCATTACAAACAATACAGTATAAATTAATGAAAAACGTGTTTAGTTTGCATGGAAATTCCAAATTAATACAAACAATTTTGTCTGTAAATTTTCTCGAAAGATGCTACAGACATCGTACCGAACATTTCCTGTCGAAGAGCTAAAAAAACTTGTTAATGTGTCATGATATCTTGATATAGGTAACATTTGACATTTGATTATGTATTTACTAGATTGGACAATGTTTTGAATGAAATATATGAAGAAAATGAGAATTAAATCCATTTGTTAACATAGTCAATGATTATTTTCTTACTTCAAGGTCGATGCTACGTATGATACAGGAAGATAGTATAGAATCAATTTTAGTCCATAAAACGTATTCATACAAAGTAGTTCTTGGGTATTCTGTTGCCAACTGTAAGTCAAATAAAATTACATGTTTTATCACGTTAATGTGTGAATTATATACTTGCTTTTTTAGGTTAGAAACTACCAATAACTATTCAAAATGACACTTATTAAATCTGTATTATTTGTTTATACGGTGTATGTAATTAATTGTGCACATTGTTGCTGGTTAGAAGATGATGAACTTTACTGCAACACTTTTCTTGAATTGTCCATGGAAGGAAAACCGGAATGGACAAATGTTACGATAGTAAATTTCAATGAAGAACCTCTTCATATACTGCAAGCAAACAGTTTTGAAAAAGTACCAAACATTCAGGATCTAACCATCGTTTATGCTATAAACGGTATTGAATCAGGGGCTTTCAATTCGTTGAAGAACCTTGTAATGCTTCAATTAGTTAATAACGAAATTACTGACTTACCAGCACAGATTTTTAATGTGAAATCATTGAAAAATATTCAGTTGTTGGCGAACGAGATAACAACACTTCCACCGGACAGTTTTAAGAAAATCGAATATGTTCGTTTCCTAAATAATAGAATAGGAGAAATTAAAGCTAACATGTTCAGTAACAGTGTAATACGAGTGTTATCTCTAGATGGATGTGATATTGAAGACATTGAGGACGGTTCGTTTATGCGAATGAACTCGTTGTACTATCTCGCTTTAACAAGAAACATGATGACATCGTTTAATGTTAGAAGATTATTGGGCAATAGTTTATCACTGGAAGCGCTATATGTTGATTTCAACCGATTAACAAGTGTTCCGCGGGATATGTTCGATGGTGCTGAGAGGCTTTATATCATTTCTTTGGAGGGCAATCATATTGAATCTATAGAAGACGGTACATTCTCTCAGCTTGAGTATTTAGGTGTACTGGATTTGTCGGATAATCGACTTGTACAGGTCCAGCCGCAAATACTCCGGGCTCCACGTCAGCCCAGTTTGAAAGTACTGGCCCTACATGATAACCGATTGACATATATCAATTTGGCCTTACTGGCACGAGCCTACAGGCTGGTGTATTTCGCGTACGGTGGGAATCCGATACAGTGTCCGTGCATTGCCGATATCAAAGATTACGTGAGAAAGCAGAACATTCGAGAGACTTGCTTTGACAAACAGTATTTCTCGGGTGATTTTCCAACTTGTGTCATCCCGTTAGAATATGCCGATACCTGTTTGTATGACGCAGATTTACGGAGTGACTTATATGAGCATTATAAAGTCGCAAGAGTAGAATATACAAAGTTTCAAAAAATTTGCAATATTTCAGATGACTTTAATAAAGCTATTTATAGAAAAGATACACAATTCCATCACATACTTGATCGTGAATTATAGTTTACACCCAAACCGTGCATTTGGTTGAATTATTATATGATTCGTGTAATATTTGTGTTATTATTAATCATTTTACTACAAATTATTAAGTGTTTTGACAGTAACATTTTCACATGCAGCGTAAATAATTTGGTGTGTGTGTCTGTTGTATTAATAGTGAATTATGTAAATATATTATAATTATTACTGTAATTATGGCTTATTTTATTAAGTGTTATGTACCCAAGCTACAGTAGACGGACAATAAATTCACTACATGAATTTAAGACATAATATACAACATATATTTTACACTCTTCGTGAATCATCCTGTATATATTTTTTAATAAATTCAACTCTTATTTAAATTATATGGCAATTAGTTAATAAAACTAGCGTCAAATGGACACATTTGGTGTGATAGTGTACACAAGATCAGTAATGAGACATCACTCACGCCGGCTATAGAGGCCCTAACCTATATTATCCATATTAAAAGCTTAGATTAACATTAATCAGTTTATATTATAAATTTTTTTGTAGTACTAATTATTAGCATTAGGAACAATATAGCATAAATTAATAAGAAACAGGTTTTGTTTACATGGAAATACCAGATAAATACATAAAATTTTGTCTGCAAGTTTTGAAAAACCTGTTACATAGCTCATCTCATCTTGACGTAGGTAAAATCGACATTTGATTATGTATTTACTAGATCGCGCAGTGGCTAGAATCAAGTATAATGAAATATACAAGAGGCGACTGGGAATTAAATCCATTTACCAACATAGTCAATGATTATTTTCTTACTTCAGGGTCGATATTAAATGTATGCAGATGAAGCTACTACACGAAGCAAGCATGTTGCAAGTGATTGTGATCAATTGATTGTAGTACATAAAGAATATTAATACAAAATAGTACTTGAGTGTTGTGTAGACATTTGTAAGTCAAATAAAATTACATTATAATATGTGAATTACATATTTATTTTTTAGGTTATCCATACTATCACTACCTACACAAAATGGCACTAATTAAATCAATATTATTGTTTTACACGGTGTACTTAATTCAATGTACACATTGTTGCTGGGAAGCAGAAGATAATATAGTTTACTGCAACACTTTTCTTGAATTGTCCACGGAAGGCAAACCCGAATGGATAAATGTGTCCGTAGTGAATTTCAACGAAGAACCTCTTCATACTCTGCAAGCAAACAGTTTTGAAAAAGTACCAAACATTCAAGTTCTCTCAATCGTTAGTACAATAAACGGCATTGAATCAGGCGCTTTCAATTCGTTGAAGAAACTCACAGAGCTCAATTTATTTAGTAACGAAATTACTGCCTTACCAGCGAAGATATTCAATGTCAAATCATTGAAACGAGTGTGGTTCATTGAGGACGAGATATCAGAAATTCCAGCAGACAGTTTTAAGAAGATCCAAGACGTTGCTTTCATAAACAACAGCATGCGAGAAGTCAAGGTCAACATGTTCAGTAACAGTGCGATTCAAGAACTGTATTTGAATGGATGTGATATTGAAGAAATTGAGGACGGGTCATTTAAGCGAATGAGTTCGTTATTTCTTCTCACTTTAACACGAAATATGTTGACATCATTTAATGTTAGAAGATTATTGGGCAACACTTTATCACTTGAAGTCCTCTATGTTGATGCAAATCGTTTGACAAGTGTTCCACGGGATATGTTCGATGGTGCTGACATGGTTAGTATCATTTCTTTGGAGAGCAATCTTATAGAATCGATTGAAGATGGTGCATTTGCCAGGCTAGAGCATCTGGTTATACTGGACTTGTCAGATAATCGGCTCGTGCAGGTCCAGCCGCAAATATTCCGGGCTCCACGTCAGCCTGGTTTGAAAGCACTCTTACTGCACGATAACCGATTGACATTTATTAATTTGGCCCTGTTCGCCCGAGCTTATAGGTTAGTGTATTTCGCGTACGGTGGGAATCCCATCCAGTGTCCATGCAGTGCCGGTATTAAAGATTTCTTGCGCAAACAGAACATTCGACAGACTTGTTTCGACAAACTATATTCCTCGGGTAATTTTCCAACATGTGTAATCCCATTGGAATATTCTGATATCTGTCTGTATGACGTGGACTTACGGAATGACTTGTACGAACACTACAAAGTCGTAAGACTGGAGTATGGCAAACTGCAACGGGATTGCAACATCTCAAACAGTGTGATAAAAGATATTTACGGAAAAAATTCAAGATTTTATCATCTATTTGAACATTAATAATAGTTCTTCCGTGGAAATTCTTTTTATTACTTATATCTATGACGACTTTACGAATAAAACCATTTTTTAAACAGTGTGTCGTTATTTTTTCCGAACCTATTCTATTCTTCGTTTAAAACTCGCACAAGTACAAAACCGAGAATGCAAAAAATCAGTGTTGTTGGGGCCATAACATCTCCATAAACGGTCATCATAACATCATTCCGTTTGAATGGAGCACAAAGGCACCGAAATATAAACTATCGTAAACGGGGATATCCGTGCAAGATATCTGTGACAAGATAAGTAATGAGAGCTCTCTCACGCCGGCTACAAAAGCTGTATTTATGCCTCAAACCCATGTATTATCCCCGTATGAAAAGCTCCATTCAGCCAGTGAGGAGAAGATCACTGCCAGCAGATAGCGCCCCGGGCGGACAATGACTGAAACTTAAAAACACACATTAGAATCCGGATTACATCAATAAAAATTCAGTCTCGCTTTTTTGCGAAACGAATTGATGTTTATCTAAGTTTTTTTTTATGTATATAAAGCTATATAACAGAAGTAAAGAATATATATTTCTATGAAATATGGTTCATCAGTTGTTATCTTTTCCTACAGATAAGTATCTGTCATTTATATTAACACACAAATACAGAAATATAATTTATACCAGAGTGTATATTATATTAACTTATAATTTAATAGTTAAATGCTATTGAATCATGATTTTATATTATGATAATTCGTTGTTTATAAAAGATTATCTTTCACTGAAGAAATTATAAAAATTATGCGATGCAGATATCTACAACAAAATAATAACTATTGCCCTCTATTGAATATGGTTGAAACTAATTTGTCTCGCGTGTCGCAAGTTGATAGTACAGCCACTCAATACTAGATGGCTATATCTGCTTCGGAACAATAAATACAAGAGGCACATTGCTATTATTTTGAATTTATTTCACACATATTTATTTTACAATATTTCAACTGTAAAAAAAACCTTTAATTCCCATAAAGAAAGGTACTGCGTAGTTTGTTTTGAATTACGACTAAGTACGTTTATAAAAAGATTTCACTAATACGATTGTCATTTTTGTACAGATACGAATTGCGAATAATATCAACACACACAAAAAAATATAGAGAGAACTGTGAGCGGATCGACAGAGAGAGAAAGAGACAATGTCAGTTAAATCCTATAAAAGAGATGTTTTCAGAGCTTACAGTGGGCAGTTGAAATGGTCATCTTAATTATCGGAAATTAGGGGTGAGTTACATTCAGTCTTTGTTTTGTCGTCTGACGAAAACCCCCGTATGGAATTAATGTCTGCAAGTCCGATTATATTACATCACGGTACCATTTTCCTTTGAACGTATAATTCCTAATACCCGACGTCCCCTTGCCATCCAACAACTGGTTACCAAACAGAAATCCACCAAGTATTGAACTTTTTTGTACATGCATGCGACTTCCAAAATTCACGTTCTGTATTTTCCTGCACGTTATCAACGGAAAAGAATTAAAAATATAATTATTTCACAAGAAATACAATGGACCGATAACGACACCGCTGACTTCAACTTCCTATTACAGCGGAAGCGAGACGCGATAATTTTAAGAAATTTGAAAGGAAAAATATTCGAATAAATTCCCCCCATGGTATCAGCCGTTACCAAGAACCCGTGTATTTTTGTCGATTCGATAATGTTTTTGTTTTGTTTTTGTATTTGCCATTCATCGACATTGCAGTTAGTGACCGTAGCAAAATTGTTTTTTGTTTCGATTTAAATTGACAAATTCCGCGTGCTATAGATTCAACAAAATAGACTAATGTCACATGTATTTACGAAGAACGATGTGCTAAATTTGATCGATAATGTAATATCGTATTGTAGTAATCCCGATTTGAGTGGCTACATTCACCGTATTTCAGTGTGCGTTATTGCGTTCGTTTGTTTGTGTTCCATTTGTTTGTACTTGATGTCGAGAATGAGTTTGACGTCTGTGGCGACGCCGCGCGTCCGTCGTAATACGGTGTTTGCGTTTGTGAATGAGAAACGGGGCACGGGCAGTCTGTTGCCCTCACCGGAACCTCTGACGGGGCGCACAACTCGCAGAGACACTGAATCCACCTCATCATTACCACGTTGGGCCAGCAATAGAAGCAAGTACATTCCTTAATCCATATATTCCCTACAATCCAGACAAACAATGCTATACTAACACTTATTTCTGCAGTCAGCCGAACTGAATTCCGAAATGAATCGTTATTTAAACCACTGGAGAAGACCAAAAGGAAAACTCCTCGAGGTCCCACTGATTTTCTGTCCGTCCCGGATACCAGCAGAAAGCTTCGGTCCACCAATAACTCGATGAAAGAAGTGGAACGGTTGAAGAAATGTCGGGAAGAACGTCGTCAGCGACAGGCTGAACTG
Organism: Carabus problematicus; assembly: GCA_963422195.1. Taxonomy (NCBI): domain Eukaryota; kingdom Metazoa; phylum Arthropoda; class Insecta; order Coleoptera; family Carabidae; genus Carabus; species Carabus problematicus. Next base: position 13,258,481 of record OY728588.1, on the reverse strand, counting down.
AAAGCCGAACGAGAACTGAACACGGCCCAGGAGCAAGCGAATCCCGCATGGGAATTCAGTACGATGATTGAAGATTTTCGTTACAAGTTGGACTTTAAATCCATCCAGATAACCGATCCGGTACGGGAGAATCAGATAACAGTATGCGTGCGAAAACGACCGTTGAATAAGAAGGAGAAACAGTGGAAAGAAATAGACGTGATAACGGTACCAACTGGTGAGGTAATGGTTGTCCACGAGCCGAAGCATAAGGTGGATCTTACGAAGTATTTGGAGAATCAACAGTTTCGGTTTGACTACACGTTCGACGAGAATTGCACCAATGAACTGGTGTACCACTTTACGGCTAAACCCCTGGTGAAGACGATCTTCGAAGGTGGCATGGCCACATGCTTCGCGTACGGCCAAACTGGTTCGGGTAAAACACATACCATGGGCGGTGAATTCCGCGGTAAAACGCAGAAGTTCCACAGCGGCATTTATGGTCTAGCGGCGAGCGATGTATTCACATTTCTAAGCACACCGCAGTACCGATCGAAGAACTTGATCGTCAAGGTGAGTTTCTTCGAGATATACGGCACCAAAGTGTACGATCTTCTGGCGAAACGAAAAGAATTACGTGTGCTGGAGGACGGCAAAGGGTGCGTCCAAGTTGTCGGCTTGGTAGAGCGACAGACACGAAGCGTCGATGAGATTCTCGATTTGATACAGAAAGGAAGCAGCAATCGAATCTCGGGACGGACTTCGGCGAACAATAAATCGTCACGATCGCATGCCGTATTTCAAATCCATCTGCGACACTTGGTGTCGGACAAGTTGCACGGTAAGTTTTCGTTGATTGATTTGGCTGGCAATGAGCGTGGAGCGGATACGATGACGGCGAATCGACTTACTCGACGAGAAGGCGCCGATATAAATACGTCTCTTCTGGCGCTGAAAGAATGTATTCGAGCGCTGAGTCTCAAGCAAGCTCATCTTCCCTTTCGCGGCAGCAAATTGACGCAAGTTTTACGGGATTCCTTCATTGGGGAGAAGTCCAGGACGTGTATGATAGCAATGGTCACGCCTGGCAGTAGTTCTTGTGAACATTCACTCAACACTTTGCGATATGCTGACCGTGTCAAAGAACTTGCATGTAACACTACGGATTTTAGTGTAACGGACGATTTGGACAATTCCAAATGTGAATCTATCTCTTCGATTCCCGATGTAGTGTCATCGTCTGATGCCTATTCACCGGAACCGGATACTTCGAGAAAGTTCGACGTTATTGAGAGGGCCGTGATCGCCAGTCAACGTAAGATGGTTGATTTTCTGAATGAAGCCAGGATTGTAACAAGGTCATTGGTGGAAGCTACGAAGAGTGCGGATTTTGATAAGATCGACGTGGCAACAAAATGGCACAATGTGATGAAAGAAACGAGCGAAGCGGTCATCCAAGCCGGTCTACTTAATTCCAAATATCAGAAAGTATTGAATATTAGGTGTGATTGAAATTGAAATTAATTTAACGACTGTGTAATCGTTGGGCAGCATTATTAAATATACAATTATTTAAAAAAAATAAATAAACATTTACAAATATTTTTGTTGATGATTCGTTTTATGATATACATGGTGTATTTATTTATTATCCGTTATACAAATGAGTTTATTCTGTATACGTGGCACTTATCAGGTTCGACACAAAGTCCTTATCGCAGCCGGAAAACAATAGACCAGCTGTGTTATTTATCAAGTAGGCGCTTTTAAACCTGGAATTATGGCTATAATAATTTACAATCAACATTTCAATTCCTCATAATATTGTTTTTATAATGGACTACTCTACTTTCATGTATTATTCTTCCATAAAGAAGTTGGTTATTTAACTAAATCATGTCAGTTGTCAATTATATTATGGCTAGTTCACGTTACTTCAAATTACACAAGAATATACGAAAGAAATGTCTACAAACCGCAACATATTCTGACGGTCAGAGAGTGAAAAATAAAACGTTGTCACTCGGAACGGCACTAATAAAATCATACAATTTGACAGCACACAGTTTCGCGCAAGCCAGACCACTAATTGTTAATTTTAAAGGTTGGTTCACATAATACTGTGTGTGCACGTCTTTGCACTGTCAGTGAAGACAAAAGTGTGTGTGTGTGTGTGTGTGGATGGAGGAGATGTACTACCGCAGAGGTACAGTGCAGGTCCGTGGTTTTTGGGGTTTTGGATTTTAACAGTTGTAACTGCGATCAACCAACGTTCATCTTGGTTTTATTGTCGACCGCATTTGAGGTTAGTTCACTGAGTGATGAGGTTATTGACGTCGATTTGTTGTGTTTAAGTGTCTGTAAATGGGTCAGAAACCATAATAGAGGTGATGCTATTTCATTTTGTAACTGCCTAGCACCAAATACAAACAACTACTGTATTAAAATACTCAGCAAAATGTCACTATTCAAATAAAATGTATTCATTTTATTTACAATTATTGCTGGTAGCAAATACCAGCTAGATATACCAATATAAAGAGAATAAATACGATTGGCAAAGAAGAAATTGACAGATCTTTTCATATAATTTTACGTAATTTTATTTGAAAAAATATTTACAAATATATGTGTTTGAATTGTATAATTTCTTATTTGCAAAACCAGTGTTATATATATTTAGACATTAGTATCATAATATTGTATTAATTCCATAATAATTATAATCTGAATATCGCAAAGGAATATTAAAAGTTATATAAGAAAAATATCTGCATATATATATTGTAGTCGAAGTTGCTTGTATATATAAATGTACTGCCGGTAAAAAGTTAATATTTCAATAAAATGTTGCATTCCGCTGCTTTGCGGTAAGACAAGTGAGTGTAACTCCGCCCCCCGGCTACGCCCCTTCCGGTGTACCTTTATCACGCCATAATCAGCTCTATTCGTCCGTGGCATACAACGGAAAATCAACGGCGCCGTCGAGTGCCCCATCCATCTCGTAAAAACAATACACTACACCTTATGTATTTGAGCATATGAAACAAAACAGAGTTGATGAAGAGAGCCAGCCTCCTCGATGTAATGCGCTTGCGTCACAACCAGTGCCATCTCGCTTCCGTCTGTGCACTGGCTGTATTGCCATCGCTGTCTTGCCCGGTAATGGGACGGCTGACCGCAAACATTCACCACACAATACCGACTCAATGAGTTTGAAGTTCGTCATACGCTCAGTCGTGTTTTGGCCGCATACAAGTGATGTATATGCTGGTTATCAGCATCATTTTGACGTACGAGTGCTCGTAATACTATAGCGCGTGTGACAGTAGGTCGCACGGAACGCGCCAAATTGTTTGAACCGTGCTACCAACATAAGAATTCCGTACATTGTTACACATGAACGCCAAACATTAAACCTACTTCAGATGCAGTTGTTAATTGTGTGAACATACTTGATTGATTTGAGTATTTGCATGTAGTAGTCGCTGAGACGTAGACAGGTGTTGTGTAAAAGACGTAAAAACCCAGGCGAATTCCCTCGATGAGTGATTAGTCATACTCACTAGGTATGAGACAGCAATCCAGCATGTGAAAGTAAACAGTGCAGTAAACACACAAACAAACGGTTGTGTCTCGCCGCGGCTGTCCGGAAAATAGCCAGATTCCGAATGGTGGTGTTTTGTTAAAAGTTTCCACAGCAGAGCAACATTGTGGACCGCGCTGAAATTAAGCAACCAGTGATCCTTCCGCGAACTGACATGTGTGTGCACATGACAAGACGCAGGTACAACTGTTACGCGGCCGCTGATTCGCGGAAATAAGCTTGTGCGCGCGCGATACTTGAATTCTAATTGGACTCTGTCGTTTACGTAACGCGGCGCGAATCGTTTCGTACGTATTCTTTCATTGAACTCTCTTGGACAAACGGGTAAACGGGCAAGTGATAAACGGCAAAACAATAAACGGTAAACGGCAAAATAACAAACGGGCAAACGGCAAAATAACAAACGGGCAAACGGCAAAATAGCAAACGGTAAACGGCAAAATAACAAACGGCAAACGACAGTACGAATAGTGAATATATCTGTGTCGTACTAGGAACGTTGATCGTTGGAAGATTTGCCTGGTCACAGTACGTATGGTGTACTGATGCATTTACCGGTAGCACTGTCAACGTGCAGTGTGGCAGACGAAGGCTGGCCCGCCGCCATCAAAGGTTCCGCAATGTCCGGAGATCCGTCAGGAGGTGGTGGTGTGTTCAACCACCAGGACTTGTGGTTCACCGATCATATCATCAACGAGGTGCAGTCGGAACATCCCGATGAACTTGTGCGCACCGGCAGTCCGAACTTTCTCTGTTCCAAGTTGCCGTCGCATTGGCGCTCGAACAAGACACTTCCGGTGGCGTTCAAAGTGGTCGCACTAGGCGACGTGGTGGACGGTACGACGGTAACGGTACGCGCCGGCAACGATGAGAACTATTGTGCCGAACTGCGGAATTGTACGGCAGTGATGAAAAATCAGGTGGCGAAATTCAACGACTTGCGATTTGTCGGACGCAGTGGAAGAGGTAACTACATAGATAGCTGATAAATCCTTCTAACTAACTATAAAATTGCTGGTAATTTGTCGCGGCTCCATGGGTGGCTGTATACAGTCTCGATTACACAATATGCCATGTGTTGGTACAGCCCTACAGTATTAATAAATCGACAACGATCCCCTGATAGAATCCATGTCATTCTCCCAACGATGCGGTTATATTTTCATGGCATCCCCGCACCATGAATTGTCCGCAATCATACTGTCGACGCTCTGTTGTCATTGTGTATAGATCTGCTGTCAACTTGACAAATTTCATGTAATTGCCGTCGTCTATTTGGAACGATGCGCAAGCGCGTACAGATCACTCTAACTTGTTGCGATTAATTTTTGGGGCGCAATGTTTTTCGGTGAGCGTAGAGAAGATAATTGGATAGCAGAGTGTACTGATGGCATGTGGTCACTGGTTTCGATGTTTCAATTGTATCTAGTTTGTTATTTGACAAAAATTAATGTATAACAAATGTATAATGCTGCGTATCAGTTTTTTGCCATCACAAAATATACGCATGGACATGCAACGAGGTAGAATTAGTCGTATTTTACAGATTGAATTATAACATAACCCCCCCGATTAACAGGAGGTCATTTAAAGCGGTTTTTCCAAAAAAGTATTAATTTGATTCGCTATGAAGTTCATGAAGATATATCTGTAAATAAGGAGATCAAGCAACTTGCAAATGTTCTAAAAAGAATTCCTTTAAAGTGGTTTAATTTGTAGAAACATATTCTGAACTTTAATGGGGGTATTATTATAAAATATTCTATGTTTTTAGAAGCTGTTTCTAATAAAATTATAGTAATAAATATACTATGGAATTTTATATTCACATTCTTTAGTTATCCATATTTATTACTTAGAAAAACAGACTATATCCACACCTTTTAGCATTCTAAATGATATTCCAAGAAGTTAAAAAAGTAGTTTAGTCCTTGTTTACCATCAAGCACCAATACGTACACTTCAAGAACCTTCGTTATAAAAAAATCTCAATATTATTCATAATTTAATATTTTTATCTCTTAATCTTATTCATAATTTAATATTTTTCTCTTAATATTATTCACAATTTAATAATATTTTTAACCCGTCAACTTTAAAACAGCCATCTTTATCACGCATTGAAAGATAAAACACGTAATATCAAATGATTTCCTTGAAAAGTTTTATTTCTCTTTTTTTACTATACTCATATTCATTGTACATTTCATTACAAAAACAAGTACATTCAAGTAGAAATCTAGCAAAATATAAAACCACATGTGTACCTGCCCATTGGGCGTAAGATAGGGATCTCTTTCGCAGAAATTGCAACAGAAATTCCAGCACATTTAAGTAAATTTATAAATCTTTTCGTATGCGGTTCATTGTTGAAATCTACAACGAAAGATTTTACCTTTTTTTTTTCTGTTTGACACTGTCTTTAAATGATGACATTAATTTCTTGGGTGGCTTTTAAAAGAGTTTGACGTTTGGAGGGTCGTAAAGTCATATGTTGGGGTTGACGGGTGACATTCATTGCGGTCATAAGTTCATGTGTCACACGAGTTATGGGCCATCGGCAGATGAACGGAGAGCACCACCAACGCCGACCGATATTGGCGGTTCCTTTTGCAAATCTTCAGGTGTTGAAACGTACTTCGTAACACACACACACATCTGTTCACTTTATGGCATCATATGCGCAGTGTTTAATTGCAGTTTGTAATTTGAAAACAGATAAAATTAAATACTCAATTACATGCATTCGCTTCACTACGTTGTTTTATTATTAATAACGCATTTATTAGACATTGTGTTGGTTAGTGTCCGTCACATAAACATAACGATAAATTCATTTGTTACTTTTTAATATTTACATCAAATTATACACGTAATTTATACCATTTGAATATAAGTAATAATTTATCTAGTCGATGTTGATTAATTCCCGAGAAATATTTTACACCATAAAGATAAATTCTTTTTTTAATATAAAGAAAAAAAAAGAGACGATGCATTCATTCATATCAAAATTTACCGGTTGTGGTAGAAAATTCCGTAGAAACTGTGGAAACTGTGGTTTCCTAAACGGCCATTTATCTAGTTTACTTTTTAGGAAGTGGTGCTTTTAATCTGCTATCGATCAGAGGTTTTACTTTTTCTTATATTTTTAGTTATTTAGGCTTAAATTCTTCTTCCGTTTCTGATAAACGCACGCACATCCATTTATTTCTCCAAACTCATTAAATTATACTCTGGTATTTATCTTCAGCTCATATAAATATAATATTAAAAAAAGAACAATGTCAACGAAGAAACCATTTCATATAACTATACATTTCTTATGGGATTATTCTCTAGAATATTCATTCAAACTTGCTTAATACTAGTCTAACCTAACTTATAACTTTGCATATATCGTCTGTCACAATAATCTTACGCTTTTGTTTCACCTACGCCATCTGTGGTTGTACCAGTGTTTTAGTATTTACGCGGTGCCTTTCGTAAACGTTCAGGCCCGCGAGGGCCGAACTGCACAAATGTAAAATAACTAAATTACGATATTTTGGTAATTGTGCCAGCCACATGACAAACCATCAGTCAGTAATGTAATTAGCGGTTTGTACGGTAACCTCAGGAAATTATTAGGTGGTGTTAACAAGTAGCAAGCACACACACAGTCCGCACAAATAACCGTGCATACATGTGTTGTGCTCGCGCGTGCTGTTTGGCAAATGCTCCAGCTAAAATGTTGCTACAATTATAAGTTTTACGTTTTTTTTTTTGCTAATGGTTTGTATATCTTCCAGGAAAATTTTTTACCATCACAATTACGGTGGGGACAAGTCCCCCTCAAGTCACGACGTACACCAAGGCAATTAAAGTGACCGTGGACGGACCCAGGGATCCGCGGACGAAGACAGGTCAGTTTGAAATCATGTTGTGTTCATTATTACTCTCTTGTAGGAGTAAACATATCTTCTGGCCGTGAATTTGCTTCTATTTAATCTGTATGCTAGATTGGACAGTTACAATGTCATTGTTTATAATTTTGTTTAAATTCCATGACGATTCTTATAAATTCTGTGTTTTCATATAGTTTTAAACTTGATTTTCTCAACTATGAAAGCTCAAAAATTAAATCTGATTACTAACCTCTGTGCAGAATTTAATTCTGGAGAACATTTATTTGAAGTATTTTTGTCTAAAATAACTTTTTGCATAAAGAAAACCTGATTTTACAAGAATATGTGCTAGTAATACCGAATATGATCTTAAATATCTAATTTCTTGTCGTTGTAATTAGCGTAACAATTCGTGCTATGTAGGCTATAATCACATATCAAAATTGATTGTATGAATATACACTATATATCCCGAAATTCATGTGATATTTTTTTTGGCTGTCTTGTGTAGAATTCCAGATTAATTTTCAAAGGGAGAGATAGTTTAGGCAATTAATAAACTTTAACGGTTAATAAGATTCACGTGCACTTCAATAGCATTCCTGGCTTCAGTCTCCACTATATGACATAAGTTCATATGCTACAAATATAATACTTGTCTGAACCGGTAGTGAACTAGAAATAAACCAATCTTAAACTCTATAATCTTTCAAAAAAAAATGTGTAATTGCTTGTTTGAAATAGTAAAAATAATATACAGTATTTTAAAATCAGTTTACTCATTGCTGAAACATATTTAAACACTGAATTATGTATCATATTATGCAGTCTTTAATGTTCAGTGTTCAAATATGTTTATATTGAGTAAATCAAATGTGAAATATTGCATTTTGATGACAGATCAAGAAGTCATGGAACAAAAATTGCATGTATTTTAGTTAATTTACAACAACAAATAATCAAACGATAGTGTTTTTGTTTCACGACCTCCTAATCTGTCATTAAAATGTAGTGTTTCAAAATCGATTTACTAGAAATACGAAAATATTTGAGCACTGAACATAACATCATATTATGCAGTTTTTAATTCTGCACAACTTTTTTATTTACACTTTTGCTCTAAAATGTATTGTTCAGAAGTAATCACAATATTTCTATATTTATATGTTTAATTCCCTATGTCCCAGATTTCTTGGGACACCCGGTATTTATATATAATTTATCCTATTTACACGATAATATAAATAAAAATTAATACCGCCGTAGGTGCAAATGTAAAATGTTTTATTTTATATATATTTAATTAAAATCGCATATAAATTATTTCGAAACCTCACAAAGTTTTATTAAATTTGAAAATGCACTAAACAAAATAATGCAATATTAAAATTAATAATTGTAATTCTGAATTTATACATATTATACAGAGAAATAAATAAAAAAATAACTGTAACTCAGGCAAATACAGAAGTTTTCGATAGAAATTAGAAAATATTAATTCGTATATGCGGTGGTTTCAGCACGCAAGTATAGGTATCGCGTGACCGAAATTACAGCAATTTTCAGGGGAAAAAAATAAAATAATATATTTTACTTTGGGGTGTTGGTATCGGTACACATTCTGCCACGGTCACCGCGCTTAATGTAGCGTCTACATTTGGGCGAGTTTCGCATGCCCGCCGCGTTACCCATTGTGCCTTTTTCACGCACGAAAGTCGAAAATATTAAATTACTCGATGTTCATTGTTCTGGTACTCGTTCAATGATGCGGAGTCGGACTACAATAAGCGGTATTTTGTACTGTAACACATGGCATATAGGTGAACAAACTGACATATGCACATAACACTCGGTGACGAACCAAAACGACAGAAAAAAAGCCGGCAGAAGAATCTTGAAGAACACGTGCTAAACAGAACAGTGAATTATGTTAGAAATATGCGTAATTTCTCCTTGTAATTACGCATATGTTGTCTAGACGTAATATGAATACACATATACAGATATTCTGACTCATTACAGCAGTTTTTCTCAACGGGAGGAATTGCATCGAAATCTTAGGTTATCTTTTTGACGTTTGTCGACAAGAAATCTTTGGTAAAATATTGTCACGTCTGGAAAAAGTAGACTAAGGTTCTGTCGAATGTTTTTTTTTTTTTTACTCATTCAACATGTTTAATAATCTCAGTGAATTCTGAGCCGAAACGAAAAAAAAGGCACCACTGACAAGTTCTTCTTGAAACTGTTGGATCGAACAACACCAGGCTCACGTAGCAAATAATACACTTCTAATGATCGAACTTATTCAATATGTATGTATGTATGTGTGTATAATGGACTTTTTTTCTGTTGATCCAATAATATATATATAGCAACAATCTGTGATTGGATTCCGAAACATTAGCGTCTGTGAGGTTGGTACCTGTGATTATCTCTGTGCCGAGGAAATAACGCATTTACGAACATTGTGATTGTATATATCTATCCTTGTATGTATGCGCATATATATAGCTGTGTGTGTGTGCGTGCGTGTGTATTATATTACACGGTGTGATTCGGTGATTCGATGTGGGTAATTGTGCGGGTTCAGCTCGTTGCTACTGAACGCCCATCTTTGACGTTACGTTGCGCTACGTTTACGTCTATATATATATAGACACACTATATGTACCTGCGTTACACACTCCTGTATAATATTCTAAAGATTTTCTAAGAATTTATCTAAAAATGCATCCCGTCACAATTTTATATGCCACAATATTTACTAAGCTAAACGCAAAATATGTGTATATATCATTGATACAATGCTAATTAGTTTTATCACTTGACAGATAAACACCATTTTGTTGTAGTTTTGGAATAAACAATATTTGTATTAAACATTTTTGACACATCACAGAACACTTTCACTTTCTGTGTAATCCGGCTGATGATTTCTCACAGATAAGAACAATAACTGACCAGCAAACACACACACACACACACACACACACAAACATATGTATATTATCTGCACTTGTGTTTCCAAGCGTTTTCACACAGAATGAGTGCTGGGTAGATCTGGAATGAACGGGACACGCGGTTCTCACGCAAGAGTCGCGCACAAGACGCTATGAGAACTGCACAACGCGACCGATAACGTTCCAGCATCCGTTTCTGACAGATAAGCAACATGATTAGCGCCCTTGCCTGCCGTACCCGGGCCTAGCACACAAACACACACACTTCCCCCTCACTTATAACCCGTCTATCATTGTGTTTTCTCCTACAAATTGTGTATTTACAAATACCCATGCAAGTAAATCACAACACTTCTGTACTGAGAAGCTACTGCGTGCAGTTTTATTTTGACAGTTGATCGCCACACGGCGCTTCTAGTTTCTAAACACAGATGGCACCGGTGGTTAGCGACCCGGGGTGGGGTTTGTGTGCGTACACGTTTAGATATACTGTTTGTGTGTTAAATGCAACGCGTAAATGCGCTGTGATTGTGAATAATTGACAGTAACAGCGCATACATTAAAGTGCAGTCCGGGAACACCGTCCAAATGCGATCAACGTGTGTTGACAAATGGGACAGATTAGCAATTTACAAATCTGCTATTGCTGCAATTACAGTCTCATTATCCGCAAAGTAATTACCGCACGTGACCACAGCACCGGGAGCCTGCGCTACTCTGAATTATTATAGTGAATTTAACACACTGTACGTTATATTGGTAACACTGCATGCGTACAAACTGGCTATGATTGGTCAATGTAAAACTACCTTATGTCATTCCAGAAAAGAACAATTCATAACCGTTTTATATCCTGGTATTTACTAAATAAATTTATTTTTACACGTCCGTGAAGGCTAATAATTTATTTATCCTAAGATAAGTTTTGTCGTGTATAAAATTCGCTTATATTTTCTGTCAATGAATCTTTTAATATTAAAACAAGAGTTCAGTTATTCTGCTTATGGAAATATGAGTGGACTGTGTAGGTTTGTTGATATTATTACTCGCGCGCGTGTCTGTGTGAGTTGCAACAGACAAATCAGCGTGACATACACGGATCCTCGCGTGCCGTCACAATCAGATTAAACAACGCATTTCGGCGACGCGGGACAGTTTATAGACCGCTGTCCAAACACTCCCCCCGTCATCCCCCTGGCGGGCGGTAGGGGGTTAATTAGGACAAATCATTAACAGATGTCGGGGTCATCAGCGGACGCAAAATTCTACAAATAATTTAGTATTAATGGTAGCGGAAATGGCACGGGGAGCAGGAAATGATATTGTTCGGGGCAGGCAGTACTGCACTATGTGCAGTGCTGTCCCTAGCAGGCACTGGCAGGTGCATTGTGAATGTATGCAGCAGGACGGTGCAGCAGGATTGTGACTGCTGCGGGAAAGCATGGATGCAAGGGTCGTGAGTGGCGAATATAAAATGAATGTTTACAAATGGATCTAGAGCACTTTGTGTCATGTAACCCGACATTAGGACCAATGTTTCTTGTACAAAATTAAAGAGGTATAATGCTGCTCATCCACTTCTAACGCTAATGGAGCTCGCTGAATATTCCTAGTAGCACTATTAGTCTCTGCCCCTCTAATAGATATGCGTACTTGTGCGCATTTTAGGTTAGAATAATCTGACGTAATATAGTTTGACTGTAGTTATGGTTTTGTCAGCAGGCCAACAATCGTACCGGGCGCTTGGTTTGGGCCAAAGACCATATTTGGACATTGCCTCTCACCTGGAGGTGCTGCGTAGGAAGGACCATAGGTCGGTGTCGAGTAGTAACTCCAGTCAGTCGTACAAGCCCGACGTGCAAGGTAGGATACACAAATATACCTACATATGTAAACAGAACTGAGACGGTTGTCTTGCAGTTCATCCAAATGCTACATGGGATTATCTTTGGCTAGTTATCAGAGTTTATTGAAAAAGAATAACTCCAAGTTCAATTACACACACACACACACACGCATACAACAAGGAGTATCGATAAGACACGTACGTCCATTTTCGTGTTACTTTTTTTTGCGTTCGGGCGCGCGCGCGCTTCTGATTCCAATCATCTCCTAATGCTACGGAACGGAGACCGAAATACTTATGAAAACAATCTGTTAGACAGAGATATGTTCATCTGGTAGCACTGTTGAAATAAGATTACTGGCTTCTCACATTATCGATGATTATAGGTTGAGATATTACACTCCTGATGTGCAGACAGAATCGAAATATCAGGGCTCGGTGAATTATATACGTACTCAGTCATCACTGCGTCTCTTATTCTCCATTCTGTCTACTTGATTTTCCACTTACAAATTCCCTTTATCCCATAAACCATACACAAAAGTATCAAATTCTCGTCAAAAAATATTTATCAACCTTTTTTACCATTATAAATATTTATTCGAAAAATCCCCGGAATGTTTAATAATTTTGTCGTAACCGGAAATCACACGTTCGCCATTTTGTATTCGAAACCACAAAAATCTTTCCCGAAACTAAACAAATGTTTCCTGATTATAAATATACACAATAAACTGTTCTCCAACACAATAAAATAATAACTTTGTGTATAAAATGTTCGACAAAGTCCAGCTGTCAATTTACAATACTAAAATCATATCAGTCCAGCAAAAACTTTCACAAAATTAATGTACAGGTGTTGGTTACACGTCATAACCATTAAATTTGCATGTTTGACCAAACAATTTACATTTAGTTTGTTGTCACGAATATTTAAATTTTCTTCACACAGATTACACAAAATGATTTCGTAATTTATATAAAAAAAAAATATTAGACAACACGTTATAAGTAAGGTTATGTTCTAATTCCATTATGATAACGATAATTTCATGAGCGTTGGGACACACATGCTTCTGGTGTTGAACATCCTGCAAAATGAGGTTATATTAACTCGTCTGCAATATTATTACGCGGAAAATAGATAGGTTCCTCAGTAATTGGCCATGACTCAGCACTTGGTGTAGCTATCACGATCTTCATTTATTCAATAAACGAGAAAATCACTATTGGTTAGTGGGATCCTTGGATTTTTATTTGACATTTCAATCAGCAAAACTAAACAAATCACTAACGACATCTATGGAGACCAAATAGAAACAATGTCGCACAGTAATAATATCACATTAACTCCAACTCATTCTCTTGTGGTGTTAATTTATTAAATTAATTAATAGAATTACACGTAACGAACAATTGTTGGTCTGGTTAGTTTAATGTGGTCAGGCCGTAAGTTCTTCCATCTGAAATGTAACCACGGTTTTCAATTGAATATAACCTATAAATCATTGAGTACTTTTCATCAGTGTTGAAATTCGTTGATTTCGCTTATTGTTTTCTAGACAAATAGACAAGCAATGGCGTCTAGCAATATTTATATTGCAAGGAGCCGTAATATCGTGTTTTTACTCGACGGGGTTTCAGTAAGAAACCAGATCTTTAGATGTATCCAATAATTGCAAACGATTTGCGGTCGGAGTTTTTAGAAATATAAAAAATACTTGCTGAATCCTAATCCGGAAATTGATTTTCATTGACCATTAAACATTTCGTTGTTTTCACAATTAGATTCTCTTATCTTGTGGGAGATTATGTTGATTATCTTATCGACTATGTATGTATGTATATGCTAATGTAGATATCAGTATCATTTCATCGTTGTCTTGCTCAGGTGTACATCAAGCAACCATTCCTGTGCAAGCTTGTGATTGCACTACTAGATGTAGGTATTGGATTCTCTCGTGTGTTTTTCGTATCTCCACGTCGAACTCGATCCTTCCCCGAAACCTAATCTGTTCACGTTGCCTATCTATTTCTGATGTAGCTCGCCACTATGTAATGTAAGATATATTTGCCGCTTCACTGGTTATCATACAGACATTAGTCGCGTTCACCGTCTCAACCAGTCTCAACCAGTCAGCCATCGATACACACTATTGACAGTTATTGGAAACAGCTCCTGTCACACCAAATACTGACGTTGTCTTCTTAATAAACGTCATCGACAAGTGAACTAGATCAGGAAGAAGAAGAAGAAGAAGAAGAAACTACATTCCTTACATGACAAGAGTACTACATACAGGTTTAGGATTTTTCTTGCTAATTATTTTAGCTTTAGCTGTGATTAGTTTAATTTACTTTGTGTGTACAGGAATTTCATAACAAAAAGCTATCGCGCTTACTTGGGAGAATTCTATGGAGTTCGCGCACTTAGACGTGCAGAAATAGGGTACCGCACTACCGAAAGTGTCCAAGCGTAACGTAATACAAGAGATCGGTAGTGCGTTTTTTTCCCCTCGTTTTTTTTTTTATGTTCATAATTATGTTGTTGAAGTCCACGACGCCGGAATATTGAACCGTACGCACATGTGATTTACGGGCGTACGTGTCGAGCGAGCACACGAACCTCATATACCATGGGAAACGGCGGCCAATGTGAAATTGTTTTCCAATAACATGTATTGCACCTGGCTATAATATAATAACACCACTCGATATTGTAATCCCACACAAAAAGCTCACAAGATGTACGTTGGTTTCGGTGTGTTATTTTTGCCCCGACCAACCGACCGGACCCCGTAATGATTTTGTATCAAAATTTTATTAGGGAATTATCTTTTTACATCGTAATCAGCGAATTTACCTCCGTCATCTTTTCCGCTTGAACAGCCAAGTGTTCTCTAATCTCATTAACGAAAAGTGCATCCAATTTCAAGAACAGAACAGCAGAAGAAGAAGAAGAAGCAGCAGCAAGGAGGTACGCGACCGTTGCAGCCCGGGTACGTAACGACATCTGTCGAGTGTATCGACAAACGCAACCGTGCTTTTGACACTCGCATAATTACAACAAACGACGGGTCACAATACACTACTGACATTGCACCTCGGAAGGCCCGCGTGTAAAGTGTCATGACGTTATTAATTAATATTGGAGAATGCCGACGACAACGCAAAGTGTTTCTTGTGCCATGTCACATGCCACGGCGACTCCCTGCTTGGCCGCTGGCGGCGCTGTCGTCGTCTGTTACTTGCAGAAGTAAAACTTCAGTTTCCTGAACTTACATTCTGTGTATTGGTTACTTCCACACAGAACTTGGCGCATATACACTGCCGATGATATTAATTAATATATAAGAAGGACAAAGTGAGCCATGTGGCGACACAGTAGGAAGCTTGTGGAACACCTGAAACTCTTAGTTTCCGAAGTAGCCGAGAGTTGGGATGATGTATAGGCCACCGCAAGTGCCACTGAAACGTTTTGTATTTAGTTTAGAGTTACGTACGAGTTTTGGAGGAGGATGATGATGTGTGTGAGAGATTATCATTAATATAACGCAACGCTGTAGTATTACTTCTTGACGTAATTTAAACTCCAAATAATATAATTCATCCGTACTGCACAGAGCTGTAATTACTTGTAATTACAAATTACAAAGCGTTTTGTAGTTGCCAATTACGTGGATAATAAATATACCATCACCGGCAATACTTGTGTGTCAATTTTATAGTTTTTCAATCAAGCCGTCAAACATTGTTTACAAAACCAGTTAGGTTATAAGAAAACAGTTTTGATAGATTCCTGCAGGAAGATTTATGATGATAGAACAGACACTTCAGTACTACTAATGTATAACGAAGATTATACATTGATTTCACAATGATTTATGCGTGATTGTTAGTGTAAATTAGCGCAATAGGTACCGTTGGTCAATGTCGTGTAACACTTGGCACTTGCCGTACATGTCATACAAAGATGAATAATCAATAATAAATGATGATCGAAGTATGTGTGTGCAAGAGTACACGTAGAAGTATGTTAAATATCCACAGAAAGTATTCAAATCACGAGTCCTCCATTGTATGACTTTATGGCTACTCATAACCTATCGTACACTTTTGTTTAATTCGTCTTTGAATTCAATGCAAATTTTGGACTTTCCCGTGCACTAATCCGCGTGCAATTGTTTTATTAGTCACTGTAAATAATCAACGGCGAATGCGGCTAGTGGCGCTGCTGGTGGTGCGTGTTGAAACTAGAGTGTGTGTCCACATCGGAAGTGACGTTGCACATTTAGCCAATAATGTTTGCGCTTCACTAATCAAATATTATAATTGCTATTGATCATTTCAACCGAAAAATGTATGTCTCCAGTGAAAAGCTTTGCAATTTTTCGATGGACTGTTTGTAAATAATTGATTAGGAACGAAAAATGTATGATTCACGCACATACGTTTGGAAAATAGTGTTGATTGTGGAAGAGAATAGTTCGTTATTGTTCCTCAGTCCGGTATAAAACTTACAGTTGATTGGTCGGAAGTTGGTTTTTGAAGAGAGCAACAAATGTTTATACGACGTTTTTCTATGCAACAATCTTAACCGCAAAAATGTGTGCGTCTTTCTCAGCGCCTCCATTTATTTATATTTAGGCAGCAGGTCTAGCTGGTTTTTTTTATCACTTCCTTATTATGTCATTGTCATAAAACTTACCATACATTTATGTATATTATTTTAATGAAAAATAAATAAATAAATACCTTGCAATATTATCGTTTATTAGGAAGTGCGTTAAATACTTCGTCATTTCACCGTTATCTTTCATTTACACGATGTGCGGATTCGTAATAATTTTTTGTTGTATCATTGTAATGCATTCACTGTTCAAACTGTCAACTCTGGCCTTCCGCAATGTTTCATGTACTCAGTGCGCATGTGCGCGAAGTTATATTACTGCATACTTCATATTCCTGGAAGTGTGGTGACGAATTCATCTCGAAAAATTCCCCACATTACAAATGCAACTAACTCCGTACGTTTTTAGAGGACAGGACCGAAATGGGTGATACTTTTTCTGTACCAAAACGTTGTATTAATATTAATATATAAATGGTTTCTAGAAACCGATTTATAACCATTTTTCTCGAAAATTACGTACCGTAAATGTGGGATGCGTGTTGAATTGTATATTGAGTAATATTATGTCAGAACTACTTTCATTTGACATTCAGTAACTTTCCATAATTGTATAAAATCAGTTTGTTTAGTTGTAAATGACGTTTATGAAAAAAAAACTAACCTAAAAAAGAAAAAACGGGACTAGATGCTTTGTGTTGTTGTTTCGTGTCATGCGCGTTGATCATTCGCGTGAAGGTATGAAATATTCTAATTGATTAATCGATGTTTGTGTTTTTATAATTATATTCGTAGAATATGGTGGAAGTTTTGACATATCTGGTACACTAAAACAGCCGTTAGAAACTTTGTTACTTACGAAGTGAATAGCCCGCGTAATCTGACGACTTTGTCTCGGCGTTGGTTTTCTATAAATCGACTGTAGATTGGTTATGTAACGGAACCAGTGGCTGTTGATATCCAATACCCACGGTATGTCTACACTTCACCTCTCATTAACCTGGTAAACATAGCCAGTGGCTCGTGAACGCACTCTAGATGTGTATTAGTTCCATCTGTACGTGAACAGATGAAAGAAAGATCTTGGTTGTAACGTTGGCCAGGCTTGGCAGGTTTCACTGCAGCAAATACGGCTACTGTTGTTGTTTCTGCTACTGTTGTCAGTTCTCCTGCGTTACGACACACTTGACCACCTGATATAAATGAATAATCGATTGTTTTATACCTGAATACTTCTTCTTATTTTATCGTACGTTTCAATGAGATTTCTCGCACGCTAAATTGGAGTTTACAATGTTCCAGAAAATGTTATTCTCATATAATACTATATTGCAGCTATTTCCGTTCTAGTAAAATGCACTGATTAATTAACAGAATCAAGTATGCAATCATCATTGTTGTTAATTATCTAGAAACCTATATTTATGAATTATATTTTATAGACTGGTAATACCCAGCAGCTATCACGGTTACGTAACTATATGTTTAATAATTGGTAATATTACCAAGAAATTAGCAAATTAATTAGTAATATTTAATTGCTATATATTGTGCATAAATTTCCATTATTTTTTTTCAATAAATGTTAAACATTCAGTATTATTTTTGTTTAATCAATTTATTTAGATTTACAGAAGAGATTTAACAATTTACAGTTGTATCTACTTGATTACTAATCGTTTGATTTAATTCGAAACGTCAAAACGAAAGTGTACACGAGATATTTGCAAGTTCACAATAACAGTGTAGCAGCACAGAGTTGCAGTGTAGAGTTTGCCAGTGATGCACGGAAAACTGTCCGGACACTTTCACTCAAAGCCACGCTGACTTCACAAACAGACAATAGATCGTTAATATCTAATAATAATCAAACATTTGCCGTGTTTTCCTTGACGTAGGTGTGTGCGCCGTGCCGTTCCATTGCAATGTCATCCGCGTTCGGGGAATTGTTGTATATTTTTGTATATTTTAACGTATTATTAATAACTGATGGCTTGGTTATAAATAGCGTACGAGGTATTTTACCTTTTCCCGTTTACATTTTCCGTGTGTTGTTGTTTAGTTTACGCGGAAATTGTCTTACACACACACAAATGTTTTCCTTGCCATTAACACTTTTTTTGTTAACCTAAGATTTCGCATAAATACACACAAACATAATTCCGTCTGTCATATTATCGAAGCAGATGATTTATAACTACCGATTTTAGTAATAATAGATCGTGGATAAACGTGCTACATCATTACGTGGATAATTGATTATTAAAACAATTGAAATATCACGATTTGACAGTTGGCAGCAATGAGAGAAGAATTATAAAACTGTAAGAAATAATGGTGTTAATAAATAGTGAAATAGAACTAATTTAAAGAAAGTCATTGCATAAAAACAAAACAAAACGTCAAGAAGTGAGAGTTAAACAATTAAGAGCAATTGATGCATGCCGAATAATGAACACAGTTTGTGATTCTAAAATTACGTTTCAGTAATCATTTCCTCTGCTGTTTTTTGTTGACACAGATCCATACGATTTTTTGTTCTGAACAAGATATGTGCATGAGTAATAAGTGATATTGAAATACACAAACACGTACGCACTCTCGTCTGTGCATATGACATCTGTTTAGTTCGATGGCCTTCTAATAGATGGCCGTGGTGGCGGCGCATATATAACTAATGGTTGATTCACGATGTGACTAACTACTAATTTAATACTAACGATGGGTTTAGTCAGAACATTCGGTACATTTTATTAGTTTTCACAGAACTGAGATGCTAGTCTGACTGATCGTGTGTATGTGTGTGTGTGTGTGCTCCCAATGGAGGCGCACCATCCTCGTGAAATACACGCTTATTTAAAGGTTAATTTTTTTCACGGAAACTTTTCTCATACATAATTATTCGTGCGAAATTATTACCGAACAGTTCTTGTTAATATTTTACCAGTTGTGTGTTGTACTGTAATTTGCGTTTCGCCTTAGTGAGCTATTATGACAATAGATCTGTTCAGGAACGTACTTGCTCATCTGTACATGATTTCTACACTCGACAATATAAACGATCCAATCTTTTTTAATAAATAAGTAACCTTGTTAATCAGGGATATATGAAACCATTTTGTTGTTATTTTTTTATATAGGTTATGTTGGTACAAAAGACTAAAAAGAAATGTCACATACGACCTTAACGAACGTTTATATCTAATAGACAGTTACGTCTCATAATGCTTGCACCCACACTTGGTTAAAATTAAATTAGATTAGTACATTGTGCATTGCGTATCAAAAAATTACATTATCATTTCGCTAAATGTATATTTCACCATAGTTTGTCTTGTTTTCTTAACCAATTTCCTTAGTATTTATTGCAATTTTTATTCGAAAATACCATACTAATTTAATGGTTATTACAAACTACAAGCAATGAAGATAATTCCAAAGCGCAGTGAGTGATTAAAATGCTTGTTCATGAATGACAAGTAAAGAGTTACCTCTTTCCTGACATGTTCTCCTGTTCAGTTCTTACTCATAACCAGCGACACACCCACCTAATTTTCCTGATACCCGAAGTGAGGTTACGCGGAATAAAGTCAAACGTAGTTGTTGGGTATTTTTGGCCTAACAATGTAGTTGGTACGTCTGTTGAACAGTGACGACACACACTCACACAAGTTACCTATATTTGAGCGGCCTTGTCGACGTATTTAGAGGCCAGCTTGGCGTGCGGACAAATGAGAATCGGAACTGCCACCGCCTGCTGTACCTGCACGGATCAGGCGTGCCTTGGGCCCGACAAACAACAAACATTTGGACGAGGATTATTTAAGTAACCCAACTATAAGTTACCAGTGGAAACCTAGTCGATGGCCCACCCGCGCTCCAAACTATGATTGTCTGTTTCCGAATTCCACGAGGAGCCCGATGTCTTTGCGAAATAGCCTTTCGCCTCTTGTGCTGCAAATCATTTCGTGTTCCTTTTTGGCAAACTTAAGAATACATTAGGACGCTGTTTGTTTTCCGATACAAATCTCAATAATTATAATCATATTACTAAGCATAGATCTGTAGTATTTCTGGAACAGATTCAAGATCTTCTAGATAGTTCTTGAAATTGATTAAATCATTTTATAATTTCAATGTTTTGGTCAAATCAGAATGGAATTATTCTATTCGCTATGAAGGAAACTATTTCTGACTTTGGAAATACCTATGTATCTATTCTCCAGACAGTCATTCCACGATCGGTGTTACTTAATTTCAAAGTAATTACACATTACTCAGCCGATTTTTTGTCTGATTGTGTGTCAATAAATTATAGCCAAAAAAAGAGTCAGATTGAGCAAGTCTTCGGAAATAGAAAACACCTGTGCCGAATACCTCGAGCGTTGTTCATTCTTTATAATCTAATTTAACTAGATCGTAATTAGTTTTTAATTACTCGGTAACAATCTTGTGTTGTCGTCTACGTTCGGAATCCTAGACAGCTTTGAGAACATCGCAAACCTTACACACAAAAAAATCTATTATCAAATATCTTTTTCATGCCGAAATATCAAGGTCTGCAATAAAATCCACTAGACTTAAATCTAATGACAATATATTAAATTTAATCCCGAACCTGGAATTTGGAACGGCCTGATGTTTTTCCCTGTAAATTGTCTGATGTTTTTGCTACTTTGTAACAAACACATTTCTGTCCATAGACATTTTTATTTTGTTTTCAAAATAAGTCCTCTTTTGTTCCATGATCAATTAAAAGAATATCTGCTGACAGCGTTATGCCACACACGTTTCAAACACATTTATCTACCTAGCCATATCGTGATTCATTTCGTAGATTTTCCGTTCCGCCGACAAACGTCAAAAGTAGGCGACTAATTTGTCCGTCAGGTGTGTGCAACGTCAGGTTAGTTAGTTCGCCGACAGACCGGTGTGGCGCTTAATAACACTCGCGTAGCGGCGGCGGCGTGCTGAAACACAAACAACCCATAAAGGTGCATCGAGATTTCGACAGCCTGTAATTTCGTAGCGGTCCCGCATTTATTTCCAAGAAAACGAGGGACCTCCGGTCTTCTGGTATAGTATCCGCATTCGCTAGCCAAGATAATGCACGCTTATGCCTTTCTGGCAGGGTTCATTCATAAAACACGATACAACCAGCTCTCTCTGTGTGTGTGTTTGTATCTGTCAGATTTTTAAGTGCATCAATTAAATGAACTAGCAACCAATATTGCAACTCTATTGTTATTGAAAGAGTTCAATTTTCTAACGTTCCAAGGGGAAATTGATTTTGTTCTTTTCTATTCGAAAGGGAAGAAAGAATAAAAACTGACGTTAATATTTAATTTGGTTTCACAAAAAACAAGTCAGATTATCCCGTGACAATAAACAGCAGAATTGGAACTTGCGTCACAAAGAATTTAAACAAAATATGTCTGTTTATAAATTCCTGTACTTGGAAAAAATTTCTTTCTTTCCTGTACATCTGTTTTTGCAACGTACGTAACTGATTTTTTTTATATAATATACAGATATTATTTCAATCGGAATAGAGTATATTAGGCACTAAATTTGACGTGATAAATTTAAATTTATCCAATGTTTTATTTCTGTAAACTGGTTATACAACAGTCAACCCTTTCACGTTTCACACCGTCCAAAATCTCAAGAGTTAGGTGCAGCTCACTTCCTTGCGTCTGTATGGTTTCCGGATCAGTTTACGATCACTAAGAATCGTTCCCATGCTCGTCCAACCCCGCCAACCTCGCCGTGGTGCATTCATCTGGACACCTGGGCCCCGTACTGACCGAAATGTTTCACACACTTTTGCGCAAAACCCCATAGAAATGTCTGCAAGATTCGCAACTTGATAGTTTTCCTTCAAATTTCACGTTTACATCGTCTCTCTGTACATCGTTAATGAATTAAGGATTTTTACACAACCGCTAACAACTTGAGTAAAACCAGATTGAAAATTAGCGGCCAATCAAATCTGACATTTAGTATTTTGCGGTTTTTTGTTGTGTTTTAATAACGTATAATTGTTTTATTTCAAACAAGGAATATTTGTTATATATTTTATACGGTGTCATTTCTTTAATCTGATATAAAAATCTCAAAAAATAGTTGTTGTAGATTATTGGCGGCTTCTCAAATATTACGTCAACGTTTACCTACCGCAGTTTCTTGGAGAAACAGGTGCGAATGGACTGTAAATATTTTGCTAGAATTTTTCTTCTGTCCAATATTTGTCAAGTGAGAATTTATAACATTGGAATGTTTAATAATCTGTTTATATATTTGCGTCATTCGTCATTATATTCTATGCACATGACATTTAACATTCATAGTATGATACACCCTTCGCAATCTGCTGCGCATTCAGAAATAACTCGGAAATACGTAAAACCACAAGGAAAGGCCGCCTTTTTTCATTATTAATCGTTTTTAGGGATCCCCGAACACGAAATTTATACATGCAGGTGTTTTTAAGGTTACATTGTATGGAATAAATTATTGGTTATTTAATACATGTGTTCTCGTCAAACGCAAGAGGGGGTTTCAAATGATTGTAGATTTGTGATTGATTCAAGAACTAAACTGACAATTAGTTGGACGTGAAAAATAATAAACAGAAGAAATAAATTGTTGCTTTCTTTTTTAAACGTTTAATCAATGAATTTAACTTTTAGCAGCGTCAGACATTGTCAAAATATTCATCCTGGGCACGTCAAACGCATTGAAAAACTATTTGCAAATAGAACATACATGTTTGATACGTTTTTACATATTTCAAAACAATACATAACCACAATGTTACCGGGTTCCAATGTGTTCCACCACAAAATTAATGCTTGCATATCTATTGCAATGTGGGCGATGTAAATCGAGTCGAATCAAGTATGGAAATCGTGTTTTTGTTAGGTTAATTTCATAAATAAAGTGGGAATTTCTTGAATATAAACTATTGGAATTTCCCTTGTAATGTACAACCCTTGGTATTAACATTTGCCAAAGTCAAACCTTTCTAATTTGAGTTGTGTAACTGTCTGTTCAAATGCGGAATCACGAGATGCATGGTATTTATGTAATGTCATCCTATTCTGTTACAGATTCGAATGTGCTTACTAACGCAGCAAGTCAGGGTAATACTGATGCTTGGAGTACTGGTTATGGGACAGCCTACACCCCATACTCCACGATGCAGACCCCCACGTACTACGAAGGCCACCAGGACCCAAGCCATACGAATTCGTTAGTTTTACCCACAGGTAACCATATTTGCCATGTAATAAATAAAGGTTTCACGTGGCAATTTCCAGGCAAAATATGTAAAACAAATCCAGATCATCATCGGCTGATAAATAAATTATTTTGCATTTGTCACATTCTCCGCAAATATTTAATCCTGACAAATTGGATATTATTTGAGGTTACTTTGGTTTTGTAATAATTAATATTGCATTTTCATCGGGTATTTCATAAATTGGATTTTTAATTGAAATTGCATATTTCCAAATGAATATAATTCATGTATTTTCACACTTTTATATATTGCACATTCATAAATAGTAAATATACAGTTTAAGAAACGTTACATTGAAATAAAATTTGTTATATATTTGTATATCATGATATGTATACAATAACAGTTCTGAAGTGTAATGAGAGTTGCCTACAGCTTCTTACTCCGCTGTAACAAAAGAAGTTATGAATCACTTTTATAGTGAAAACGTATTAGCGAATGTTCTATTTATAAAATGTAGATTTACTTTATCATTGACACTAATTACAAACCTTGTAGTGCGTTTTTTTTATTATCTCTTAACTGGTAATTACCATAATTGTGTTTGTTCTAGTACTGCCCGACTCATCATCTTCACATGAATACACACCAAATAACCCCGCCCTGATAACTTCGCCGATGTTTGGTGGTAAACAAATCACCAGCACGGTCCCGCCTGCCTCGGAGCTGGATCCATTGCTGTGCGGAAGTCCTCGGTACTCTGACAGCAACGCTTACTATCCGAATAACTGGAGCTCGAATTCGGGTTACTCGAATAATTATAACTATTACAACACGACGCCGAATAACCAGAACCAATATCTAAACACGGGTGGTACAACGATGGTTCTATACCCACATCTGTACTCCACCGTCAACCAGAACCAAATACATCTGCATCTGCACGGGTCGCCGGACAAAATAGACCATTATTTCAACCACGAGAATCTGTCAAATGTGTTAACACCAGTGCAAAACAGTGACAATGAAATGCCAATACCATCGTCGTCGACAGTGCACGAAACGCCGGATCAGAAACACGAGATTGCCGGTATGAGTCACGAGCAATCCTCGACGACAGATCCATCGGTATGGCGACCGTACCGGCCGGTAATATAGAGATTAACACGCAAGAATACACTCACATATCATCCCGATTGTACATAGTAGTATTACGTTCTTTTTTTTACATCCTAAGTACATAATTTATATGATATTATTTAATAGAATTAAATAAATATTTAATGTTTATATTTACATCAATATATTATTGCAACGTTTCCCGAATAATCCATTTAAAAGCTGTTTATATTTTAGTGAAAGAAGAAGAAATTCGGTTCCTGTCAAGGTAAGTACCGATTTAATTTTCTTATATTTATCAAACATTCCAATTACCAATAATTTGAATTAGTTTTAACGAAAAGAGGACTTGTTTCGTTAAATTATAATAACCAGTGAATTAATTACCTTAAGTTCTGTCATAATTTTCGTTCAATACCAACGTTCATACTTAAATGTCCCTAACACGGTTTACGCAGAGATAAAACCAGATAGTTTAAATTTAAATGCTATTTTCGTTATGTACAAAATAATTGTCAAAGCATCTATTAAAAAAACGGCCAGGTATTAATTTATTGTAGTATTAATAGTTATCTGAACTTTGAACTTATATTTGATGGCAACATTGTCGCTACAAAGCTATAAATTGCGGTCATAAGTGTGCCGTAAATGCTGTCAATAATTCTTCTTTATGAGGCACAACAAAACGAAATACATATGCGCACACATATGCGTGCCTGACAAATGTAAAATCGTAATTACTGTAAAATAAGATTATGCGAAATGCTCAATGACAATCATTCATTTCTAACTGTCTTTTCTCTTCCAAGTGTCGCCGTATTAGCTGCTGAACTGCCCGTTTTAATTGCTATTCATGTACGGCATTTGACGTAACAACAAACATTCACACCGTTGCTATGGTTACGAAAACTGTGAGAAACGTCAAATTCAAAAGGCGAAATGGGCGAGGGCAAAATTATATTTCAAATTGTCGGTATTTTTACCAGTGAAGAATATCAAAAATGTAAATTGTACGCCCAATATTTACGGAAATTTGTCCCAGAATTGTACGCGGTTCCCGCATTGAGACCTATGCTAGACGTTCAATGGACAGAATATTTGACACGATGCAGAAGAAACGATGGACTTCCATTCTGGATGTTGAAAGTTCCAGTTGCAGTATTAAAAAACGGAGAATTTTTTGGCGATGACACGGAATTTGTACAGTATTGTAAAGTTAATTTTCAGTTCTACGTTTGTAAAGATTTTGCAAAATATGGGTTAAAACAGTTGAAAACTATAATTAGCAAATCAGAGGTAATATATTTGTATATTTTACTCGCTATTTCATCAAATTCTTTAGTTATACAACCAACGTAACACTTGTGCATATAATTGCATAACTGCCAGGCGCTTAATATTCTCTACAATTTTCAGCGAACTTATGTTTACTTCACGCTATCCATAGATGGCAGCACCATAGGTACACTGTTCTTTCAAGTAAGCAATCAATCCAGCTGATTTTTGAAGTAACAAATATACAAATAGTGTTTTTCTTACAGTTGTATACCGATTTAGTACCTGTTACGTGTGATAATTTTCTTCGGCAGTGTCGCAAACGATCTCATGGTTACAGAAAATCCTCTGTTCACAGGTAAGAGAATGAAAATCTGACATTAGTGAACCGGAATCATTTGTTTTATTTCAGGATAGCCAAAACAAGTTGGATTCAAGTCTGTGGACTTAACGTGCACGGACACGGTATGCCATGTGAGAATTATATTGTTCCACATGATCAACGCGGTGTGTTGTCGATGTGCAACAATGGGAAACACAAATCTAACAGTACACAATTCTTCGTTACGCTGAATTCGACACCTTGGATGGATTATTACTACGTTGCGTTCGGGTATGTACTAATTAGTCTAACATATCACTCAGTAATTTGTTTAGATTTGTAACAAAATATTTATTTCCTTTTTTAATCGTTGATCTGGAATTTATTTATTAAATAGAATACCATATAAACAGCTTTGTTTGATAACATTTTAGAATATCTATTGAATTATATTGCCAAGGGATTAATTAGATTAAGAATGTCAATCAAATAGAATAATCCAGCACGTGTTTAATTCAAAATTGTTCACGGAAAATATTATTTAGATTGTATTCATTTATCAAATTATTTCAATGTACTTCATAGCCAATTGGTACATGGAGCAGATGTTCTACGAAAAATAGAAGCTGTACCAACTGAATATGAATCACCAACAGTGTCAATTATTATTGAAAATTGTGGCGAATTGACGTGTGATAATTTAAAATTACTAGAAGAGTTTCAAAGTTCTAAGAAGAACGATTTTTTCGAAACAGAATACGAATATGAAGAGGAAAATAATTCTACAGAAGTTATAATATAGCATTCAGATGCTCAAAATAAAACTATGTATTAAAGTACGCTAATTGTTATAATTATTTTAACATTTCATCTTAATTTGAAATTCAAATTTACGCGCAATTCCGTGACCACCCCGACTGCTGCTGCTCACAGCGGTGAGAAGCTGAACTATGTGTCAGCTGGCAATTTTACAAATTAAAATAATTTTACAGTTTAACAGGTAAACGTTTGACATTTAGTAGCTTTTTAATTAGTTTTTAGTGAATAAAGCGCAGTGTCAATAATTGTATTTGTAATAAAGTGTTTTATAAAATTAATTTCGTTTGTTTCGAACTCTTCCCACCCATACTCTCCATGCGTGTTCGCCTGGTCGTCAAGAACCAGCCGGACTAGGCATTTCAGTGTTGTGTGAACGTTTGTAACAGTGCGACTGTCTTGAGAAATCTGTGATTTTTGCCCAGTGATATATACATACCACATACACAATTATGGCAGACGATTTAAATGAAAATGGAACGGCAAACGGAGACGTACCCGAAATAGAACTTATAATAAAGGTAGGTGTAATATCTATTTGGTTATCGTACTTTGTCTGGGCGTGCCGTGGCGGTTGAGCCGAGTAGAATGGCTCTCTCTGTTTCTACACCAAACACCAGCTGTTTAGGCCCTTAAATATGCATCGGCAAATCCATTAAGATAACGAAAATTAATTATCATTCCAGTGGACTGCATTAAAAACGGGTAAAAGTGTTAAATTTTACTTTTGAAATTTGACCTTGTCAAACGTCAGACACGGGTAATGGCGCACTTTTCGAATAGGAAAATGCGAATGCTTGTATTTTAAAGTGTAATTTTATATCTAAACGGATACGTTTGTGACACGCAGCAAAAAAAGCATTTTCCTGTATCAGACTGCACGTATTTATCATGTTTCAACAAAATTGATAAGCAAACACTTAGCTTTTTGTATATTGTAAGAAACGCACGTATTTGAAAACATTCTTAAACATTAGCAATCTGCAATTTGTAAAACATTTTCCATGGTAAGCTTCGTAATTATGCACAATACTATTTGTGTTCTGTGAGAAAATGATTTTATACTCGGTTCCCCATTCATAGAACATGGAGTTATCAATTATGTAATAGATTATGTAGTATTATATAGTATTTAGTCACATGGTTAGGTATCCGTGTAGTATTGTCTCTTTACGTGACTATTCTGTGTATATTCGTGTTTAGCATCTTTCCAATGATTCATCCGTATTGACGTCATTTTCGCCGCAAACTCACTCGTATTATAAATCCATGTTTGGAAAATAAGAAAACGTGCACATAAGTCATATTTATTTTTATCCATTTCATATTAACAAACTTCATTTTACTAATGTAATTTCGAAAAACACGTATATTTTACATATGAACATTCGTCAAGCCGAAATTGACTGTTTGTGAATAATTTTACTCGGCACTGTAACAAATTGTTAGTTTGTCGAAAAGTCATTTGCACACTGCTCAATTGACCTAGTAACGTAACATGCAAAAAAATGCCTTTCATCCGTGTAACATTTTCGCTTGTGTAAACCATGTTTCTATATGCCACAACGGCTTCGGTTCACTTTCTAATATCTCAGCAGTGACTTTTATCCGAATGAATGCTGAAACATTGATCTGATCTGCAAAATACAATAATTCTAATAAGCTGGGCTGCTATGATACGAGTACTAAGCGTGCTTCTACGGGCTACCTTATTTTTCTTTAAAATTGACACTATGAGTATGGAAAATTGTGTAATTTGTAGCATTTCTCTAGCTACAGGTTCACATTTGGTAGAAACATTTTGTAGCTCTTAATATAGTCGTTCATATTATGATATGAAGCGTAGTTGTTATGTTTTTAGTTAACTATGTTTATCTTTTGTCTCTAGATCTTATTTTGTTTTCAATCAGAGAAAATAGCTAGCTAGATAGACAGATAAAGAGACAAAATATATTTCACATCATGTAATTTACTGTGAGAAGCAGAGCTATTATTTATAATTCTACCTATTGTTATTTTTTTTTACTAAAATTGTGAGACGATGTATTACGACTTATCCACTTTTACTTTCTTTCGGTAAATATTTTTATCCACCGTTTCCGTAATTTTTAATTACAGTTTATTTTTAACATCAACTTTTATTGACTCATGCATTTCCTGAACATGCAACCAAGTATTTTTTATAACATTTTGGTTGGTATATTATGTAATTTTTCTGTGGTTGTTGTGTTATGATGTAATGTGTCTGTCATATTTGAAGATTACCAAATAAACATGTACTAATGGTAAAAAAGAAAAAATATATCTGTGGCATTTTAAATCAACAGATTTTTGAAATATTGTTACATAATTATTTTTGGGATATTTTTGACCGAATTGGTTAGTTATAATTACCATATATTAACCAGACGCACGGAAAATATTGATTATAATTTACACTTCTTTAAATCCGCTTATTGTGAACTCGCATATAGTAGAACCTCGCATATAATGAACCTATTCCAGCTAAATACATAATATACTAAATACTTTCGTTATCTCGCTTATTGTGAACTAAATTACTGGTCTTTTTAAGTCCACTATAACCAGATTCTAGTGTATTTTGCCTGTACATAAATGTGTTTCTATATTGGTAACATTGCTTTCTATAACAATGGCAATCATCAAGGTTTGGCATTAAAATATTGTTAAAAATTGCTATAGGTAAATAATTTCAGGCAAATTGGTCAAGGACAACTTGTGTGTTGTTTTTCTAAACAATAATCTTCTCTCCGTTTCATATCTGGATATGAAAAGGTCGATCATTCTGGATAACATACAATGTTATCAATATTATTGAACTGTTTGGCCACGTAACCAGCGAACTATTTACCGTATTGATTGATTACAAGTCGTGATACGGGTATTGTTTTCAAATCGCTAAAACACTTTCCGCCATTTTCCATAAGTACGTAGTACATGAATTATAATGATTAATTTGTATTGTCTACAAATTCTGTAAATTAATATTTAACTGCGTCATTAGCATGTACTTGTAAATGAAATTGTATATTGGTGATTAAAATCACGTATTTTGGTCTTTATATTAAGTACTTTCATAATCAACAAATACTACTCAAATTCGACTTTCACATTTGCGTACAATGCAATATTTTATTTTTCTACATTGACATGTATACTTGTAGTAAACGGCCGTTTATACATTATTTATTGATCAAGCAGGAAGTATTGATTGACGAGAGAGAAAAAAATCTTCAAGTACACTTCAATGTGCCGTCTTCAAACGTGAATAAATCATTGTATGACATCAGCATCTTCCATTTTGTGACGTGCTAGCAAGATCATATTACGTTGGCGAAATGCATTCATCAGAAATGCAGAATCTGAATAACTAGTATTCAAAGAATGGGTTAGTCACCCATGCCTGCAGCTCATCGACGTATGTGCAAGTCTGAATATATCACAAATTATTATTTATCTAAATTCACTTTTAAAATCGTAGGTGCCTAGGTCGCAAATAAAACAACAAATTTAAAACAAGTGTGAATACATTTTCTTCTCTTGACAAAAGCAAAGCAAACTAAGCCGACTATAAATGCATTGATCTTCTTTTGTTCAATTTTTAATTAAAAAATATTTTTTTCTCCAATGGTCTTACATAATTTTTCAAAATAAAAAATATGGAAAAATATTGTTCCATTTCCTGCATATGCAAGAAAATTTTGAATACAATTGAGTGAAAAATAAAGGAGAAAAAAAATAAAAACTGAAAAAAAGTTGCAAAATATTTTTTTTCTCAAGTGCGAAGGAAAATTTTGAAAAATAAAATGTACCTTGCACAACTAGACCATAACAAGTATCTGCAGAAAAAATTTCATAAAAATCCGTTGGGTAGTTTAGGAGATCTGAGTGGAACAAAAAATCTCGTACGAGCGAGCGAGTGAGCGAGCGAGCGAGCGAGCGAGCGGACGAGCGACATACATACGGACATATGTTGTAATAGTCATTTCGTGGTCCAGGGGGTCTGTCCGGGATTTCTGTGCAAAAATTTTTGAAATCGGAAGATGCTACAGACATCGTACCGAACACTATAGCTCTTCGACAGGAGGTCGATGAGCTAAAAATATATCACTGCAAATAATTTAACAAAAGTAAGATCTCCGTTTTGCGCTGTTGATGCGTTCCTGAGCGTTAAACGAAACACCGTTATATACGTGTCATTATAATACTGGGTAATTTTCTATAATTTGATACATATTTTCCGTAATTGTGTCTTCATGAGTCGCGTTATAACGAATCATTATAAACTGAGCGCTTTTTGGGGAGTCACCGCGTTATTCGAATCAGCTTTAAGCGAAATAACGTTAAACGTGAGTCATACTGTATTAATTTATATTGTGACTGACAACAGATCTTATATTCTTATGTAATCTCAAAAACTTTACACATTTCATCGAAAGACAATTTTATTTCCAATGTTCCAAACAAAGAACTCAAAATTAATGTTTGGTATTGTCCTTTTGCATTCCATGAGCTGTCTTGCGCCTAAAAATACTCCACTTGAGACACTCTCAAAGCTGTTTTATTTTTCAAAAAGTGTCCTTTCATCCGCTAGTCTTATAAATGTATAGTTTCTTGTTTTTCGTCATTTACTATAATACTTATTTTGTGCAATAACAAATTTTATATATTGAATCAGCATATTGTTATATGGTCAATAAATTATTTGAGATACAAAATCAGTTAATTGCATTCGCCAAATGATAAATGACTTCGGGACTGCATATCATTATTCATTATGATTCATAATTTATCTCGTAATTTATTATATTCATATAAGCGTTTATATGTGCTATTTCTTTGTAGATCTATGGAATTACTGTTACAGCTAACCCTGAAATAAGATACATACTGCTACAATGAAAATGCCTAGAATCCATACATTACTTTACAGTTATAAACAATCATATTGCATGGTTCAATAGCTTCGATAATGTACATAAGTACATTCGGAAAGCCGATCAGAGTAATCATAACTGTTTTAATATATAATAAATGTAGATAAACTTCTAATTTAGTTTGTTGAATCATATCATTTTATCTAGAACAACAATGAACTCATTAAATTTACTGTAATTTGTACAAAATGTGACTCAAACTGGAATTTAATGAATTGTGCGTTAAATATGTCTCATCAAAAGGCATGATTAATTTTTTTCTGTATTTGTTTCATACAAGAATGTTCTGTTTTATGAAATCATAGAAATTATTTCATTCTGAAGACGGTGCTGGCACATTCTTCTGGAAGAATCTTCTGCGTTAGATACAATTAGAAAGTGATAGTACGTCTCTAATAATATGTTTCACTAGCGATGTGCTTTAAGGTTGAAGGTTTTGTTAGCATCAGAATCTTCTAAAATTTATTATACACAATATCTTATTTCAAAAAAACATTTCCGAATAAATATACATTTGTATTTGAATCCATGGTCCAATCCAAACAAACTTGCTCGTTTCGAATTGTTCTGAATTTACGTATTTTTTTTCATTGTGAATAATGTATAAAATATGTTTAGTTTGTATTAAACTGAATCATTTCAACTATTAAGTATGTCACATGTGTCTCGTGTTTAATGTTTGCATTTCACAAGTACACTCATGGTACCCATTGAAGTTTTTTATTTTAAATATATGACCATGAAGTTATCTAGAAAATGTAAGTCATAACTGTGCAGTTCGACGGGAAAACATTTGTTTAATGAGCAACAGTTGTGTGAACGAATACGGCATTTGTATCTTCCGCTGTATATCCACTAATATATTCACACATATGTAATTTTAACCAAAACCACTCTATTCTTGTACAAGCATATGCTTATTGTGAGTAATTAAAAAGAATTTAGTTTCATTTAGATGAATATCATTTAATATCAGGAAAATATTTTACTAAATTACTTTTTAATTAATTTTTTTGCATAATGAAGTAATGTAGACTGTTTGTTTAAGCATCTATACACTAAGTACATATTTCGCAAGCTTGAATTAATATTAATTATTAAATTATATAAATATATATATACTCAAAATTCAACTCATAATTGCATTAAAGTTTTTGCAAAACTCCTATTTTTAGAATCTCAGCTTTGCAAAGACAAGAGTAGGTATTGCAAAAGTTAAATCTTAAAAATAAATTGGAGTGAAAACATTTCAATATGTGCAATGCTTTCAAGAGCATCGTACACAGTCTATTTTTATATCTTCTCCATTGGAACCGTACTATTGAGAAACCACTTCATTGCAACTGTTTCCAAAGTCATTTACTGCTACCGAAAAGCAAATAAAGGCATTTGCATCGCACATTGCAGAAGTCTGTTGCTCAGGTTGGTTGACCTTTTGAGATATTCCACAGTTGCAAGCCAATGTACTTATAATTTCGTAGGTGTTACGAGGCAATAAGGACATATGTTTATCTGAAATTAAATGTACATGATATGAAAGTCAAGCACCAGTTCTTTTTACTTGTTAATGAATATTTCTCTTAAATATCAACGTCTGATCGCGCTAATGAAAGTCCATTGACGACTAAAAACAGATCTACTTTCTAAGGTCACTGTTGTTCGTTTTGCATTTCATTGCATTTTTTTTTAATATTCTTTGGCGCCAAGATCAGACTTTTTATACGCATGTAAGGAATGTGAAACTGAAGATAATTTCATTTTTATTATCTGTAAACATAGCTGAACATCTTAGAACAGGCTAATGCTTCTTGTTGAGTTAAATAAAATACTTTTCTAAACATACAATACGCGTGTACATTTCTTTGCAGAATAAAAACAAAGTTTACGTCATTTGAAATTAACTTTTTTCGGCTAAAAAACCCGCAAATTTGTTCGATGGTCTCATACATGTGTGTATTATATAAGCATGTATAATGTTCGTGACAGCTATGACCTTCAAATAACCGTTACCAACCATTCATGACTTCAAATCAACTTTTAGTTTTACCATTTTTCACAAACGAATATGTTGACCGACTTTCTTTCCATATGACATCTATCGCTTGCAGTTGGAACTAGAAATATTGTACATTAGTCAGCAATAGTTTGGTTTCACTATCTAAATCTTGAATATTTATATTAAACTCTTCTTGTCCTGGTATGTCTAGAATTTTTATTCGTTCTGCGCTGTTAACTTTTGCATAAAGTATTTATTGTAATATAATATACACATTTTAACAAATAGATATTATCAACTAGATAAAAAAAAAATCCTATAGTATAATTTCCATGATTAAAAGTGTTAATCAAGGTATATTATCTTATCGTGAGTGTACTGATAATTATAATGAGCTGTGGTGATATTTCAGTTCTGTTATGATAAATATTATATAAATGTGCGTACTTCAAATCGATTGTATTTTGTGTTTGTAATCTTTAAGTAGCCAATGTCTTCTGAAGGCTTTCTTTACAGGCTTACCTGTCCTTAAGCGGAGCCTGTTGCTTGACTTTACACTTAGGTCATTCATTTAACATGTAGAGTGACCTGTTGAACCAGATCTAAGCAGGTTAACACAAGTTTGCCGTATCAAAACACGCTGTTGTTTTCTTGGGTCAATGTTAACAACGATATGTTGTAGACCAAAACAGTTACGCGTACTTTGCCGTTTGTAATTCATGTTCAACTGCAATAGAACACATAACCTCTATGGCTTCGATCCCGTGTCAAACAGTTTACTACACGTAAGAGGTTTTAGTAAAATCTGTTGTGTTTATCGCTGAATTGTCCTTGTTTAAAGATTGTTACAGGAAATGCAATTAAAAGTAGAAGATACGTCGGTATATTTCCATTACATAAAGTACGGATTACACAAAAAGAATTGTACATCTAATATGTAATAATTTTTTCCACGTCCGAGAGTAGAACTCGGTTTCTATGGCGTCAAAATCGTGACAGAAGTAAAGCTATTACTCCCAAGACACGAAATAAAACAACAATTTCCCTAGAAGAGTTTTTATTATAACAAAGGTTTTTATAAATAAATGTCTGTTGTCCGTGGTACGCGTTGCATGGAAACATTCCCAAAGGCTTCTACATATTGCAATTTCGCTCCGAATTATTATAATTCTTTATGAAATTAAGTGTTTCTACTCCCGATCGTGGAAAAAATGGTATATACACCTCGCGAGAAACACCATTTTTCTTTCGATGTATTTGTAGCTTCAAATTGCACATCAGGAAAAATAAGACGTTTCGTTCTCTTGGTGTATAATGTACTATTATTTTAATCATTTCATATGAAGCATAAAGTTAGATACAAGTCAACACGCTGTATCCATATTTGGCGTTGATGTTTTTTTAGCCCATAAATTGCAAATCCTTGGCACATATTTGTCGCTTGATTTATTTATCATGTAAATTAGTTTACACACAGAACCATATTGCACAAAAATTATATAATTCTCCACTGGCCTTGAGTTCCAAGTTATTTTTTTCCGTAGTTTATTACATAACCTTACATTGTGACGTTTGTTGCATTTGTAATTCAATGGACACATTGGTGCTATCTTCTAATTTATAATAACAGTGTTTCATATGCGGAAGGACACCTGTATTGCTATTTTTAGTACATGATTACTTATACATAACGGTGCAGGTTCAAATGCTATATTTATATCGAATAAAAACAGTATTTAAAATACTTGTGCTACTAGGAACCGCAACATGAATTACGCGATACTGTAATACATGCTATTATATTTACAGTGTACCGTTATACATCGCAGATCGAATACAATTGTTATTAGACGCGATTTGAAAATGCAGTGACGCTTGTATCAAATTATGTCAAATCCACATTCTGTGTTAATTTTCGTGTGTATTTTGTAATGTGTAATACTCAATGTTGATAACTGTTTATGTGGAGATGTGCCTTGTGATATATTGTTAGTATTTTTAGGTTATACCGGCGCACCTTGATGCATGTGTACGCATTCTGAATCACATTGACACGTAGGTGTACTGGACTATGACAATAAAACTATGTCACTTTGCCATTATCTGTGTCACGCATATTTTAAATTGTGTTTTATACAGTAAAGTCTTCGACGCTTGTGGCGACATCACACTGACAGTATTATCAGCTGTCATTTATACATTATTTAAACACAAATCTCACTGATTTCAGAACTAAAACTTTAGATTTAAGTTCGGTAAATAACTACACAATGTTTTTGTTTATATGTAATAGTTTTCGATGCGAATGGTTGTCGGATTATTTAACGGAAATGTTATGGATGTCGTCAGATTTGTGGTTGGCCATGTGGTTAGCACATTCTAGTGTAATGTTTTAAAAGTTTCCAAAACTGTTTTACCTAGCGATGAAAAGTTCGTATATTTGTTGACATTTTTATAATTCTCTATTAAAGTCCCGTCTGATTGACCAAAGGTGGAATTAAATTACATATTTGGAACAATTAAGTTGGAAGTATCAAATTATATTGTGGTTGCTGAGATTTAGGCGTATGTTAATATATAACCTTGTATTTTTGTTAAGGATTAACGTTATATGCAACTTTTTAATACAATGTCGTTTTTTTCTGATTCAGGCGTCTACAATAGACGGTAGACGCAAAGGAGCATGCCTGTTCTGTCAGGAGTATTTCATGGACCTGTACCTGCTGGCCGAATTGAAAACCATCAGTCTGAAAGTAACGACAGTGGATATGCAAAAACCGCCGCCTGACTTTCGTACCAACTTTGAAGCAACACCACCACCAATTCTGATCGACAATGGCCTGGCCGTGCTCGAAAACGAAAAGATCGAAAGGCATATCATGAAAAATGTACCGGGTGGACATAATTTGTTTGTTCAGGTAAGCATAAACTAATAAATAGTTGTATAGAAACAGTACTTAGCTAATAATTTGTTTTGTTGTGGATTGTTTACAGGATAAAGAGGTGGCCACACTCATTGAAAACTTGTATAGCAAATTGAAATTAGTGTTAGTGAAGAAGGACGATGCAAATCGAGCGACACTATTGTCGCATCTGCGTAAAATTAACGATCATTTAGCACGACGTGCTACCAGGTTCCTCACGGGCGACACAATGTGCTGTTTCGACTGTGAACTGATGCCTCGGCTGCAGCATATCCGAGTGGCAGCGAAGTATTTCGTCGACTTCGATATACCGACAGAGTTGACGGCGCTGTGGCGTTACATGTATCACATGTACCAGTTGGATGCGTTCACGCAAAGCTGTCCCGCCGACCAGGACATCATCAATCACTACAAGCTACAGCAAATGCTGAAGATGAAGAAACACGAAGAATTAGAGACACCCACGTTTACAACATCGATCCCGATCGACGTGAGTCTGCAGGATTAGGGGGTGGCGACTGTGTTCTACTCTTCGCTTTCCGTTTCAGTTGTATACATTTAATTCACTTGATTACGTTTTACATATATACATATATAGGTAATGTCCACCGCACTCTGTGTCACGTGATCATTGTACCGTTAATACAGCAACCTCTGCCTTCTTACATATATACAATGTACCAATAATATGTATGCTTCAAGTATAAACAAGTGCGTTTATTACAAATAAATGTGTGTTTTTTTCTACAAAAAAAAAAACGGTATGATCAACGTAATACAGACTTATTTTGAGCCTTATCTTATATGTAATTTTTACTAAAATAATAATAAAGAAATGTTTTCAAATCAATGTATTTTATAAAATAAATATTTATCTTAACAATACACAAATTGCACTAAATGTTTATTTATTATCATAAATGTTTCGATAGTACGTCGGGTATGTAGGTTATTTTATGTTTGTACGCTTCCCTCGGCAGCAGAGCCTTGAGAAACATGAATGTCATGACAGCTGTCAGGCCCCAGATTCTGTGGGCTCCTCCTAAGTACGTCGGTGCAGAATACGAGCCCCGGAATTGGGTGTGACGATGTAACTTCGGATTGCACAATTCCTGCAACGGTACCGTGAATACTTCTTCCACTTCACTAGTGTTTAACGCGAGTTTGTCAAGTGACATGTCCGGCCGGAGACAACCAACTACCGGTAAAACACTCATATCTTGCCGGGCGATTGGATTCCCACATCCCCACAATTCTATATCCTCGTGTTGAATGCCCAACTCCTCTTCTGTTTCTCGAAGCGCCGTATGTTGTAAAGATTCGTCACTATCGTCCGCCATACCGCCGGGAAAACTAACCTGACCGCGATGTGTTTTCAAACATGTTGCTCGCAACGTGTACAAGATAGATACTTCGCCGGCCTTCACATAGATGGGAATCAAAACTGCCGCTTTACGTTTCACTTGCTTCGCGTCCTGTTTTACCAACAGGTCGCGAAATTTTTTCATGCAACTCGCCCGATTATCAGGTGTTAATACCACGTTCGCTGAATATAGGCTACAAAGTCGCACTGACATGGAATGTTTCACTATGGTATTCGTAGAAAATAACATTTTCTGTGTCTTATGCAATATGTTCATTAATAAGTTTGACGGAAAACACACAAAATTTTGAAGAATATTTTTACACTGACATTTAGGTTGACATGTCGATTACAGCGACACGTAGTGAGTAATACGTAAACTACATACGAAATGAAAGGTAGAAAGTGAATTTATTATATTTGTGCTAATTATTCGATTTATCAGTTTTAGTGTGTTGTAATATTTGGATTTATTTCTGAAATGGGAAAATCCAATACAAATTTATCTAATCTCGTTACAATTTCTAAATATACTTTATCAGTTGTATTAACTGATAAAGAAAAAGGGAATACTGAATCAATACCTGTTTTAACAGCAAATGTATTATCCTTGGACAAGAAATATATGAGAAAATAAATAATTTTTGATATACTGCTGGTATTTTTTTATTTGTATATACAAAAATATACTGTGATCAATTTAACATGTCATTTACAAGATACTATTGCTGTGATTCTGCGTGGTTTAGTCGTAAATAGATTCGTCTTCACATTTGGATCGTTTGACAATGGTGATGTCTTCTAGTCCGCGTGCCAGTCGAGCATTTTTCGCACATTCGAACAGGCAAGGATTGCTGTACGTCTTATGATTGGATCCGCACACCGGACTCAGAATTCTCGAACATGGACATCTCTCTTCCTCGGCTAATTCTGCAGAGAATACTGCCACAAATACAGCGACAGCGCACAACGTTGCTAATAGTACACGCATGTTGCTTTATACAAAAGCAAACTTCGATTGTTCAATAGATTTACTCTACTAACTGATAAATCACCTGGCTGCATTTATATACAATCAGTTATCAGCAGTTATCAGTATTGTTTGTGAAAGGAGAATGATAATAATCTAATAATTAAAAATATTTTTATTGAAGTGTCTTTGTTTATAAAAAAAAAAAAACTAAGTTCTAGAACACATGATAGTCGCAAAGTATTTAAATAATAGTGTTTTATAGTTCATCTTTAGTTGTTCTTTTGCAATCACATGCAGATTTTGATTCTGGTTGTGGTACATGTTCCATGTCATCCAGAATTACCACTGGACTAATTACTCGTTTACTCCATTTCTGGAAAAAAATATTTAATGTGAAACATTGCTTATTGCTGTAAGATAAGATCTCAAAGAAGAGTCAGCAGATTATAAAGTAAATGACACATCGCTACGTTGATAAACAGATGACAAACAATGACTAATAACATGGTCAATTTTTTATAAATAGTTTAGTTTTCTGATGCAATACATTTTTAGAGTATTGTTACATAAGTTGATTTTTAAAATAATGAAATATGCAGATTAGTATCGACATATTAGATATGTTAATAAATAATAGAGTTTGCAAGAAGTAAACGGTTGTTTTAAAAAGATAATACTCACTGATAATAACGCAGCGTAATAGCAAAATACATCTCGTGGCATAAGATTCTCCCTTGCAAACTTCTGGCCATCCAGTGCGATTTTAATTGCTTCGTCATCATTATCCATGGCCCACTGGACGCGTTCCACTAAATTCGATAAATCTTCATTCACTTGCAAATGGTGCGATCCCGGTTTTAATGATTTGTAAAACCATTCGTAATATTTGGAGTCATGTTTGAACACTAACGAATCACCGGCCAATAGATAGGGGAATCGGTAAGCAGCAACTGTACCATCGATACACAATTGGTACTTATACTGTAAAGAAGAATATTCCAAAATGAAACAGCTGCTTCAATCGCTCAACTAGAGATTTCACGTACGTCAAAGAAACTAAAAAATGACACATGTTCTGTTTTCGGACCATATTTGTCTTCGCTGTAGAAAAAGAAATTTGTCAAAGACGCATTAAACATTTCGGGATATTGCCGACTAATGTCGATTAGATTCAATCGTCTTGGATTCGAATCTCTACCGCGCCAGAATACCTTTGGAATCTTCTCATTCCATGTGTATTTTATGTTTCCTTGTACCGATAACATGTCCATCATCACTCTGAACAGAGGAAAGATATTTTACTACAGAATTCTGCTATATGAATTCATTTTGACAGTTCGTTTACCGGCCCATATTTTCCAGAGTTGATTCTGTAATATCATACGTGGGCATAACAATATCATAACTGTCATCACTACCACACCACGAGAATATCGGTAAAGCTGTGCGATCTTTCGAAGCCAACGGCCAGTCACCCAGGTTAACAAACAACTCCATATCGGGTAGCCTGACTTTCCGTGCAAGCGACAACAAGATGCTGTCCATGAACATGTTAAAACCAACATATTTACCGTAACACTTTCTGTAAATCTTAAGTAATGTTAATGATTTACAAATCTCGTTATATTCACTTCAAGTTACCTCATTATTTACGATCACATAGTCACATATACTGTGGCTGGTTGGTTTATTGTAAAGCGATAATATCGTAGACTTTATCTCTGTGAAATTAACCACGGGGAACTGTGACAAATCATTGTCGATTTGTGTATATGTTGGTTTACACTGATAGTTGTCTAACCATTCCGATATATTTTCACGAGGACAATTACACTCATCAGCGTATACATCACCCGATACGACGTACGGTGAACTGGCAACATGCTTATGTTTGTGAGTAATTTCTATTTTCAAACTATAACACGTCTCATACAATTTGTAACGAACAATGAAAGATCCATCCTTTCTGTCCAATACATTCAACCATATTCTACAATTCACATTGTATTTATTAACTCCATGAATGTTTATATTGAACACTGGCAGGGAATGTTGTATCCTACAAATTATAATAAAAGAATTAGAATATGAAGCGAACAGATGTTGTCAATCAATGTTACCTGTCATAACTAAGCCCACTGTCTATGAAAAAATACCTGGCTGGCATTACAATATCGTCTGGGGTTAAGCCAGGCCCCCATACTTTAATATTATTAACTTCTATTTCTTGACAAACACAGTAAAGAGAAACATTTATAAAAATAATGAAACCTAACCTCAACGAACGCATCGTAATTATCTACGCATATATTGAATACATTTAGATTTTAAAACGGTACGTAAAATAAATCACGCACAAGTGTACCACAGAACTTGTTAAAATATTACAAACATAACATTTAAAATTGTATAAGATCAAACACCCTTCTCTTGCTTCTTAATTTTAATAGACAGTGGCGCTACGTTACGCTTGGTTCAAATTGCAACTACACGATTTATTTCATGTACGATGGGTTGCCTACATCTTTAAATTTTATTTACTTCTTTAAATGTCATTGGGAAGATTCTTCGGGGATTTCTTTAGAAATAATAAACACCATGTAATACATACAACGTTTTTTAATTTTATTTACAAACAAGTATCTACTTAAAATATATTTTACATTTCTACATAATTATAGGCACACATTATCGCAATAAACTATAATATTTATAAAATTTGTTATTTATATTTATATACAGTATATAATATGGAATGTAAGTTATAGCGGGGAAATTAAATATATTTCTATAGCAATTATTAACATTTCAAATTTGTATCACTTTTCAATATGTACTTTCAATATTATAAATATACGTGTTTCCTTTCCTAAAACTGAATCAAACAAATGTATATGAATCGATATCGTTTCTGTTCATGTGTAAGCGAAGCATTATTTCAAATAAACCCGTACTGTTATACTCTGTACGTAATATATGTATATAACTATACGAAATAAACCGGATTATACTCTTTTTTAACCAAAAATCTATCTGTAAAATGGTTGTGGAAAGAAACATTCTTATTTCTATGCACTTATTGATAACGAAATATGTTTTATTGCTAGAAATATGTTCTGTATTACCTACAGAGTACAGCAGTGACATGAACGAATGCGAATGATGACAGTTTGATCGGAGAATGAACATGATAATGATGACGATGTGTGTTTAACTTTGTCTGATAACAATACAATAGATATAATTTCAACTATAAATGTGCTAATATCTCCATTTCCGTTGACTGATTACTGCTGCCGACTTCGGCATGTGTCGTGGACATTTGCGAACCGGATACGGTAACAATAACCGGATTCTGATCAGCCTTTTGCACGATAGTAACCAGGTTACCGTCCTTTGATGTCTCCAAATCAGTGCCGCTCGAACTTTTCAGCAGCATTCGCAACGGTGGAATTTCATTTTCCGGCGCAACCTTCAAACTATCCAAGGTCATGTTCTCCAGTGCGATCTCTTCCTCCTGATTGGCTAATATATTGACAACGTTCACAACGGATCCGTCGTGATTGGATTCAGACAGCGACAGGGACTGTTCCCTGCTGTGCACTGTGTTGTCCATGCTCGCCTGTCGATTCGTACTCGTCCGCGATCGGTAGCTCGGTGGACAACTGTACTCTGATTGCGTTGCATCTCGTCGGTTCGACAGTGGAGCCCTGGCGGAGTACAAAAGAACATTTATCAATTTAGCACCGAACATAAAAAACAGTGATGCACAACCCGCGACCCTTTTTCTAGGGTTAAAACAAATCTTTTGCGGCGCCCGACTCAAAAGCGAAGTCATATGTGGCCCTTTGTACATAAAAGGTTGTGCATCACTGCTATGAAATATTATAAGTAATATATTTATAGAAGATTGCAAAAGAATATATCATATATTTATCTTAAAATGCTCATCAATCTAGCAC
Source organism: Carabus problematicus (assembly GCA_963422195.1). Classification (NCBI taxonomy): domain Eukaryota; kingdom Metazoa; phylum Arthropoda; class Insecta; order Coleoptera; family Carabidae; genus Carabus; species Carabus problematicus. Next base: position 13,214,615 of record OY728588.1, on the reverse strand, counting down.
GGTACGTAGTAGAGAACATTGTAAAAGAATTAAATATTTATCTTAAAATACAACAGGAAACAATGTTCGTATGTGTTGTACCTTAATAGGCTACCAGCATGTGATCTGTATGTTGGTGGTGGCGAGACTGCATGTTGAGCATTTGTTATCTGTGGAGTGGTACCCCTGTCCAGAAGTAGCAGTCGTAACCTGTACTCCTGCATGCTGGCTTGGTAGCTGGGTGGCGGCGGCCGATACTGGAACTCTGGGTAAATCATCGCCGCGTAGGGATGGTGTGGTCGACCGTAAGATGGTGGTAGTCTAGGCACAAACCTCCTGGTACATATTTCAGCAGAATCACTGGATTCCAACCCCAGCATCGCTCGACACGACGGTGCATCGTGCGATGTAAGTCGCCACGCAACACCGCTGACAGTCACCAAAACTATACCAACACCTGCAAACAAAATGTCACTAAAATTAACCAGAAAATAGTGAACAAATAACATAAGTTCAAACGGACATAATTGCCGAAGATAAAAAATAAATTCTTAAGTTGATTTACAACACTGGTACACGTAATGAGTAAGTGACAAGCTGTTAAATAAAAGTACCGTTACGTACACGGAGAATGCAGCGAGAGACAAATGGCTAGTACTTTAACCTCGACTAACTATACGACAAGCACAAATGACTTTGTTTTAATTTGTAAGACACTTCGATATTTCAGCAAAGAAACTAATTCATTCTACAGCTAAACCAACATTCAATACACCTAATTCCCATATTACGAATTTAATAGAGAATTCATTAAGGTCGATAAAAAAACTACGCAGTTATAAAACGATTAAATTGCCTCTATATAGAAACCATATTAGTTTGTGCAGTTCAACGTTGAACTGCGTCAGTTCGCCAGACATTTTCAAAAACTGTTTTTATTTGTAATCTATTAAAACTTAGTTAGCTCAATTTAATTCCCGAACCCACTCAGGAGTATTTTACAGCATTCAAAATGAAATCAGAATGTAGTTTGGTTTGTTACTATGTTGGCATTACCACCAAAAAAATAACTAGATTTATGTTGGTATTAGTGCTTGTCATTTAACTAAATGTCCGAGTGTTGTAATGCGAACAGATCGATAGACTTCAAACAACTATGTACGAGTTTAACGTGATATAAACAATGAAAGAGACTGGTGAACTGTACATTGAAGTGCACAGGACAGGGAACAGCTGTTTAATGGTGCATTCCAAGCGTACAGCGGTGCCGGACCGTAAGCACAGGTGTGTGTGCGAGCGTGTTAGTGTTCGCGATTTCACATGTCTGCCTGTCTCCCTATTTGCCGTTACGCATTTTGCTTCTTCGCAGACAGGCATCAAGTGAAAAGTGCCACTGAATTTCACATCTTTTTTTACACTCGAATTCACACTCAGAAGGTGTAAACTATTCTATGTCGTTGCTTTTTTTGTTAGTTTAATTCTGTGCTGTGTTGTCGATATAATTATTGTTCAAATGGTAGTAGTCAGTTTGAAAGCGTTTTCGGTGTTATAAATCAGTGGTCGCCAAAGTGGGGTGCGCGCACCCCTGGGGGTGCGCGAGATGTTACTAGGGGGTGCGCCAGAAAAATATAAAAGTTTATTAAATGTAAAAAATACTTGTATAAACTGTTCTAATAACATAAATATATTTATTTTATTTACTAATTGATGCCATGTTTACGTTATATATATATATATATATATATGCTATATATATATATATATATATATATAGTATACTGTCTACAGTGGGGTTCTAGGGGTGCGCGAATAAAAAAGTTTTGTCTTAGGGGTGCGTGAACAAAAAACTTTGGCGACCACTGTTATAAATAACTGTGCCATAAACTTACCGATCATCAGTAAGGAAACTGTAAGATGATCTCTACCGGCGGGTCGCATAGCTCCTAACACTGTACCGACTAGAACACAGCACACTGCGACCAATGCAATCAGCGCAATGAACCATCGCAGTGAGCCGGGCCTGTTCACCAGGAAACCACAGCAACTCTTTGGTTGATGTTCCTCCGTGGAATAGCGCGGTCCCAGTCGTGATCGACACCTAGAAACACATGAAACACTTCGTTAAACATTCTGTTCTCACAATATAGCACCAGCTGTTCTCAACACATGACATTCCACGACCAATCTGTCATTATGCAGCCGGTTTTATCACCGTGGCGAATGGGTTGCGGCAATTTAAGGCGCAATTTTCACACATGAGCGGATAGACGGAATGTTGTAACATTTGCATTCGTGCTGTTACAGGCTTAAATAAATGAAATATTTACACGTCAAAGAGGTACTCGATTGGAAACAATTAAGTTACCCTAATGTATATTTAATTGAAAGATATAAAAAGCAGAGAAACTGTCATTAGCGAAGAAATTATTCTTACTATAAATAAAAATTACCCTCGAACACGAAAAGGGCGGATGCTTTGAGGAAGCACATAATGAAGTGGAATCAATGAAACTTCGACATTAAAAACAGTGGATTGAGTACTTGAAAAATAAAACAAAGATTTTTTATTGTTGAGAAATTTTAGACGGAAAAAATTAGAACCAAGTCGCGGGCGATCGTTCGACCTTCACTGACAATGCAAAAAAAAACGTATTTTCGCGTAACAAGGACGTTTATACGTGTGCGAATATTTTCGCATTATCTAGAGCGTATAACTGCACTCTCACGATAGCATTTACAGTGAACAGTCTGTTACTACAAGTCAGAAACACACTGAATACATATATCTATTGATTGTTGCCTACGGTGCATACTTAACTGGTGAAATAGGTTATGGTAATGACATAAAACATGTGTAATTCTGTCTCGTTCCCACAGCATTTATAACAACGATCAGTCGCCAATTGTATTTCATTAAAAAAGATTGTCATTATTTAAATTTGTAATGGACATATTGGTATCGTTCATATGGTAATTTGAAATCAATTTTAATGAGCAAAACTGGGGGTTTTGACGTTAAAAGTAGTAGTACAAGGTGAAGAAGAAGTGTACTATTTTTATTTTAACGTGAACCAGCCAGAATCTAAAATTATAACCTCAAACTTTTGTTAACCAATGTCAAATAAAGGTTATGAATGTCAGAATACATTGCAATGTGCAATCACAGCATTTTTCATTGATTTATGAAGCAGATTATTATCAGAATTTCAAGATTGCAGTATATAATATGATCATACTGTATTTTTGAATATTTATCGTCCAAATTCGTATCGCTGAGGTTATTGGATCTCCACATTTGAGCCGGAAGTTTATGACACTCTGTGAGGAAATTGTTAGTTTTCCAATTTTGAGATATTTTAAATTACTTTTTGTCGCCGTCGTTTCAATGCAAGGAAATGTTACACTACAGTTAGTCGTATTCATGCAATTTCATATCAACTCCCATTGGTGGATAGTTTACGCTTCGCGTAACGGAAAATGTAATACATTTGTATGTTACTAACCGGTATAACATACTTGAATGAATGGAACGCCGCAACGAGCTAAAAAGCAGCAGGAGTTTGAAATAATGTTCTTGTTGAAGTTTAGTCAACTATTAGTAATAATAAAGTTTTGATATATTGTACCAGATTTCAACTACAGTCACTTACGACGGAATTCGGTTCGGTAACTTCGGTTGTAAGTCAAATATCATAGAAAAATAAATAATATAATTATAAAAGACGTATTGTGCAAGGCTAGATTATATAATACATTGCTTCGTCATTGGTTAAAGAATGCTTCACTTCAAGAGAAATGTTTCGAAGATTATAATGAGAGTTTCGAGTGAAATGAGAGTTCATTAAATGAAGACACCCGATAAGCTTTGCTGTGGTGACAGTAATACCATAATCTACAAATCTTTAGGCCGGAACTAAATAATAAGAAATCTCGAGACATATTTCCGGTACGTTTGGTTCCCTATCTTCGGATTTTATGCGCTTTCCATAGACTGTTTACAAATGGATTTCCACATGAGTGATAATAGCAGGAACACTACGGAACTAACGGCTGCATTTGTCAATGTGTAACAGTAAAATGTGTATTCAAATCACAGAACATCAAGATGCAGTGTGCATCGATACACATATTCAAGTGTTTTTTTGCAAACAAAATAGTTCAGTATCTTCAAGTAAGGCATAGTTGATTGAATGCCCAGTATACACCCACAAACCGCCTACATAAACAGTCATCAGGTGTGCCACAACACGACAATTAAAAAACGTTTTACCATCCATAAAAACAACGCACAAATGTTGTGCGTGCGAGTGTACCTGTGATGACAGAGTTGGGTGGGTTTTCAAGGCTCGTTAATAATATTTAATGTGTAAGAAACGTATAAATGTTCTACGTTCGAGGATACACAGAAGCTGCTACAACGATATTACAGTCCGAACACATGGTTGAAGTTATCAGGAAAATGATATGTAAACTACTAAATGTATTCATGCGTCATTTTAATGTCGCATACATAAAATAAAACTTACGTTGCTTGAAATAAGCTTGCCGTTGTCTGCTAACAAACAGGAATATATTCTGATTGATTGTAATAAAGGTTTTGGTTACATTGTAAGCAATTCTTACATGTGATATTAGGTTTATCGATGACGTTTTCAAGAATTACAGTTCAGAGATCACAGATGCGGGGCCGCTGTCAATAACCCAATCAAAAAGAGCAGGAGTTAACATTTGTGTGTGATGTACGAATGCGCTGAGGGTGCAAATTTTTGGGAACCGCTGCGTTGTTCGACCATTTCGGGCCAGACGCGGGAACAAACATTGCATTAGGTAGTCTAGTAAACCCGGGGCCAGCCAATATCTGCTTACATTAGCTAGAGTTCGTTTCGAGATAAATAAAATTGATTCGTGGGAAGATTAACGCAGCATGATATTAACAGAAGATTATCCCACATTATTCCAGAACAGTAAATGCATAAAAAACAGAGATCTATTCAGAAATGTATATTTGCATTACTGTTTATGTCAATTCCATTGATTTCGAAACGAACTATACATGGTGGCTAGCTCTCAATGTGCTATTTTTCATTCCAAAGCTCCCTTAGATCAAATTGGCTCCTCATATTCTCATGGATATTTATTTGTTCCACGCAGATAATACAATTAATGATGTGGAAAAAATAATGTACGTTTTATGACTGAATATTTTTATGAGTTTTTACTTTATTACTCGTATTATGAATAGCAGCAGTAAACCATGTTTATAACCTAATATAAATGCCCGTAGATGAAATAGTTTAATTGAGAGGTGAATACACCATGTGCTAATTTTTCAGCTGTACGATGTAAAAATAGAACAAGGGACACAGTTAATTATAACCATTATAAAAATGTTTAAGTGCTGATAAAATTGTTTCGTTTAGTGGGGGCCGTCAAAGGGGGAAGATTAAAAAAGCTAATTAGTTGTTCTTTTTCTCGTAACAAATTACAAATTATACGGGCTTAATTATACATGTACCACACCATACCGCACCCACCCTTGCCGATCAATAGAGAGACAAAAAAGCACCGCTTTTCGTCAGAAAATGAAGACTTGAAAGCGGAATGAACGGTATCGTTGAAAGAAATTAAGATTGCACACTTCACCGCGCACGCCTTAAGTGTGAAACTCATTTAATTATCGCTCAACGGATGATAAGATATTATTCACTTTGGCTCAAAGCAGAACGAATTTTTCTTGAACGCACGAACACTTGAAGATTTGGAACTATATTTTGTCAATTACACAGGCTATATTTATTTGACAACACATCTGGTTACAAAGGTGGTAATGCGCACGGCAGTACTGCCAACCGCGTATCACTAAATGTCTCCGTTGGCGCGTAATTCAAAATGTTCGGTTATTTTCTGTACCAAATTAAATCAACGACACATCATGATCGTATTAAACATTAACAGAATTAATCCAGAACTCGTAGATGATAGCTATTGTGTCTCGGGTCTTTGGTTCCGAGCCCGGAGAGTGTGTACTTGCTCTTTGGTGGTTAGTGCGTTTAGAAAGTTCGGTTTCACAAAGTAATTAGCATGCATTACGGGGTAATTGCCCTAGGACCGACATCCTAGGGCCTTACCGTAGCGCGGAGGACATGACACTGTTGCAATTTAATAGTTGAAGAGTGCACTGGCTGTTGCCGTTTGTTTGTTGTTGTTGTTGTTGCTCTTGGCCAATTGTAGGTCGTGCACTTAACGACCATTGTATTAATATTCATTCTACGTCCGTTATTTTTTTTAAGTGTATGTTACGTTAACATAACCTATAAAACAGCGGCAATAGCATGTCTGAAACATCGCCCGGACAAATACAGATGTCCTTCATGTTACAACAAGAAATATGGTCACGTTACAGTCATGTATTACATTGTAATGGATGACCAAATTTATTTATATGTATACAATTAATACGTATATGGTAACAATAAAATATTAATAATGCCACAGCACCTGGAAAGAGATCTTTCAAGTCTCCAATTTAGTTTTTGGACTTGGAAACAGACGTTTCAAATTAGTTTCTGCACTTGAAGAAATATCGTTTAAGTTCCCAAATTAGTTACAATGAATTGTACTGTCGTAATCTCGTAACAAAAATGCATCACCATTTCAAGGCAACAATTGTTAAGCGTGTCTTACACGGGCACATTTATGTCTTAAGATTTAACGTTAAATATGTCTTAAGAAATGAATTGATGCACAAGCAAATGTCTTGAAATTTCCTGTATTACACGGGCACATTTCTTCGTTACAAATTGACCTGTGATTCTGCGCAGTATGAGCAGTTCGTCAGCTATGACTGTCAAACTGACAGTTCGTTTAACCTAATTTAACCAAACATTATGAAATAGCTGACGACGATGAATTCTGTTGTAGTAATTATAATCAAAATATTAATTAAGATGAAAAAAGCGGAGTAGGAAACGGAGATTATGGACATACAAATAGTTAATACGTATGCAAGAAGGTCGTGGAGTATGTTGGAAAATGTATTGAGAATGGAAGATCCAGAATCATACTAGAATTTTTTGAGAATGTTTGACCAGCATTTCGATGAATTGCTTCATATGATAGAAAATGACATTAGCGGCAACATACGAATATGCGACAATGCATCACTTCTGAGCAGCGCTACGTTGACTTGTTCACAAGTGCAAAGATGTTATTTTGAAATGAAAATGATGATATTCAATTACAGATTAGCAATCACTCTGCGATTTCTAGCAACAGGAGGAACATCGCTCATTAATGTTTGCTACCAGAATCCATGAAAGCACAATAAGTATATTTGTTCCACAAGTTTGCAAGAGTATATACAATAATTTGAAAGATAAATATTTGAAGGTTAACGATGGAATATAACTGGGAGGGAGAGTAATTGAAATTTGTTTTACTAAATTTATTAACTACTATTAATTTAAGTCCTAGTAGATCAAACTATATACAAAAAAAAACCTTAATTCTAATTATCCTACATTACCTAACATGAAAATATGAAAACTATTCTAGGTTATATATCAAACTATATACAAAACAAAACCTTAATTCTAATTACTCTTTGCTTGACATCATCGTCACCAGATCCACTTTTGAAAGAATCTGCATATTTCCTCCTTTCAGAAGTATAGGTGTTTCTGAGGCCAGTAAATTTCTTGTGGATGTCCGATTCCGTCATATTGTGTCGCGTGGACGTTAACTCCTTCTGTTCTTATGTGGTATTCCGGGTGTTTAACGGTGTACAGAGCAGGATACTTCTTGAACTCCTCTATCAGGATGACCACTTGCTCAATTGTTCCATACATCCATCTGTTATCAACAACGAATTTTATATATTCCAATACATATCTAATTTATGTTGCGTACATACCTTGAGCCCTGGAATTGCAGAATATAATAATGAATTATATTTTGATTTAACAAAATGGGTACTTAGCTGTCACGTTGAAACAATGCAAAATAATGCATATTCAAAATTATACAAGATACACTTCGATATTGTCCGGAACAATTCGGAATCACTCGGTAATAAACGAGTTGGAATATTGGTTGGAATAGAGCATGTCCTAATTCCAGCCCGTCTCGTAAGACATATCTTAAATGTGCTGAAATTTTCTGTATTACACGGGCACATTTAGATGTCTTCAAATTTCACGTTAAATCTTAAGGCTGTCGTTTACCTAAATGAAAAAGCGTTAAATTTTAAGAAATCGGCTGAAAATTATTGTTCCCGTTCTGACCTTAATAATAGAACGTTTTTGGTGGACGATATCTCAATGAATTGGTTTTTTTATACGCTATGGACAAGTCTTTTTATTTTTTATATATTATTTATAATTTCCAGGAAATTTTAGGTTTTCTCTAAAAAACGAAAGGTTTGTAACATGAAAACCGTAACATATATAAAAAAATTAAAAAGACTTGTCCATAGCGTAGAACAAAACGAATTCATTAACATATTGACAGGAAAAACAGTCAGTTGGTATTTGTAAAACGGAGCTAAAACCATTTTGATATCAGAAGTTTTTAAATATATTTTTTCTATTTTCATTTTTTACGCCTTATGAGATGCAACCAACATTACAGTTTTATACCTGCTTCGAAAGGTTTTGAGTGTTTATGAAGTTATGATAATAAAACTTAGATATTCAATGGAATTGTATAATATACTTTTGGGTCAGGATTTACACTGTTGCATTCATTTAATTTTTAGTAAAACGAGTTTTCCGATATCTCTTCTACCGCAATATTCTTTATCAGATTGTATCAACAAATTTGCTCAATCACTGCAGACCAGATATTATGTGTAACACTGTCAAGAATGAGTATTATTTATCAATAGTATATATATATTCATGTATTTATTTGACGAGGAAAGTCAACAGTTACCCAATGACAGGCTTCCACATATGTACACATGAATAGAGCATAATGGCTACGTTTACACCGTAGGACCTAAATTAGTACTGGACCAAGCTAGGCTTGGCCTCATACAAAAAGAAACATGTTTACACCGCAGTAGACTAAGAATTTGCCGGACCAAATTTAGGTGCAATTTGGTCCCATCTAGACACACATGAGAGCCATCTATGTTATAAATAGAAAAATATGGCAAAGTTTCAGTAAAAGCGATATGAGCAAATTATTTTGGCAGTATTTGCATGTATTATTGAAAAATAAAATTATGAATGTAGAAAAATATATACTAATTGGAGTGCAAGAAAAATAAAACTGCCCTATTTCATATCGTTTTCTCTTGATTTAAAAATCCCAATGTCTATTACTTTATTATTTTCTTGTGATTACAAAATTTAAAAAATCAAACCCTTAATTGTTTTCATCTCCTCACGTAATCTTTTACCAATTTTTAACCTAAAACTAATCTTAGTGCAAACTGTCAAACCAGCTCATGCCTATTTCGAAAATAGTGAAATCTAGTGAAAATTCTCATAACCAAAGTATTTGACCGTTTACACCGTTGAAAGAATCCCTTAGTGCTCACCTATTTTAGGTCGGGGCAAGTAAAAATCAGGCCCGACCTAAATTGGTCCAGTAGTGTTTACACCGACTGGACTAAGCGGTTTTAGGTTGAATTTGGTGTTTAGGTCGAATTTGGGTCTACGGTGTAAACGTAGCCAATGATACATGTTACAATTATTTATAAATAATTATATAGTACAACAATTAAATATCAATTCTGGTAATTAGTGGATATTCCGAAAGAAGATAATCAGTATGATTTCCAATAATCTTGTATTTATTTTCAAAATGCCCTAATTCCTAATATTTGGCGAAAATTTAATCTCATATTTCCAAGTACATATATAATTTTGTGAATATTACGCAGAAAGGTAATTAGTTCGAAATCTAATAGTTTTTAAAATATTTTAAAAGTCGTGTTCATTTGATACAGTTTACTATTGTAATTTATATAAGAACCTTTCGAAAAGTGTGTACCGAATAATCAGGCAACGTTGCAGAGAGAATTATTCCTTCGATGTATTGTCAGAATATTTGTATGGACCTGTTTTATAAACAGCCATGTTTAAATGATTTATGATGGGGTAAGGGTCTACTCGGAATTGAAAAAAGTGTTACTTGGGTTGCGTTCATTTGAAATTTAGGCGCTTTAAAATATTTCAGATACGAAATAAAATTTAGGTAAACGACAGCCTTAAGACATAAATGTGTCCGTGTAAGACACGCTTTATTCTTTCAACGATTTCACTTTGAAAGGATTTCACAGTACAATTGCACAGAACAAGTTTTCGTTTCTCCGCAATGGTAGCCGAAGTTTAAAGCGTGGTAAACAAAAGTTGTCAGGTTTAAACAAATCGCAGAAAAGGACAAGTTGAATCGTACATTGTTTTAACTTTAAGTAAAACAAATGAAGCTAAAGTGCGAAGAGGTTTTTGTCACTTTCACGTCGAACTAGTTGAGGCTGGTCATGTTAATGTGCAGAGTAATATTTTAGATTTATTTATGAAAGTCAGTCTCCACACAACACGAATCGATGTTTGTTAGTTTGTATATGGTCTGGTGTTGGCGGTGTTCAGGTCAGTCGAGGTTAGAGGGCCATCCGCTGTGTGTCTCCCTCTTGTGCCACTTTCTACTATTGCCGCGGTAGACCATAGGCGGCGGGCACGATATTTTTGCAACGGGATACACGTGACATGATGTTGAATGCGTATAATATGTACGTGCGTGGACTGTATGTGTGACCTTGCAATATGATTACATAGGAAATGGATATAAGTAATGTGTAAACAAATGATTTACGTTACGTAATGCTTACTGAGTTTCCAATATTTACTGCGTGTACATATACATATGTATTTATTTCAATGTTATACTATCATTAAATAATAACTGGATTTAGCAATCGTTTTATACAGAGGTGTAGTCCTAAAAAAAGTAGTGCCGGGGCGCATAATTTTTTTCATAGCATTTAATAAATGAAAAAGTTGGTTAAAAATTTCAGATCATTTAAATAATAAAACATTTTACTATCAAATGTTTAACTATTCATTTTGTTTTTTAAAAATGTGGCAGGGCTTAGCCTCGGTATCTTAAAAAAGTACCAGGGCGGCGCCCTGGTGCGCCCTGGCGCAACTACAGCCCTGGTTTTATATGATAAATAAACCATGTTTAATTAAGGATTTTATACTAAAATATGTTTTTTAATTTAATATATTAAATAAAATATATAGAAACTTAGTATATAGTGTGTAATTTTAAGCTAGTTTTGAATTGATTAACAGGCCGAGTTGATTTTAAAATGTGTTAAACTTCAAATCATTTAAATTTAACTATATTAGCGTTGAAAAAAAAAAACAGACAATCACTTCATCAATGCTCTTTATGAATCGAAACAAGGAGAAATAAATTTGAAATATTTCACATTCGTGAATTTGGCGTTTGGTGAAAATTTGGGGTATGAAACGTATATTGCTACGCCACTGTACGTTTCATAGCAAAACATCTTTGGACCACTTTTCCGAGAGAAAAGAGAAATTTCACCTACACTCGTTTGCGAGACGCGAACTATCATACAGCAGAGAGTTATTCAGAGTTCTAGTTCATCTTATTTTATTTATATTATTAGAAAGGATTCAGGGAAATCGCCACGCACAACAACAGCAACGTTTTCAAAACAATTTCTAGGAAGTAGCACAAATCATCGTACTACATGCTTCGCTATGGAAGAAAAACATTTGACAGCAAGGAGGAAATAATTCTTGTGTCAGGAAATCAAATATTTTCTTGCTAAATGCCGGAATCGAAAAACAATAACATATCTGATACGCAGACTAAAGATTAATTGCTCCAAGGAGGTTTGATTAAATGTTATTAAATATTATCTAATATCTGTTACCTCATCCGGTAATTATCGGTAATGTTCGTAGTTAAAACAACAACGAATATTATTGTCATAGATAATTTTATTACAAAAATTACAAATACACTAATAGTTGGTCTATTATTTTTTTTTTTAAACTGTTTATGTCATTTATTACATACATACATACATACATACATAACATCACGCCTTTCCCATTACTGGGGTAGCAGGCCCTTAGTCCCTACAATCACTCAAAATATTTAATATAATACAGAAAACTGCCTTTCATTCCTTATTTTCTAACAATTGCTCGCCAAATACTTCTATCCATACATAACTGTCTCGCCTCGTGAATATCCATACACCTTGTCATACATGCTCTCCTATTATTTCTGCTTATAATTTTACGTTCACTCAAAACATTTTCTATCATATTCATCCATTTATTCCTCGGTCTTCCTCGCATTCGTGTTCCTTCAATTTCACCCAAATAAATCTTCTTAGTTAATCTATCATTTGACATTCTTTCCACATGTCATTTATTCATTACAGTGTATCCTTGAAAGGGAATATACAATTATATATTATATTATCGGCCGCGAGCAAAACGAAAACTGGCTTCTTGATATTACATGACATCACGTATTACTGATTAATCAAAAACATGTGTTAACTATACTTTGAATAACATGTAAATAAGGTAAAAAATCTAGAACAATTATTATTACATTATACATTGTAAATAAACAAATATGATTTTAGTTATGCCAACCTAAAATAACAGTCCGTATATCAACATAAAAATTGCTAGTATATTTGAGAATATTTTTATAATTACTTCAATGCTAATTACAATTTTTTTACAAAAGAGAACTAGTACGTAAACGAAAAATCTAATTAGTTTGAAGGATATTAAATTAAGTAGAGATATGATTTATAAATTAATCTCTTGTATGCCATGCAATTGAAGGATAATATTCATTACGTTGTTCGACAAACGTGAAAATTAACTTGATAATCCTAATTAAAAAATTCATTACAAATTCAAAACACAATTCTAGTCTAATTACTATTTTAATGAATTACCTCGTCGTGCAGAGAGAGAGAGAGAAAGATAGATAGAGACGTCAAACTTGATGAAAACCAATAATGAATGAAATTCCGAGTACCCCGAATTCGGTACCTCGAATTTATTTATTTTATTTTCACTTCGAGAAACTTCGAAAAGCAAGTTCTGGGCTCAGGGCTCACAGTGCAGCGAATTGAACAAAGAACAGAAAGTTCTACGAACTCTGAACTTTATATACCTGAGAGTTACGCGTTTGCATTTATTGCATATTTAAAAAGTTGGCCGCATCAAGCATATTCGATATTAAAATCATACTATAAAAATTAGAGCAAAACTTTCGGGCAACATCGGACGCAATTATCTACGTGGAAAACCTAATTTGTGAAACTTTTGTTTGAATAATATATTCCCGATTATAATCTTCACAAAACATGTGCATATTATGGTAAAGCACCTTTCACAATACACCGTGCAAACATATCTTTGTGCACTAGTAACTTGACGTGTTGTAGCATGTCGATATTATAAACAATGGTTGGTTACAAAACGATTACACTTCATAACGCATTTTGTAAACAAATAAATCAAGTAAGTAAATAAATACAGACTATAATATCTATGTAAAATAACAAACTTTGTGTTTTTTTATCTGACAGACAAACTTTTCAGAATTGTTCTACAAATTTTTTTTAGTTTTAAATAACACAGAAACTTTTTTATAATCTTAACTTGTGGTAAATATCTACTTTTTCATCAGTTATCTTCTCTAATGAAAAATAGAACATGTTTAAGCGCCTGCCAAACGTAGTTTACGTACTGTTAGGTTAGGTTTTACACTGTGACACATTTGCTTAACAAATTTTACACTTCGTTTTACTAGGCAATGACATTTAAAATCACACGATATATATCCCCGACTGTGCTTTTTATGTGCGCTATTAAAGATGAAAAATTATTGTCATCAATTTTATTTATCGCCTGTCACGAACCTGATTGATGTATTAGCTGCAAAACGAATTTGTGAACTCATAAATATTTGATAGCATTCAGTATAAAATTTAAATATGCAGTTTTACAATACCTTCGATTTATTGAACAAGTTTTGTTGACAAATATAAAACTAGCAACTGTTTTATTCTTACAAAGAGCTACACTCTTTCTTCCTTTGAAATGTATAAGTATTGTAGTGAGTAGTGACAGATGAAGTTTGTGCCACATCAGCTAAAGATTGATAAGTATATACGTAGTCATGTTGCAAACACACAGACACAAATTCAACAATGAACACAAGTCACGTAATAACACCATTATATTATAACTCGTGTTACATGCGTATGGTACAACGTCGAGTAACCGTTCATTCTAACCTAAATCCAATCATGTCCAACTACACTGAAGTCAGCAACAGATATTGCATACATGTTCGTTTTGACATCGCATAAACTAGAATGCATCCAATGTGTCACAAACGTCATTGACAGGATCATATAATAGTGAATATGCATCGCTAGAATGATGTTGCATTGTAGGTTGAATAATATAAACATTGTTCCTTGTTTTACCATCTGGAACAGTTCAAGGACAGATTGAGACAATGGTGTTCGTTCCCTGTGTAATAGATTATGGAATACATCGGTGTATAACCTCATGCTTTGGTCAATATTGCCTTGTCAATAACAACAATACACAATATACACACGGCTTGTCACGTGTACAAGCAGAACAAGGAGTGAAGTGCCACGTGTACTGTTGACAGGTGAGCAAACACACTAATTCAGCATATCCCGTGTACTATGGATGTTACACTCGACTCGTATCCATTCAGATTACCCGAATGCAAACGTAAATGATCACGTGACATGTTCCTGCACTTTGTAATACTTATGTGGTTTTGCAAAACACCGTAGTTTAGATTTAGATAACGCTAAGTATTTTCCTCAACCAATTTGGTCATTTATAATGGTATTAAATCATTAAAATATTATGTAATCTCTCTATAAGACAATGTATTTTCATGATGAGAATATAAATGTGCTTGCTTTGTACAGATATGTCAGTTACATGGCTATAATACATGTGTAAAATGATTGTACTTCATGTCGGATCGAATCCATGAATTAGTCACATGCAAACAGACACGTGTACCACATTTCCATTTTGCGTGTTGCATAATAATTAATATCGTTGATGATTTGAATAACACGGTCACCAAAATTCTATAGCATCTGGTTATAATCAATACTACCAGTCACAACCAATCATACTATTTACTTCTTCAAATGATCACAAAAAAATTACAAAAGATTGGCTTTGAATTAAATAAAACGCAATTTAAATTTGCAACATCGTAGTCTTTTGTTTTAAGGATAATTAAACCACAAGTATCCTGTGTTAGTAATTAAACAGAAGACGAGGATTAAATTCGTTTAACGGAATCTTTTAAAGATTCAGAACACATACACGAAACTCGGATATAATCGGGATTTTCCTTAATTAGAAAATACTCAAAAGCGCAGGAAATCCTAACGAGGAATAATCCTGTAAATTAATTTTATTTAATAAAGTTAAATGTTTATATTTTTATATACATAGATGTAAACATTTTATAGTGAAGATGTTGTAACGAATTGAAAGTAGATGCATGGCCATAAATGTATGTGACATATGGTGAATGTTAGTGAGGTTAGGTGCGAGATTTATAGACGTATAACGTATGCTGATGGATCCTAGTTGCACCGCAGCAAATGTAAATTATACAAGGAACAAATCCACACCATACACTGGCCTGAATTCTCACTGTGAGCAATGTTCTGGTGTTGCACTGTGCACATCGGCGTTCGGCTGTGCTTCAGTAATAAATTTTCAATAATGCCGGCGTGCAACCGGCTGTATTTTACGTGCACTGGTGCATTCTAGAAGTTCTAGGCTAGAACCAGACCCTCTAGTACTGTGGGACCGTGTTGTGAGAGAATACACGTTAAGTTATTTAAAATATAAATATTCCAAAATAGTGTATCTCACGCGGGGTTGAATTCTGTTAAAACGACTAACTTATCGATAAAATCGTACACTATTTTTATATATTCAAGAACTGGACTGAAATATCAAGAGCATTCTTTTAAAAGTACAACAGGATAATATTTATTATCAAATATGAAATTAGCAGCATGTAAACTTAAATATCACACCATTAGATTCATGTCATTATTGATCTAAAGTAAAGTAAATGAAATATCACAAATATTGGGTAATAAATGATGTGTATTATTTATTGTGCCCTTGTAGACGTACACCACTGGTCTAGTACGACGTCTCGAGTTACATTTTGCCCACAAACTGGTCGAATTAGCCATGGAGCAGGCGACACTTGATTGGAAATTCAGTTTTTCCCCGTACTACAAGCGACGAAAGTCATTAACAATGAAGTCTAAAGCTTACCACAGACAGATAGTCATTAGTCTACAATTTAGATAAGCCAAAACTACCAATAACCAATGATGAACTTTAAAAGAATGAATTTGTTTAATGAAAATATCTATTAATACTTCGAAGGTCTTCAATAACTTTTGCAAATAGTTTTCTAATTACCTATTTGTCCTAGAGAAACAACTAAACGTGATTTGTACCAATCACGATAAAATTTCAATTCATTTTCATTTAGCCTTATTGAATATTTATAAAACAGATTATCAATTATGTTTTATTACGATATTAATCTTTACTGGTGAAATCTTACATTTTTTTATATACTCGTCCGTGGTAAGCTTTAGAACTACATCACAGAGAATATCAGCTTTCCAGATCACGTGATCATTTTTAATTTATGTCACATTAGCATATTATGCATACTATGTGATTAAAAATTGCAAACGAATAGAATTATGTGAAGGAAATGAATCGCTATAAAATTATATGCAAACACAATAGAGTTTTTCTACAATTATACGATTTTTATTTACTGGCGGATTCACAAAGAATTTTCACATGTAGCGATAGAAATTTTCTGTTTTACATTGATTTTAATTCAACGCCTGTGGTGAATTACAATTTCTTGAACGCTTTGAAAGTAGCAAACGTTTTTAAAATGTCAAATGTCATTCTGTATTTTTAATTTCTCATTTAACGTCAAGTGACCTATGCAAAAGGCTTATTTGAGTAACGTTTTAAAAAAAAATCTATTAATTATATATGCATAATTGCGAAATTGTACTTTCGAATTTAAACTCAATAAGTGATATTTATTGAGTGAGTAAAATGACATCCTGTATGACAGTATAATGCATTGGAATATATTTAAATTTGTTAGGTTATGTGCGTGTAGTATGTACTTCAATGTTGTACTCTAGTTAAATTCGGTTCCGTTTTGCTAGGAAGTTAATAGTATTTACGCCACGTGGCAGTACGAGAAAACCAAGTAGTTAATATGCCACTCCAAATTACGCACAAACGTGTGAACAATCTGCATAATACTAAATATTGAAATTTCACAGTTAGCTATGTAAATGAACATCTACACTGTTAGTTTAATATGTAATAGCATTTATACAACATTATAGTACACTGTTATACGTATGAAAATAGTTTTTTAACAAGAAACATTACGAATAAACACTAAGTTCTGCCCGTTGGTGTACTTTAAACTTATTCACATAATCTAGCATCAATATAGGTTAAAAGTAAATAAAGTTTTAAATATTTGACAGGTGAAGTGGCCTCCTGTGATTTTCGCAAATGGATTTCAGTAAAGCGAAGAGTTAAGTTCAACGTTGTCTAGGGAATGTAAAAAGATAACAGTAGATAAATATTCTACACACAAAAAAAAAACTTTTAAAACTTTAGCAATATAAATTTATGAAAGTTTTCTCATAATTAATGATACAAGACCTGCATCAACTATGTATTAATTATTTTGTAATCAAGAACATTTAAATATTTTATTATTCTCAAGGAAAACTAAAAACATTGTATGAAATTCTCATGAGTAAATATATTTAAATCATATAATTCCAGAACAAAAATACAACGGCATAGACTATTGAACGCGCAATATACAAATGAGATTACATTTCCCAAAAACTCGGGCAAAAACAAGTTAATTTGTTTGGTCGTAACCAGCGCAGATATTAAAATTTACGCACGTGCAAAAAAATATGACTACCCGGTTTCCAGAGTTAATTGGAAACTTGTACGAAATAACAATCAAAATGCACATTTGCACGAGTGCAGTGTTGCGCCCCAAAATTGCAGGATATAATTACAATGTCGGCTGATTGGAAGTTATTGCTCATTAGAACTGAAACATTATATTACACGAATCAGTGCGCAGTGCATTATGTGTGAGAGTCAGTCACCACTGAATTACACGCCGTAAGTCTTAGAGCATACACTGGTGTCGTCATCTGGTACAAACAGCAAAATGTTCTACACTGCATTTCATTTAAATTCATCGTTGAAAAGTTCTCTCAACTAACGGCACAGCACAACGCGAACATTTATTGTTATTCCAGATGAAAATTCAACATTGTACGTTCCCAAACACATACTCTTACTTTTCATTAGACTAACAGCATTGTACATTTAAAAACAACGATAAAAGTTGAGCAGTAAAGCTACCATCAAACACAAATGGCTTTGTACGCGCATGCGCGGTGATTTCAAAACTATGTTGCCAACTGTAAAATGTTCCGTGTAACGCTACGGATAAAACTTGATTAAAAATCATGTACGGCTGAAGATAATTTCGAAATATTGTGACATAGACAAGAATAATTCAGAAGTACTGCTCGGTAAACGTTAATCTTGAATATTTTTAACTCTAGTGCATCTGTCAAAGCTGCCACTGTGTAAAATCTAACCTCAAATATGTGTAACTGGAAACATACGTCCACTGTCTGAGACACACGAGACAATTCACTGATAAAACAAGACAGACTTGGGTAAGTACAGTTTTAAAAGTTATAAAGTGTTGTTTCAACGATGGCCAGCAGTAAGGAAAATCGCTCCGCCAATCAACAAAACTTAGTTGTATAAAATGTTACGTGTGTGGCAGTGATGCGAAGCAACTTGACGGGCAGTATAAAAGTTTTAAATTGTGCGGTCTCTTACGAACGAAGTGAGCTGACGTTAGGTAAACTGTTTTATAATGTGCAACGATGATGAAATTATTTCATTTACTTTGCACGGGTGTTCATGTTTACCCAAAAAGGGAGAGAAAACTGGTTAAATTACTGAATAATCTACCTCCATGTAGTGGGGGAACTTACTAAGTCCGTGCTTAGTCGAGCTAAAACTGCAAACTGTCAAAACTAAGTGCAGTATTTCAGTATTAAGAGATTCAGAATATACCTGCACAAACCTAGTTCTGCTACTGATTATGGGATAGCGTAAGAAATATGGAGATTAGCAATTGTGACATACACGATTTCTAAAACGATCAAGCTAACTTCACACTGCGCAGTCTATATGATCCTAACCTCACATATGTGAACGAATCATGAAATGATAATAAAAAAGAGAAAAGTAAAAGCGTTTGATCTTGTGTTTGGTGAAATTTCCTATTTAAAAATATCTCTTTCTCATCGTTAAGCAACAAAGTGTTTATTTAATTAGAATGTTAATTTATAAGAAGCGTGTTGACAAGTTAATAATGTGTGGTGTTCGGTTCACAATGTGCATTGTGCTCGGTTCACAAGTAATAGTGGACTTTAGGATTTTTTCGAAGTGCAAATCGATGTTCAATAATGCAGTAATCAATTCTCGCGATTGCAGCAAAAGTGTACAATACGCTGCACTGGATTCTCTGTTCGAAATACGTGATTACGCATATTAAATTGGTGATTTTTTTTTGCCATTGTATTACGGTGGAAAATTGGAAAAATCCGAGAGTTTTTCTGTGCAATACCTGCGAGTACGGGTACGTGAACAAATTCATTACGTCTGCCGGCAACGTAACGTAACTGTAACGCAAGCATTCTGCCGTGCGTAACGGCGAAATCAAACGTGAAAATAAATTTTAGATTTAAAGCTACGCATTCACAAAAAAAAAACGAAGAAAAAATAAACGAGAAACACAATCAGACGAAAAATGTACAGAATTAATGGTGTGGAAAGTGGATTTATTTAGAAATGAGAAACTGTGAAAAAAAAATCGGTACAAAATGTGTGAGAAGAATTTATGAAGAATCACGTGATGTAATATCAACACCGGAAATATATATTTAATTAATTATTATGCAAAATCCGGTACAATCTTGACACTGAACATATTGAATCAGTCTAATACTATCGTAATTATATGATTCATAAGTTTTTTCTCGGTTCAAGGTTGCCAACCAAGTAAGCAAAAATGGTGATTTATTTCTTGGTCTAGTTTTAATATTTTGTCCTTGAAATATCTGTAAGTACGTATGTCGCATATAATACATATTTACTGGAATTAAATACAGAAGGTCAAGTACGGTATGTGAATTAAAATATAATTATACAACTCTGAAATGTTATCTAATAAATTAATACTCCACAACGACCTTCTCAAGGTATTCTTGTGGTTTTCCACTGCAAAGACATTATTTTATTCTTGTGTTTTTTTTTTACCAAATTTCCTCATATCCTCTGGATTATATGATAACTGGTTTCTGTCAAGACGAGTTTTATTCAAACGATTCATGATTGTAATACATCACTACGAGGTATAGTTTGAATACTGCTGGTTTGTAACAAAACGCCTTGACAAACAGAAAGACGAAAAAAAGATTCCGTATTGGAAAAAAGGAATAACCACATCCTTCAAGTGTATATTACAGGCCTTGTCTACAAGCACTGGAACAGATGGATTATCGTCGTGATTCTGTGGAGTGGATATGCTTGACTTGATATGGTCAACTGGAAGTTCCACAGAAGTATTCTATTATGCGTAGGGTGAGATTCAGACTGAGCTCCTTACACATGGAAGAATCCACACACACACAGTTATATGTCCAATGACGACCAGGTATATAAAGCATTTGTGCTTTTCACAAAGCTGAGAATATCATTAAATTCAAACATACGAAAATCCAGCGGACAATAATATTAAAAGAGTCTACTATTTATAAGTGGAGCAATCGCATTAACGAATACAGAACTCCCAGAGATAGCTTTAGCACAATTACACAGATTGGACACATTTGTTTCAAATAGCTTTTGTGAAGCGTCGTGTTTAGCAGCTTAAGGTTAGGTTAGTAGAGATTCCGGCAGCAGAGAAAATATATCGTGAATTAGCATCTGGCGCCTGTACCTTCCAGAAGAGACTTAATTAAAATAGCATTAGCCTTGGAAACCTCCTTAAGAAAATTAATTCCGAGGGTAGACTGATATAGAACGACGAGAACGGTGGTCCAACGAAAACCCTTTCATGGACGCGTACATGAATATTTGCCAGTAACCGCTCGGGTGCAGGGTTGAACAAGAATTATAAAAGAACAATGTATCTTGCTGCTTCTTTTGCTAGTAAGATTCTGCATTTATTATCTTGATAGTTGAGAAAACATTCATAGTTTTAAATAACTACACTATCATCTAAAAAATTCCATTGCAAAAAAGGGATTCTTTTATGGAAAATAATATTTAAATATTAAGACGCAGACATTGTATACCAATGAATATAAAACAACACACTAATAGTGAATTAAATTCGCCAATTAAATTCCCATTAACACACCTGAATGCATTATCGATCTTCTTTTTACAGTTTCATGTAACGTCCCAGGAGAAATGAGGGATAAATATGAAAGGCTTGTAATTAGCAAGAAGTTACGTCATGCGAATTTGTTGAAATATCATGCAGTAATATCGTGCAATACGGTACGATAAATTGTAAAGTAACTAAATGTTAATCTATTCAGTTGTATGCAGAGAAAGCGTGCACGGAATATATATATATATATATATATATATATATATATATATATATATATATATATATATATATATATATATATATACCGGGGTACATATTGTGAATCGTCTTAAATGTCGTAACAAAATATGAATTACATATCTCACAAAACGGAACATCAAAAGGTTTGAGAACGACATCAAACGGAGAAAGAATCTAAGAGAACTGCGACCTAAATAGTCAACACAAAGAGGGAATAATACAAAATGAAGAGGGCCAAGAGATATATTCATGTCGTTATGCAGGTAAGGTTAGGTAGGCTGCAGGTAAATACGAGGGGAACGAGAATAGATAGAACCAGGTAGCAAGTATATGTACACGAGACTGGTCTTGCGAAGTGAAAAGAGCAACGAGACACATACAGAGAGAAGATGAGAGAGAGAGCAAGTCTTGAAAAGACTGCATCTGAATTGAAATAAATGTTTTACATTCAGTCAACTTAAAGCAAAATTCGTAAAGAGCTTGCATTCGTACACTGAATGGTGCAGACCAGCCGCGTACACTGACAGACATAAATAGCAAATCAGCACCGACTGAACCAGTGGTCACCGAAGTTTTACAAAGGCTGGCGCGTACCCGAAATCTATTCAAACCTACCGGACCATGCAATAGAATTTCGCATCACAGTGCCACGGGTACGGTTCGTGAAACATTCACGGAAACTACGGAATATAACCGCAGAACCAAGGAAGTTAGGTTAGCTTATTACATACGCCGAAGGCGAGAGATTTGTTCGGCAATCCATTGAAAATGACATTTTGTTAAACCATACAAGCAAACGGACGTCAACATTTCTATAGAGCATTACGGAAATTACGTTGAACGTTTATTCAGAAGGAATTTATTCATATTAATCAGTAATAATTAGTAATTTTACTTGTTACCTGGATTGCGGAAATATACCATTAGTAAGGATGACTTACCTAGAAAGAAAAAGTGAAATAAGTATACAGAAGAAATAATGACATGGCGACAGTTTTAAGTTTCCAAAGTGTTTTTCCGATTTGAAATATCGAGAAGTCAACAGAGAAGCCTCATTGGTGACAACGCACGCTTCACTGCACAACACGAATCATTAACAGCAGCGCCAAAAAAATGAGCAAAAAAAGCCGTTCGCTGGTCGAACTAATGGACAGGGAAATTTGTCAGCCAGCAATTTGAAAACCACGATCAGCTGATATCAATACGTGGTGTCTGGTTAATAGAAAACGCTTGCGATAAATTCATTACTAACTGCATCTATTTTTTTATTAATTGACTACTCAAATATTTCGTCCAGTTCTCGAACCCAACAATTTGAATTTGTTTACTAAACAAAACCAACAGTTATGAATTGAGACACTTTAAATTTCGTAGGGAGGATAATTCAAAGGGAAATCATGGCGTCAAATTTCAAAGGAAAGGGGACCGCACCCTTGTTAGACAGATTTAAAATGAGGGTTCAACCCCCAAGATAATGAAGTAGTTCAGAGCACATGTGTACAATCATATTTCCGAAACGAAACAACGGAAAAAAATTCTAGAATTTGTTGGTTTTAGTCTAGGGTGGTTCATATCCCAAGCCTGAGGGAATCATAAAAAGATATAAGATGTCCAATATAAATTTTGAAACGTTCGACAATATTTGCCAAAGGGCCGGATATTTGTAGGCTGGTAAATATTTGCCGACATGTTTATTTTAGATAGTTCTACAACGACATCGTCACGATTCTTTGTGTTAACACCATATTTGATCGGGATGATAAGATATTCTTGTTTGTGTGTGCTTGTCTTTTTGTAGGCCCGGTAAACCTTGAGATTATCTATAAGGGACATCTACAGGTAAATGATAATAGATATCTTCTTGCAGGTATTATATTTAGTCTCCTCCTGAACGGTAAAATGAAGAAGACCATCCTCTCGTTTGTACATTATTTGCATGTCAACGACATGTTAGTTCCAATCGCCGCTTGCTGGGCGGTTACCAAAAATGCGTAACTCCTTCGGATAAAACTCAATCTATATTTAGCGTTTGTTGTTCAATAATTTCAGGCAATTAATTCTAGATCTCCTTCTCTCTTTATCTCTCTCCCTGTCTATTCCTCTCCCAGAGTTACACAATTATCCATTCACGCACAGATAATTTATTTTCTCCAAGCCAACGACAGTAGCTAGCCGTCTAAATACACCCTGTGGTCGGTTCACAACCAGTCTAAACAATAATTACACATCGCTCTTTCTATCCAATCGTCGTAATTCTACACTGCCGCTTCCAGGATGAAATGAAAAGCGTAGATAATGATATAATTATTATTGAAACGAGCAAACGAGTGCCTGTGCGCCTCGGTGCAACCGACAACGATTCGAGACTTGCTCATTATACATTCAGATCTAATTTCTTCGTCGCTTAACCCAGATTTCCGTGTGCACAATCAAGGCGAACGCTCGTATTGTCAGATTTCTAAGATGCAATGATAAGTTACAGAGCTGTGTGTATGTGCGTGTCCTAGAAAATTATTTACAATGCAATGGATTGACATTTCTAAATGATGTTTTTATTATAATTTCTGTGGCCGGAGGATAAACCAAGTTATTTTTATCTTTTCGGCAGCATTAGGCATTCCTAACCTATAAGACTGAATCGCGGTGTATAAATTATGTTAATTTTAGTATCCGAAACTACACTTTAAATTATTTGTTTCTGTAAATAAACCAAATCTCGATGCTATAAATTCTTACACCTAATAAATTTCCTTCCTCAGCTGTTGGTTGTCCGATTTTAGTCAGGCATCTCTAACTATTTTATTTCCGTCCAGATATTTCAGATTCCATTTGAGAACATACATGCATCCAAGAAAGATTCAACAAAGAACAGAAACGAATACGAAGTCCAGCGGCGTTACGTGAATAAAAAGCTTCATATTTCATAGAAAAGCAAATGGTGTTGTGATGCACCATTAATTCCGTAGCTGTTTGCCATTTTTCAGTTAGAAACTAGGTCTGTATGCTACTTTAGCCTTACGAATACAATGATGTTCAGTCAAGTTAGTTACGTGATGACGTTATCTTCAAACATATTTGTAATAAAATTAAATATTTTTAAAAATGAAGTTTTTTTTTTAATTATTCACGAATTACATTCTATTATATATGGAGTTCATAACACAGTGTACATGAAATAAAATGAACACTGACGACTAATGAATAGAGTATTAATTAAATCAAAACAAAAATAAAAGCAAATTATACAAAAGGTACAATAGCGCGCATTGTTACACAGAATCTGTACAGGGATTTGATCAAATATAAAATTAATTCTGCACAAAATTTACCTGCTTGTGTGCTACAGATATAATTAAAATCAAAATAAATTAATTTACAAATAACCAGTCAACATTTTTGTCAATAGCATACATACATGTATGGATATATATATGTATATATATATATATATATATATATATATATATATATATATATATATATATATATATATATATATATATATGTATATATATATATATATATATATATATATATATATATATATATATACTTGAATGACGTTTCGGTAATAATTCGTGTATATTATTAAAATGTTAAAATATAATATTTGCATTTTAACATCATAACGGTGTAATAGTAACACGCATCAACTGATCATTATAAATGATGAGCTCATAACTATAGAAAGCAACGTTTGATTAAAATAAAACCAAAAAGGCGTCACGGAAAACAGTAAATTATTATATTCAAGGTCAAGCAACATGTGCACCAACCTTAATTCGAAAAACAAAAGAGAAAGTATTCATCTTCTTATGACAACGGTGAAAAAACAAATTCGAGTTAAAAAGAAATTAAGCAAAACACGTTGTGTCCTATAAACACCAGTAGCCCCGAAAGATTATAAATAAAAACGTATCGATTTCGAATATCCTCAAGCGGAGCAGAAGTTTCGGAGAGGTGTGGCTGAATGACAGAGAACAGTTAGGTTCAAACATGTCGTTATTTGCTACCTGTGTTCCGTGGCTGAAGACTAGACTAGAAGTTGGTGGTGTGCAAGTGTGTCACTGGGTCACCAGAAATACTCTGTGAGAGGCGAACGCAACTTGAGCCTGAGGAAAAGTGCACAATCTTGTGACGCTGGTGAATAAAAATCCACAAGATATACTCCGGTGAGTGAGCCAAGTGTTGAGAAGTGAATACAGATAACCTAAAAGGTTCAACACGGCACATTGTCAGTGAACACTATCGTCTCTGCTTATTTTATCCAGCGAAAAAGCTAGCTTCTTCAATCTTGATATCAGTTTATCATTATCATATTCCATTTGTAGAAGAAAGAATTAAACATTTATGAATTTCGATCAATGTTACTCCTCCATTGTAATTATAGTTCTCGAACTATTTGATTAAAGCTTCACACTCTGGTGTTGTCTAGTTTAAAACTGGTTTTAGTTTCAATTAAATTGAAGCTGAAGATACAAATTAATGAAATACACGTACTTTCGAGAATTTTAATTGCAAATCTGTTTTGGCTTAAGGCCGCGCAAAGGACTGAAATGAATGGGAGTTTTTAATTTTCTTTTAATCCGATATTAAATTCAATTTTTCAATAGCTATTCTAGTTCAATTAAAACTTTTACCATTACATGATGAAAGTTCGTTGGTTACGTCAAATTAAAATTGCATTTTCCTATTAGTAAAACTGGGTTCATATCTTTAGCATCTTGCATATGAGGAAGAAACAGATTCTTGAAACAATCGGTTGTAGTTAATTTAATAAACAATTGTTTTAGAACAATATTGTCATGGTGATATCATTGATGTTGATGTTTACATGTAGCATACACATTTTGTTTGGTTCATTTTCATTTTCGCACAAGGCACAAGGCTACACGCATTGTGTCTATTTTCGTGAGGCAGTAAATTTCAGCAAGACGACGTTGTTAAGACGCTAATTAAAGGTGTAAGGTTAAACCAATTACTACAGCGTGAAACCCTTACAGGGCCTACCCTGACATTTGTCACTAATAATGTTATCGAATCCAATCAAGAATGTCGTAAACATTTTACTGTACTGACGTTAGCCCCAAGCTGAACATTCTGCAAAATCAGATGTGCCTTGATTAAAATCTGAAGGGAAAATGAAGAGTTTCTTGAAAAATTTCTGTATATTAAAAATTTTATTCATTTCCACGCCACCAAGAAGTTTTTGTCGTTCAGCAGAAAAATTTATTCAAATTTATTTTCTGTTACAAGATAGACAACAATGGATAAAAAGGTTGTCTTTTTTATTATCAACTTTGCATGAAATGTTTTAAAATTTGCTTATATATGAGTGCGATTAGCTGCTTGACCTTCGCTTGGATGTAAAAATAAAAATTCAAGACAATAGTTGTCCATTTCCGAAAAACATTTCAAGTTGTATGTATTATCATAATTTTATTTAGGTTAAACAGACTTAACCTTGTCGACAATAGCGGATGTTAGAAATTTAATAGTCACGATATTGAATTATAAATGTGATTGGAGAAAATGTGAACGAACAATCTTTGACATTATCAACGAAACTAAATGTTTCAACATAATCTTCCGTAACAGCTAAAATAGTCAGTTGTTTTATAGTCGTTTAGATAATTTTCTGACGGCGAATTAAAACACAAATGACAGAAGAACCTGGTGTAACAAATGACGGTATTTTAGAATAAAAAGAAGAAAAATTCACATCGTTTAATGAAACACAAAACAGCGAAAGAAATGGAGCAAAGCGACACATTACGCAAAGTTCTTTCAGGAATCGTTACAGTCTCTGAAAGTTGGTTAGTCAAGGAAACCAGTAGGGGCATCAGAAGGAAATATAAGATATTACTACAGAGAGATTACAGAAAATATGCCGGTCAGATATCGTGAAAGCACAATTCTAAATGCAGAATAAGACGTGAAAGAGTAGAGCCAAAAATTAAAGAAAGATAAATTGATAGGACAGAGACAGAGAGAATCGGATAATAAAGTAGAACTGAACTTTTTATGAACCAAATCCCTGTGGCAGAAACTCTGCTACCAAAGTGGTGGGGGGTGAATGAGATGCAAAAGAAGAGATTTCATTGTGATGCGCTCGTTGCGGTTTGGAGGGGAACGCAAACCAGTGACAAGGACAGCAATATGGACGAGGTGGGCTAACTGCGGTAACTTAATGAGACAAAAAGAATAAAGTTGAAAGTGTGAAACCGTTCTGCTCGTGCGGGCAAAACTTCACGCCCTCTGATATTGTACAAATATGTACCACAACCCCTTAAATGGCATAAGGATGATCATCTTGGTGATTTATTTTAGACCGTATACATATCATCTACACATCTATGTAAGTAGAATGTTTCTTGTTTGTATTTACAACAATCTCTAGTTAAGAACTACACTGCTGCCATAACGATTTATTCAATAGTTTTCCAATTACAAAAAACGTTGACAACAATTATTAACATTCATGTGTTTTGTAAAAACAATAGATGCCTCCATATGTATGGTGATTATTTGTTAATTAAGGTTAATAGTCCCACGGTATCGCGGTATTCGATTTAATCATCGGCGATCGCAGGTTTAGAAGAACTTTGCATAAATATCCATTACTAACTCATGTTCTTCCAGATAGTCAGATTTTCTCTCCATAATTATAACCTTCATATATTATATTTGTTCACTTTCTAGCAAATAATTGGACATACTTCAAAAACCACCAATTTTAATTAAATAAAGAAACCGATAAATGTTGTAATATTTCGTGATCCTAATTAATAAAATTCGTTTAATAATGCCATGGTGTTTCATGCAAGAAATTTATGATCCAGAAAATATTCTCACATGAAACCAAAATATCCATATGGAACATCGCAATTTCGAATATGTAATCATTTCTTTATTTCGTAACCGTCCATTCACGTTTTTGCTCGTGGATTTTTTGCAATACTTCTCAAGGTAAAACAATACTTCATGTTTCTTTTCAACAGTGTAGATGCTCGGAGCAATACAAGCAACTGTTTCATTGTTATACTTTTTCTGAACTACTGCAGCCAAAGACAGAGATAAAAACGTGTAAAAACAAAACAAAAGTTATAGAAGAGCACTTCTTTACAATGTCGATGAATCAGCAACCACGGCACATATCTTGTGGAACACTAAACCAGTTTGAATCTAGCGATAAAAATGATCTCGATCTTGTTCGCTGTTGTTATGTTATGTGCAGCAGTATAATTGATACAATACGTGCGCGAACATGTTGCATCGTGTTCGACCGCGTTCGCGACAAATTTTACACACAGGTTCAATTACCTTTGAATCGGCGGATGCAATATGAAGGAACACATGTTCAGCGTCTCCATGGCAACTGTGACACATGACAGTAGTGCACGCATGCATACACTAATTACGTTACACTAATTAATGATACACAGAGTCCTACCATGGGCTAGCGGTTGTGCTAACAATTTATCAATTAAAATGCATCCATATTCACAAAATGTAGCAATACTCTCGCATCTGGGCCCAAAACTGAAGACGCTAGAGTCTTCTGAACAGCCTTCCACAAAAAAGATATGTCAACGGACCTATGTAAATTTCAAGGCGGTATTTAAAAAATTTCACTGACGGTTTACTAGCCAAGAATAATAATAAAAAAAGGTTTATGTTAGTTTTCCCAGAATCAACACCATATATGCCGGATTCTTAGCAGCTGTCCATACGCACAAGTCGTTTTAGAGTTTCAAGATAACCAATCTTTGTATCCCAGCACCGGCACAAGAAAACAACCATCCTTACGAACTGTAAATTTCAATTCGTTAAAATTCCACAAACGCACCGGCAAGAGTGAAACAAGAGAAAATACGGAGAAAATACGGCAGAAAATAGATCAAAACGAAAAAACTTCATTTAATCCGTACAGTTTTGCTATAGAACGACGAGTTCTAGAACTTTGTGTCACAATGTAATCACTGCGCGAACACAGCGAGCGCATGCGCATTTTCCCTTGCGAGAACTAATCAAGTACGAACGAGCAAGAACACGTGCATTGTAACGTATGCTGGCTTGGGGGGGGGGGGCAGATGAATGGTGCTTGTAGAAAAGTGGGCGAAATTGCACAATTTACGACTGCGAAATTATTTGCTCACCATCTACTACAAATGAAAAAAAATCGTGCTTTTTCATGATAACAAATGAAAAAAACCGTAACACTTTTTTTAATCTACAAAAATAGCTGCTACAACTGTTCAACTGACCTGCGTTTAAAAATGCATCACAATGCAGAGTTACGTTTCCAATACAATCCGGTAAATACGGCGTGCAAAAACAATAATCAGAATTAATCCTAGGCTTAAATCTGCAGCAGTCGGATTTGGGCAAAAATGAAATGCAAAACATGCTCGATGTGAAACAATGGGAATAACGTTGATGGTAGATTTGATGGATAATTTCATATTGTAGGGTTCGCAAAAGATCAGTACCGATCAAGACGGACTTCGAATGAGCAAGGGTCGACTGCAAGTGTACAAAGACAACTCCACCAGTTCCAACAGAGGCAATCCGCATGAGGTCAAGGTGACGGCTGCTCTCTTTGTGCAAAGCAACACCACGTCACGAGATATAAATCTCACTGCTCATAAACAAATACATTGTATATGTCCGTGCCTCATAATGAAAGACACTCTATATGTGTTCTTTTTCAATCACGGAAGAAGGTCCCGATGCGTTGTTGTGACGCGTCCCAAAGTTGTCTTGTACGTTTTCAAATACGATTGATTGCAATCTCTGAACTTCACATCCATGTTGACGTGAATTTCCTTTCTAGGACGGTCTATGGGCCTATACAATTCTGCTCTGAATAACGTGTACACCTCTTTGAATAGTGTGCCTATTTTCCGTTTATCAAGGTATTGAGTTCAATCGACAAGTTCGACGTGTCCCGCTCCTGAAAGGAATACTTTTGTGTGTATGGAACTAATGATGGTGTGTCACACCAAATAGTAGGAACCCTTCTCAACACATCAAACATTGATCGACATGTTTATATATATACCGGGTGTGCCAAAAAATCTGGGACATAGGGAATTAACAAGTAAATATAGAAAAATTATATAAATTCTTAAGGAGAATATTTGTGTGTTCATTTATGATCTATGGTAAGCACAGTGGATGTATTGGTAATTACCAGTATTCGGTGACTGGTACGTTGGTTACTTCAGTTGGTAACAAGCCCCGTAACACAGTGCGTGCACACACCTGGCCATAATATCACCAGATGTTTCGCCAAATTGAAAAAAGCAGTTGTTACGGAAGTATTCCAAAATTGTACACCCCAAACTTAGGTCGCATATTGCACATGGCTTATTAAAAAACAGACTATTTTTCCCCACGTAATTCTCTTACCCGTTCAAATATTCCTCTGCATTATTCGTAACATACGTTGTCTATAAAACGTTATTTCTATGTTTTTACAGGAAATAATTAGATTTGAAATACACCACCGGCACGTTTCACGTTTCTATGAAATACAATTTCTTCTTACAATTAATTGCCAATTAAGCTGATGTTACATCGAATTAAAACGACTATTTGATAAATCCTTTAATACGGTAACTTTTGCGTGAGAAATATCAAATAACACTACTGGATAAACGCTTAGAGATAGCATACTAGTGATGAATTGCGTATCAGTTACCAATTATTTATAAATCTAATTTACGTGCGTAATACACTTTTACATAGGAGCATTTAATGCAGCAATGCTTCAAATATATTCATCATTTCATTTTAATAGGATTAAAATCTTTCGAGAAGCACGCGACGAAAAGAATTCTAGAAAAAAAAATATTTACACGCAAAGCAATTAAATCTTTCCGAAAAAAAAGGAAAGTATTAATTATCTTAGCTTTGAAACAGACACGCATTGCATTGTTTTTTAATTACATAACTGACGTTTCTCCACAGATTTTCCAAATCCTAAGACATTCGTCAAATGCAAGCAAAAGTGAAATAAATTTTAAAATTTAATAATGTCACGTGATAACGTTCTATGCGCACCATCTCGCGGACGCAATCACAGTTAACGGACTGGTGGTTCAGTTGTAATAAAATGTTAATACATTTCTTACTTTGAAATTCAATAAAAAAAAAAAAAATAACTGACACGAGAAGGAATAATTGAATTTCAGAACAGACGCCGGAAATAGAATGAAATGGAATTTTTCGTGCAAGAATGGCAGATTTGCATGTGGTTTTTCAATCCGGAAGTCACGCCACTTAAATGTTTTTGAACTATGGTAGGGTAGATATCTATATGCAGGTTATTAAAGCGTGCGAATAAACCAATATATGTGTATATGCACTTTTCATTCATTTATATACGATATAAAATATTTATTACTTGGGCAAACTGCCATTATAATACACTGAAGGATTATAAATGCATAGTGTTATGCATTTAGACGAAAGACAGCTTCACTAGCTTCAAACTAACAACTCAGTTAGAACGAGGGGGTCAAAACATGATCCTATAATTAAATCGCGTCTAAAAATAACGCCACTGCACCCAACTGATGCCAATAGAACACTTCAAGAAATATGAAAAAGTATCCACACTTCGGCAAACATATTTCACGAATCTGTTTCCAGGGCAAAGTGAAAATTATTACCACTGAAAAATACCGGTTCGCCTGAAAGCAAATTACAAAATAATACCTACAGGAATAGCAACTCGAAAAAATAAAAAACGTATCGACATAAATCCTAATTTATCTGAAACTTTAATGCCTGAAATTCGTTAATGGTATCGCAAAAGCAATTTCAAAAGACAAGTAAATATTTAACTGCGGACGATTTTCGCAATATATTTCCACTCGTTCCATTGCCGCCGAATCTGGAGCATCGTTGTAATCCGACTGGTGAAAAAATGTACGTGGAAAACGTGATAAAAATACCATATTCCAGCACCAGCAGCACCGTACCATATCAAACAATAGGTTATTCATGCCGCTGCTATTACAAAAGCCGACCGCGATATAACGGACGAATTCAAAATATAAAAGGTCGATAGCAGGGGGCGGTCGATGTGTATTCAATCACGCAAACACAACAGTGTCTAAACATTCACTGACTGTGCATTTCCATATTCTGACACATGTGCCAAGATATGACGTAGAAACAGGATACGATCCGATATGCAACCGTACGTAACATCTCTTGCTGTCATGTAAATCAGTACATCCACCAATGCAAAGATCGAGTAACCAGAGACTAGTAGAATTTGTGTACCGAAAAACCATTCGGAAAATTGACAATGATAAATTTGGGAAATTTCTCATTTGGGATCGTCTCGGTATGGAATACTATCGGGTAATACATCAATAACGCACATTTGAATAAAACGGAATTTCGGAAGCAGAACAAAAAAAAAATATTTATTTTGAAAGGTTTACTTTTCAATCTTGCACAAACAGTGTGTATTTTATTTTTGCCAATAGGATATATTGTTGACTTACGAAAGGAGAATTGTTTTTTCTACTACGGAAGAGCATCCGAAGGATCTATCCAGGGAATCAGAAATCGTTTTTGTTTAACACTATTAACTATAAAAGTTTGTTTATAAATTGTTGCCCCAATGAAATTGACAAGTTTTTCAATTTTATATTAATCTACTTACGCAGTAACCTTGGTATAAAATTTTGAATAATCACATTTTTGTCACGTGCCTCGAGAAACATTTCGCTTTTTTTAATTATCCATTTAGTTCCGCTTGAGAATTAAATAGTCTCGAATTAAACAATAACTTGATTAATTATACGATTCAGAATATGGTTCTTTCCAGCGGAACATTTTGATCAAATTATTATTGTAGCAATAAAAGTGAATTATAGTCGGAGAAGTACTTTCAATTTTTGCGTGAGAGTAAAATGTATATCTAGAATAATATAATCCAGAATAGAATTATTTACGTAAGAATATAGAAGCTAGTCCCGTGAACACAGTACATAAATGTATAAGGGATAAATCACAATTCCCCTGGCAACTTGCGCCATCCTGTGACCAGTAGCGGAGATGAAATGTCTCCTTGATTTCACGTAGCCACTTGGAAGGATATAGTCTGGTCAGGTGGGTTAGTTATATGAGAAGGGGCGGACACAAGCAGAGGGGCCCGGAAATGACTGTGAAAATTCACCATTTCACTTGGAAATTGAACCCGGGAACACTCCGTAAGTTTATAGTCCATAAATATCCAGCAATGGAAACTTGGAAACCCTCTCCGAACATTCAAATGCGAGGACGCACAATGATAGTAAGCGCCCATAAACGAAAATCGAACTGTGGAGTCCTCATTAAGATAAGACTTTGTTTTTAAATAAGCTGCAAGGAATACTGAAAAACTTACCGAGCTTTTGATTAGAAGAATTGGAAGGGGAGGTTTATCTAAATCGGAAACGGTTGTCGCAAGATTAGTTTCTTTCAGATTATGAATGAACACGGTTGAATGTGTAGTTGAACACTTTAATAAATTCTCAAATGTAGATAAGTAATGCACGTTTTGAGAGCAAGAAGTTTATCAACTTGGTCACATATGAGCATGTCACTGGTCGAAAGAAAAAACGGAATCATCAAGCGCAGTTGACATAAAATTTATTTCTTCTGGGAAATCTAAGAAACAGAAGAACCAGCGAATGGAGATGGTCTTACAGACAGGTTTCATTAAGATTAACTATGCAAAGCTATGCGCGGTTAGTTCTTCTGCTTGTTTCCCGAGTAAATTGCTCGTTAAATTGCATAACCTCAGGAACAATGACAACTGCAAGACTTCTTACGAGCTGCTGATGCGAGTTCTGTGAATAAATACTACAACGAGTATTATGTTTAATCTGTGGTCATCGCAAAAGTATTTGTCATATACTCTAGCATATGTATTAAGGTTCTGTAGTTGGCATTGACACATGTAAAATGAGCATTCGAAAGTTGTTCGCTGAACACACCTCCTAGCTGAATGAGATCCGCTATAAATTCTGGTGCAATTTCCTGAAACCCCTCTGGCGAAAATTCACCAGATTACATACCACGCCCACTGATAACAGTATTATTTAATTAACGCTAAACCTACGATTGATCATTATTCAACCGAAGCATTCAGTTGCATTTGCTGGAATGTTTCAATTAAAAATAAACAACTACAAATGACAACAAATATTTTGACGTTCAATTGTAATTCGTGTGTAAATATTGCCACAGTGCCCAAAAACTGTACTGAATGTATCTTTGGTACAATCGCGTTTCCAAATAACTGTTATGTTTCAATTTAACGGGAGATGGGGAGGTTGTTCATTAAAATATATTTGTAAAACGTCAAATACCACAAACAATTCGATCGATTTATGTATGCAGGAATAAATTCTGCAGCAAATTTTTCATTTATGCAAAAACACAATCAGTTAGCTGTCGTTCTATTGGTGGGAGAGTATAAAAAATGTTACATCCAAAAGATAATTGGAACCGATGTTATAATTTGGGTCATATGTGTAGTGCAGTTGTCGATGCTTCAAGCATGCTACATAACATAGTTTTGGCATAGAACAGGATGACCTCATGTTAACAAAAGCGCTTCAGGCACACATTTAGCTGGTGCTAATAACTAGAACCATAGACGTAGTATAAAGGGATAGTACTACTCCTTTTAGAATACCATCAATATTAGATTTACATCCAAGTATTAGATTGTTTTCTCCTGAATTGTGAAACTCTACAAATAGTCAAAGTATATCTTTAGAGAAGTAAAATAGAATAGAAGATATTAAGCGATGTTTAAATCTGCAGAAAATGAAGCACAATCATTTTAATGTATAAGTAAAATGTTAAAAATTATTCAAATATCTCCTCTAGGCGAATGAATACAGTATGCTTAAGCATCCACAGCTGCATACACACATTCAGAGGGGCAAAGGGCAGGGAGCGGGGTCTGTGTAACAATGAATAGGGTTGTTCAGGGGTTAGGAGGAGAGGGGATGCCGGTCATCACCCAGTCTGGCCAATTTATCACGGGTAGATCATAAAAACAGGATGCCATTCTCCACTCGCTACACTGGAAAAAATTTATACGGAATATCTACGGATTTAAAGTGGTAACAGTCAAATGAAAAGAGGCTTTTTATCACATTATTTTTTTTTCTTTTCGGTTATAAAATTTTTTTCTATGCAGCCGGATATGAAAGAATAATTAACACGAATTTTTTTATGTAAAAGTATAACAATAAAAATGATTATTTTGAGGAATAATGACGGGGGACAGAATATTAAAAAATGGCTGCTCAAAGCAGATGTTTTGGAATAAATATTCCAGGAAATATTTTCGTAAATAATGAATATATAAATAAAGATATACATATTCCAATTTTTAAAACAAATATGTGATCTTATCATTACGTGTAATAGTTTATTATTAAAGAATATTTATAAACAAATTGACACACCTCTTGTATCGAATAAAATGTATTCCGACCTTGAGAAAATGGAATAATTTATTTAATGATGTTTTGTGGTTACATTAAGAGACGAACCGTGAAATCGCAGTGTAGAATTGATGCAAGCAAGATACGATAAGATCAGGATTTGTACAACGTATTACTAAATAAAATGAAAGGTCATTTCTTGAGTATTACTTTAAGAGAACGGCAGACACGAATTGCCTGTAGTTCCTTAAGGTCGCCGTTCGAAGTGACTAAATCGTAGTTCTGTTCCCATTTCAGTACTGATGGTCATACAAAATTAATATTTATTTCTGAGTTATGGTACATATGTACCTAGTGAATGACACTTTTCCCGTATTTTTTTTCCTTTGGAAAACTAGCGTTTGCGGTAGCAAAACGTTCAATTTGAAAGTAAAAACACGAAACGTTACTTCATACACTGTAAAAAAAATTAAGAAATTCAAATTTGTTAAATTTTTCCTCCTAATATTTCCCGTTTCGCTTTGGGAACAGAACTAGACTTTCCCCATAAGGCTAATGTTAATTTTAGTTCAGCGTTATGTCGTAAGGGAGCGCCCAAGTGATAAAAAACTATTTTCCATGAGGCACAGTAAGCCAATTGTGTCCTGAGCGCTACGTCACTCAGATGTAATAAATATATGTATGGACCGTTGTACATTTAGTCATAGGTATACTTGCGTATGCACAGAACAATAATAAACAATATACATTTGGGTAGTTGTTGGTTAGTAAAGTATAAGTGTGTAATATTTAATATCCATTCGCTCTAGATTTTATATTAAATTATAAATCCTAGATGAGAGTTATTTTATTGCAGGCAAAATTTATAAAATATTTATGTACCTATTTATGAATATTTATTCGCTAATAGAGGGTGTTTTTAACATACATTTTACTCAAAATACTAAGAATAGTGTGAATTAAATATGCATCGATTGATTCTAATTCATTAGTAAGTTGCTTTGCAAGGGTAGGATAGTACAAAAGAGCTGTAGCATTCGGTGTGGCATCTGTAATATTGGCGAATGCAAAAATTCGATGATCCCCACCTCGATTATCCGAATTTTCGATTATCAGGATTAATACTTCGTTATTTCAAATTTTTATTTTAATATTTAACCCTTGACAGGGCTTAAAGTTTTCCAAAATACATGGGAATTTATGGAAAAAATTGCCGCACACGTAGCGTTAAAATTTTGTATGATTTATCTTATGCCAATATGTTATTTATTTATCTTTCAAAATTTGCATATATTGTTGCTCAGAAACATTGAAAATACGTGTTTACCCATGTTTTCAATAAATGCTTCAAATAAATGTTGTAGAGCATAAAATTTTACATTAAAAATTACGTTAAAAATACCTAGGGGTAGCCTTAGAATTCAAACAATCTTAAACAAATGATTGACGTATAAATATTTTTATATATCGAGTAAATCAATTTTGAAATATTGCATTTTGATGCCAGGAGATCATAAAACAAAAATTGCATGTATTTTTGTTAATTACAACAACGAATCTAAACGTAGTGTTTTTGTTTCACGATCTCCTAATCTGTTTAAAATTTAGTATTTCAAAATTGATTTACACATTTAGAAACATATATGAGCATTAAATATGGCATCATATTTTTTGCAGTTTTTAATTTTGAACAAATTCAGCTTCTGGGTCAATTAAATATAGTGAACAGAAAATGTTTTTTTTTAGTCTATATAAATGATAACATCGACTTGTTTATTGAAAAAAAAAAAAATAGAAAAAATGACGATCTTTGGAACACAAATAAGCTACAATCATCACAAATATTATATTGATTGCATTTTACCCGAAATTGTAGAAAAAATATTCCATGAGGATTCAAATGTACAGATCCCAAGTATCTTGAAGAGGCACAAACCAATAGCAAAGCTAAAATATATATACAGGCTGCTATATACGATGTGTTAGTTTCATTTTTTTTGTTTAGGTTTGTCATCAACGGCAGAGATAAGCTGTAGTATTACAGTCTAGCATTCATGCCTGGTTTGCGTCTGTAGTGGTCTGTAGTAGAAAATAGTTTCGAGTATTTTAGGTAACTTGAAAACGATTGCAGCGCTGCGACGGAATAGTTTTACAAGCCCAATTTGACGGGGACCTTAACAAAACTGCAACAACACCAGGCGATGAACGTATAACACAAGAGTCTAGCCATCAGACCGTTTCATTTTCGAAGATACACGATGTGTGTTTACGAAATAATACGACGTGATACGAACATGCCTGTTCTTAGTTTGTAACGTTGTGCTAAAGTTGTGTGCAATACATTTGCTGTTAGTGCAATTTATAGATTTGGCTATTTTACCCTACCCTACTTAATAATACACGCCTATCCTACCCGTCGGCTAACCTACCCTAGCCTACCCTACCCTACCCAACTCCAAATGTAATATTCATTAATGTGGTTCAATGTGGTTCCACGACTTCCCGATTACGCACATTTCGGACCTACTTGTTCGTGCGAGTTCGGAAATATAAATTGGTCTGACGACTAGACACTTGTATAACAACGTAGATCGTAGACATCTGTGCCACAGTGAAATGTTAACATACAATCACCGACATACGCACAACTAAAACATAAACGTTACCTGCATCAAGTGTTACGTACGTGTATTTGTAACCAGGAGGGTTTGTTTGCAGTTATACAGTTGTGTTCAGTGTTGTTCCACCACGGATAATCAAAGAATCTAGGTCTTGTTTGAACACAAATTGTATATTTATATTTCATCAAACATTGTACGATATATAAAACAATTTTTTATCAGCAAATTTTCGCTTTATCCTGCAGGCTGTAAATCTTTATTATTTTTAATGTTTTTTTGTTGTTAACGAGGTAAAATAATTTGAAAATTATGTAACATAATTACAGCGATTTGAGACAAAAGATTTAGAACAAAGATACCCTAAGGAAATGGGAAAAATTCGACCACAATTAAGAAATCATTTTGTTCCAAGGTCTTCTAGATTATGTATTTAGTTGTTTCATGAATGACAAAACATTTTGTAATTATAAAGTCTTGTATAGAGATGATTAAAACAGCAAACATCTAAATTCTAGCCGAGGAAATTCATTGGGACATGATTCACAAAGTTATAGGACCCCGCAATAAACTACTTATTACAAGTCAGGAATACGCTAGTGGAACAGCCTATACTGTAATAGTTTGGGTGCATGGTTTCGGGCAGACTTTATAATATATGTGGTCGTATTTTCAAATATAAATGAACCAAAGTTCCGTTTCGAGTAAACTCGAGAGACTGCTAGCCTGGTCTGGCCGTTGTGCATTGGGTCAGTGCATAAGTAATTCTTATGCCGTTAACGTGCTGACTGGTTGAAAATCTAAATCCCGGATTATGCTAGAAGCTAACCTGCAGGTCTACATTATAAAACATTCACACCATAACGATGGCGAATAATTTATATCGCATGCAAGCACACACACATTCAGCAGTGCTTCCCAAGTCCCACCAGACCAGCGGGGTGTTAAGGACCACTTCCATGGAGAACAATAAAATTTTCGGACCCCGAATACTACCTGTCGTTGTTCTACCGAATGAAGAACCGTTTATTTTATAAAAGCATTCTGTGCCCGGCAAAGCAGACACAATTTACTCGCAAACAGGCGAATTGAGATGGCGTGTTCCAAAATGAAATGCAAGTTACCAAGAATTGCACAGATTCTTATAAAAATACAATGTATTATTTAGATCAGAAACAGTTTACTTTAGAAATAAATGTCAGAATTGCATTCTGAGTGTGTTAATTGTTTTATTACTGATAGCATAAACAATAATATTCAAAACTGTGTTTGTATAGTTTGCAGACGTGTTATATCATGTTCGTGTTGTATGTCTCATAACAAAGGAACGCAATAGCAGTAGATAAATATCAATCAAATTATTAATATATTCAACTATCAAGGTCAATGCTATTGATAAATTGTTTATAAGTGAACTAATCGACGTTTAGTATTTGCATTTTTCCAACAAGATAATTATATCACATGAAGAAATCCATCGACGTTCGTAGTGTTTAATTTTGCAAAATGAAACAAAACGATGCATGCACTTGTATATAACAATTTCAATAACAGCGTAGGTGATCAGGTTGGAGAGATACCAGCAGTCATCAAACAATGGTGGCCATAATCATTTATTAATTATTATGTATATAGTAGCGGGGTTATTTACAATATTACTAATTAGTTATATTGCAATACCAAACATTGTAACTCTCTTAAATTACAGTAATATGTTGGGCTATATAAATGCCAGTTTTACACGAATAGTTTTATTGGCGTAATATACGAAATCGGCCACTAAGAAGTGTTATAAATTTTGTAATAACCCGAAATTACCTACTAAATTTTTCATCAGAAAAAATTCGTGGCCAATACAGCCGTATAACTTTTTACAACAGCTTTTAAAAGCATCGGAATGAAATTCCAATTTATCGTTTTACTTTGCGAGGATTCGGAAAACGACTGGTATAGTGTATCCATAGATATAAGAACTTGACTAAACGCAGCATGCTATTAACAGAGGATTATCCCAAATTATACGACACAGTAAATGAATAAAAAGCAGAGCTGTATTCAGAAATTTATAAATACATTTTGAAAAATAACAACAAAAATATGATATACATCTTAACAATAATAATACAAATTAACATAAATAAATGTAATATTCAATAAATTATTATTACGTCTTAATTATAGACAAAATGTCTCTTGTCTTTCCCGCTAAGAGCATTACAAATGTACCTGAATACCGCCACTACTAGTAGTTTATGGCCTCTCCTGCTGTGAAGGGTACCACCCTACCTATTAAGGAATCATGTCAAGTTCTTATATCTATGGATAGACTATAAATGGTGAAAACTTTGCGCCATAAAAATCGGTACATCTGCATGATTGAATTTCAATTTATTGTTTTCGTTTCTCTACACTTTTTTTGCGTTAAATATTTTTACAAATCTAATTATACCCTGTTCCAGTATCATATTCTTGACTTCTTGACTTGAAATCTAATTATACCCTGTTCCGCTATTATATTCCAGACTTCTTGACTTGTAATAATTAGTTTATACGTTACTGCATTATTTTTTATTTGAGCATTACATGGAAAGAACAGGTTTAGTACTGCTGTCGCTATATTGCTTGTGGAACGAGATACCGACACAGCGGTCAGGCGGCTAACTGTGAGACTTGAGCTGCTGGACGATAGCGGCGAGGTGAGGGAGCAGACGGAAGGACTTTTCTATAGCACTGGTAGACCTTTCAAGCCGCCGAACACATACATATCAGATGGTTTTCTAAATCTAGCATTCGGTCAGTAAGTGAATGCTTGTGCAAGAAGAGCTGCATCTCTCGCCCGGCCTATAGGAAATGTTGCGTGCCAAGCCTCCATATTGTAGCGTCTACAACAACGCATTGTTATACCTCCAGGTATACCTGGACCCACCCACAAACCCTCCATACAGCACCCTACCCCCTAGAGAATGTAGCAGACACAAGCGTCACATATGGGGACAGAGTTTGGTGCATTTGAACAGCGATCTGTCATTCATAAATCACGATTATACTTTATAGAAACGCATTGGTTCTTTGTCGACGGCTGAAACGACTTTTTCAAACATATTTCAAGGACAAATGCATTGTTCAAAGGAAATAACCTTTTTTTAGTCACTCGATATCGTAGAGAATTAGATATCTAATTCGATAATGATTTATATTGGGAATTATGTTTGAAGATATTTGGTTGTGCATCATACCAATTATCAACAGTTACCAAGGAAGTACTAATTGTATACGTTAAGTTTACGCAAAGGATGCCATTAATTACGACGCAAAATTATCGCTTTTTAGTTTTAAAACGCAGTACTGCCAATCTATGAATCAAGAAGAAAAATATCCCGGAAACAGGATACTAGAAAAAATTCTAATAATCCAGTCATGATGGATAAAAATAAGTATGCCAAATTTTGAATTAATAACAATAGATTATAAAAGTATATGCGTATAAATGATTTAATATATCCGTTCTTGATGCTAGTATAAAAAGAGAATATATTAGTTGCCATCAGACAGAAATATTAAACAGCTTTAGGTATAGCAAAAAGCTATGCTTTGTCTACGTCACGGCAAGCTTGGGCTTCACATAAAGCACACGGAGAACAAGCAAGCTTGGGAGAGGGGGAGGGCCCCTTCTGCACAAATGCAAGTCAGCCTGATGTGAGCACACAGATGATAGTTATTTTTCACATGCGTACTGCAATACACTATAGGCGGTTCCACAATCATATTCTTGACTTCTGCACTTGTAGCTAGTTTATTGCGGGTTACAATTTTGTTTTACTCTTATTATCTACTGAAATATTTACCAGAATTTCTATTCTTAGGATATAGCACCGCGCAATAAATTAATTATACAAGTCAAGAAGTCAAGAATGTGGTCCCGGAACGGGGTATACGGTGGTGTAGTTTGTCTGTAGGGTCTAGTATGTGTTCATCTAGCATAACATGACATGTACTCGTATGTATGTTGCTATGTTGGTGGATTGTCGCGTCCGTCATATGCTGCACACACCGGATGTACTGTTACGGCCATTGGCAACATTCCCTCCACCCCGCCTAGGCCAATTTGTGATCGCATGCGGAATTTTTATACTTCCGGAATATGTGTTCCTAGTTTTATTTTATTTTTTTATTATTTTACGCCGAATATGACATTTGAATCGGAAGAATTATCATAAAACACAATATCAGAAAAACCTGATTGAACTTGGAGTGATATAAACGATAAATTTTAATTTATTTACGATGCAAAAACGTGTACACTGTTAAAGAAAAAGTAACATAGGACTAATTAGTTTTAGAAATTTGAATAAAAGCTATTATTTGCTGTCTAACGATTGTTTAAATATTCAGAACAATTTCAACAGAGTATTTTTTTTTGTGAGTTACGAAAAAAACTATATAATGAAATACACATTCATCACGCAAAGAACAGCACATAATTATAGCTGAAAACATGTATAATTTATTCTAACTTTTATTGTACCCGTCAGATGATGTATTCTGATTGGTAAATAGCAAGAATATCGTGATATGAACTTTAATAAACATGCAAACCAACGTTAAAATGTAATAGAAATCGTGAAACTTATAAAACAAGGTACTTTCACACAAGTTTTATAACGAGCATTCCATATGTGCAGTAGATATATTGATTAGCAAACGAGACAGATACTTGAAATCAGGAAGTGACGTCTACAGATTCATGTGGTTTTTTTACATTTACGAAAAAAAAAAATTGTAAAACATAGAAAGTTGATATTTGTCCGTGTTAATTACTTGACATTTTACACAAACATAAACAAAGTAGACGAAACAACAATGGCAAAAGTTAACGATAATACAATCGCACCGAAATCTGTCAAATCTTTTTGTATGATAAAATGAATTTCACTTCAGTGCGAAAAGAGAAAGTGAAAATAAAATATTTTTTGTGCAGTGAAAAGAAAGAGGACACGAAAAGTATGTCATTTCGATGAATTTGCAAAATTATGTATTCGAAATAAAAAAAAAAAACTATTCACAATATTATTGTCACGGTAAATAGGAAACCATTTTCTGACGATTATCTGTAAGTAATTAATTTGTTGACCGTGAAATTACTGATCGAAGCGTGAAAAACGAATGATAACAATAATAAACCTTTAATTGAATTGGAGAAAAAAAATTGCTGTAGAATCTTATTTCATTCCATGTAATAATATCAATCAATTGAAGATTACAGTTTCTTTTAAGAAACATTTCTGAGATTCTGCACAGTACTACAATATCATTAGTTATATAGTCCTACCTTTATATAAAGTTTTATTCAATGGGTTGACTAGAAATACGTGATCAGTAGAATTATAATTTGAAATGCCTTCGTATTTTCTGTACTGATTGCATTTACTATTGAAATTCTGGTTATCAAAAGGCGAAAATAATTGTTCCTAGTTGGATTTAAAACATGTGCACGTCATCACGAAATTATCTGTTCATTGCCAACTGAAAATTGCGATTAGCAAACAACAAACAAAGTGCTATTGTATTTGACAAGAGATACGTGAAAAGCAGAGGACTCTAGATGTGGTGTGTTGCACGTAGTGTTAGATAAAGAATGAACAACAAACTGTCGGACACAGACCTTGCCATCGTAACTATACAGATGCACGTTTAATTTTAAGTACACTACGGGTTATCAAAACATTGTTATCCTGTGCAACGATAACAGTACGCGCTTCCTGTCCGTAAATGGCAACAATGCAAGGCTGCGGGAACTGTGCACTAATGGTTACGGGAACTCACGCTTGTATAGTGTTAATCCTTCAGTGAAGGACGTGTATCAACAGGACAAAACATTGACGCACCTTACATACGCAATGTATAGGCTATTCTACAATAAAGGAGTAAGGAATATGCCTGTGGAACAAGGTATACTACAAGTAATAACATTACAAGTTATGAAGAGTGTTATAAATGAGTTAATGTCAATATTGGTTGTATGCATATTCATGCCGGTAACTGTACAATTGCTAA
Organism: Carabus problematicus; assembly: GCA_963422195.1. Lineage (NCBI taxonomy): Eukaryota > Metazoa > Arthropoda > Insecta > Coleoptera > Carabidae > Carabus > Carabus problematicus. The sequence continues at coordinate 13,169,623 of OY728588.1, read as the reverse complement.
CGGGGGGATCCTATAGCAACAGATCATATCGCTCGGGTATATTATCTTCATCTGCACCCTTCGTCTGAAACGACATTTAATTGGAAGCGAGAGTCTTCGGCATTGAGTTTATGACCTTAACTGGTCGAGCACGCAACAATATTGAAGATTCGTGGAATGAAACGACCAATGTGCTATGTACACGGCCGGTAAATAACCAAAGACGGATTATAAATTACGCAAGATATACAACACGCTTAGACCGGTACTATACTACAAAAAAATTCTAATGAAACATCACGAACTTGCCAGTCGAAAGACCGAGGATCGTAAAATTGTATTTACTTACCAAGATAGTCTATAACGATGTCTAATACTGATTACAGATATTGTAAATATGCATTTATAGATTGCGGAATCGGAACGTTCTCAAAGGAAAGCATTACTTCTAAATGCAATAAAACGTCAAGATGTGCTAAAGTTGCACCATTCCAAGTTAAGACGACCGATAGTAAAACTGATGTGTGATTTAAATAAACCAACTTCTTGCACTAAGCAGCTTGTTCTTAATTCTTGGTAATACAACACAGTTCATGAAAAAAAAAAATTGTCATTTGAAGAGAGCAAATAGCAGAGGAAATGTTGAAAGAAGACAAGCATGGATTGACAAGAGATATGTTTAGTTTTAACATAACGGCATTACTTCACACTAGTGACAAGAAACAGTAAAACTGTTTTTAAGTATATAATTTTATATGGCGGAAGAGCAGAGCTTTCTGTAACACTATAAATCATTTAACAGAATCCAACCAATTAAATGCAGCAATTACGAAGCGTTCGACAATGTCCCCATTTTTTTAAATTTCTTAATGCACTGATAACACTGATAGAATGACGAGATGCAGCATTTGGGAAACTATAAAAACAAGCATCGTCATTGATCCAAAAAACACACATTTGATTAACATTTGTATATTAGGTTATGTAATTAAAGAAAGTGCTTTCGAGAATGTTTATAAATATGCTGTTAGCTAGAGCCTGGAGATGTCACAATGTGTATGAAACATTTAATAAATATTGTGATTATAAACAAAATAATATTTTATTGTTTATAAATTGCTTAAAGTATTTACAAAGGTGCTTCACATTATGTTTATCTTCTTCACTATTTATATCCTACGCAGTTATTATTTATTTACGAAATTAAGACGGTAAAAAGGGTACCAGGCAGGTAGAGGTTTAACGTGCACATTTCCTGTGAAATATTCGCCATCTTGTTTCGTATGGTGTGACAGAACAATTAGCTAATTATACACATACATGTAGCTAGAGGAAACGTGACAGTTACATGCTGGTTAAATATTCATTACCACTGGTAACGAGTTGGCACAGGAATACATAGAAGCATTTATTATTTATATTGATTAATAACGGATTCGTTACGTGAACACTACACTGTAATAGCGAACGTGTTAGAAACGTGAGACCAACATTACACGTGAATTGTACGGTTACTATTTTCAAACACTTTTAATTGAAATGAACTAATAATTATAGTATAATAGTTTTTAGTTATCATAAATACACTGAATTAATAGTTTCTTCACTAAAAATAACCTTTATTGATAAATAAAGAAACCTATTACTAATTGTAAATATAAATAAATGTTTTCTGGCCGATATAATAGGTTAATAATCTGCTAGTACGACTGATGACATTAGTTACGGAAACGCCCGAAGTGCGCCGAAGATGTCAGCGAATGGAAGAAGAGATAACCGTATTTAGAATGCCTACATTTGAATTTTCCTATTTGTCAATGCAATATTTACAACCATTAGTATTATAATCATATTCGCGAGTATCCATTTTAAATTCTGCCCGAGTGTCGTTCGACATAGATTTCCTATTTGACTAAAATCGATCTGACGCCGGTCCTGTTCACGCCCGCACATTATATTCTGAGTGCAGAAATATGTTTTCCAATAGACGAATGTTTAGTACTTATTCCGTAGAGGTCACACATCTCGGAAACGTAACAAAAAATGGTACAAATAGAAATTCGAAATGTTACATTTGACACCTGGTGTAGAATATGGTTATATAACATCCACTAAGACGTAGATTAACCTTGCAAATAAAAAGCATGACTCAGACAAGCACCGTTACTGACTATGTGTACTATAAATGTATATTCACAATAAACTTCCTGATAAATAAATTAATTACTTTACATACGCAACCAGAGTGACAATTCAGTTTATATAACAGCAAAGTACGTTCTGAAAAGCAACGAATTACGTGAAAAAAACAAGAAAAATGAAGTGAGATTGAAAATGGATGTCGTCCATCAAAGAAGAAAGAAAATTGACAGGAAACGATAATGGCATTAGAGTGCACAAAAAAACAGTCAACTCATTAAACATTATAAATCATATATTCAGCGGCTAAATCTATAGTTTGGCAAGCACTGATCTAAATAACCACTTCATTCAATAATCATAGATAGTTTATACATATTGGATGCATTAATGAATCGTAACTAGAACAAATATAACGGTAATTAGCAGATATATCTGCTGCTATGCAATAATCAATCGCGATATGTAAATTCGGACAAAATGATGAATTAACATTTTTTTCGATAATTATAGAAATTTTTATTTTGTTTTTCATATCATAATATATTCGATTTAATTTCGGCACTATATTCTGAATTTTATTATTGGCGTAATAAAATAAAATAATATAAACATTCACAAAAATGAACCATAAATATAGCACGTCTAAAAATATATAGGTATTAAAATATTTAATAGCTGTATGCTTTTAGCTGTCGCATGTACAGTTAGTACAAAAAGTTAGCCTGACTAGTTATCTTTCTTCTTGTTCTTCTCCAACCTAGAAAGTACAGTTATGACAAGAAGCTACTAAGAAAATCTTACTTTACTATGAATATTGTTTTAATATAGCTGTAGGAATGTAATATTGTAATATTTATAAATTAAATTACAGTATATGTATATGTATATGTATATGTATATGTATATGTATATGTATATATATATATGTATATATATATATATATATATATATATATATATATATATATCTATAGTATTTATTAGATAATTTGTTGTAATTTGCAAAATGTATTTGCACAATAGGTCAACTCAAACGGTACTTATAACCCAGGAAAGTATTAATTATTTGATCAGTGAACGTTTAACCATTTTAGAAAACACTTTCTGTTTTGCCAGCGGTACACTGTGTGTTACCATGCAAGTTCCAATGACACTTCATACATCATGTAATACATGTGGCAACACTGTCCAACTATGAATGACTTAATTGTATGTGCATATATATGTAGTTATGAATAAATTATGATCACATATGAACTTGTGCAAGTTATAATGTAATTACTATCTGCCGGCAAAACAGTTGGTAAAAATTAATGACACACACTATGTTTACTATCGCGAGATTTTTCAATAATCAAACATTGGAAGAGAGAGGTGATAAATTCTCAATCATTTTAATAGAACGTGAATGGAATAATATCCTTGCAGAATAATAACAAAAGGTATTCGCGATGTTCCGTCGCGAAGAGAGACTCGCAAATACAAAAGAAGATGCACAATGAATTGGAGCGAAAGCGAACCCGAAGGTATTTAAACCGGACTATAAATTCAGACAGCTTCAGCAAAGGAGAAAAAAATGTATGCTCCGGTCACACGAAGATGCTTTAAACATTAATGAAACATCATAACGGAAAATAATAATATCTAAGTAGATATCCTTGACCCAAAACTCTTGGCAAAATAAACATTTATATGTTGTTGAAAATTGATGGAAGCCAATATGATATCATACCCGGTACAAGAATATGAAGATTTCTTGTATACAATCTCGTTCCTGGAATGGTAATTATACTGAATTTGATTTGTATGTATACGGCCCACGATGTGCCACAGAAATGAGAATTATGAATTATGAAGTCCATCCAACAGAGAAACAGGTAAAACATCAAAACTTTCTCGACAAAAAAAAAACCTTGCCAACATTCTTTCGCGCTCCCCAGAAATATTTCACCCCATAAAGGCCGGATAAATTCTTTGGAAATATCGTCGATAACACATGGAAGCTCTTCCAGCGTGCGAATTTATGCGTAACAGCGAAAATTGCTGATGCGTGGAGAATTTTTTCACTATGCTGCCAAATTTTCATTAGGTCGATGTATTACATAAAGAAAACATTGGCAAAATGGCCATTCGTTACCAGAATCACGGAACTGCAAGCAGTAGGAGGTCGTGGTTTCACGCTTAAATCATTATAGCAAGCGAGAGAGAGAGATGGGGCGATGGCAAAAGAAAAGGAAAAGTATGCACTTTACGTCTCACGAACATTGGTGTGTGCGACAAGGAACGTTCGAACCGGTTCTTGGCAATGTACGTGAGCGAGATGGCCTAACCAATCATGGCTCTACAACTGTGGGAACAGATTTTTTTTTATCAAGAAAGTTCGAATGCCTTTCACTTTGCATTATTTAAATCGGATGACAGAGAGACTTCGGAATTGGATAAATACCAAGAGACATACAAAGAATTTCTTCCATTGTCTCTATTCTTTAATCTAGTGTGTAGGATGCGGTAAGATTATGAAAGAGTCTATTTTAAAGAGTTGTTGTTGTTTTCGAACTCTAGAGCTGGAAGCCTACAAATAATAGAAAATAGAAAACTCCTCGTTTATATAGTGCTTCGGACATCAGTAACATTTGAAAGAAGTTCGCCAACATGTTTACAATACAAACACATTACGGAACTAATATTTCAACATGGCTTCATGGTTTCTATTTGTATGTTTCTGCTTACAATTGCTACTACAGTTTCGCGCAGTCCAGCTACGCCAAATTCTACTGCCAAGTTTCGTCAAAATAACATTCGAGATTGATAAAAGCTACGTATGATAGCGGCTTCATTAGAAACGGGAAAACATTAAGAAGAGAGTTTACAAAATCAGAGAGATACTTAATTTAACAGCGTATTCATTTGGAAAAGTGAAGTCGATTGCTACCTCTCCGAAACGCTTTCAAACTACATGAAGTACTGCTCTTACGCATACAGTATTCATTCGCATTACTTCGCTTTGACGTTTCATAACCTACTGCACAAAGAGCACTAGCGTTTACCAGTGAAATAGTTAAATGAATTCTTCGCTTTAGCGTAAATAATCGTTATTATGTATTGAAGTGTACATCGATAATGAAACTTGGTTCATGCAAAGATTATTTCACAAATATAAAATTAAAGTTTCGTTATATTGCGTTAAATATTGAGGAACATATTAAATACAAAAAGTATTTAAAAATCATGGATCTCTGTTTTAGAAATCATTAGAATCCCGATAGGATGCACAGCCTGTGAAATCTAATATGCAACCGCCAGAGTCAGACGACTTTCGAACATGTCTAACTAATGTTACCAAGCCGCATTTCCAGTTCCAGAAAAACATCTGTTTAAGATTTGAAAAGTAATCCACCCCCGAGTCTACCATAAATGCATACGGTTGAGATTTCCATGGTGATGAGCCTGAAACGTGACCCTTAATGACAAGTCGATGTTTGGCCATCTGTTTTTGGCATGAATGACTCTTTGGTTTGGTGATTTATCGTTTGAAAAACAGAACTTGGTGGTTGTGTATTTTGTTTAGGAGTTTCGCGGGGGTCTGTTTACATGCACAGCGGATATGCATAGATTTTCAATTCAACAAAAAATAATTATAACAAATGGAGCACCGGGGCTAGGCAATAACAGTGAAGACACTATTTCTACAGTAGAATGACATTGATCCAAGATCATAACTGCATGTGCTTTAGTTCATAATTATTATTAATACTTGTTACTATTATTGTCCATAACAAAATAGGTAACACATTGCATCGTAATATAACTACTAATATCTTTTCTTTTTAATTACATTTTCATTTGCGCGACTGTTAACGAACAATAAAATTTTAATGCACAAAATGTAGTTCTAAAATACTAGAAATATTATCAGCAAGTCTGCAATTTTGAGACTTACTTTTATGGGAAAGTATAGCAGTACAGTCTCTTAAAAAAAAACAAGGTTAGTTTTGATGAAACGAAATTCTCTCAGCACTCAAAGAACTTAAATTGTGATGTGACACTCTGAAAAATGCTACTGTATTTGTGAAACGTTTCTCACAGTTTTAGTTAATAACAAAATTACTGTTGCAACATATTATAACCGTTACGAATGTCAGGTACGAAAGTAAAAACTTGTGAGATAATTTCATACTACCTCTTCAGCGTTTTAGATGCATTCCTGAAGACAGAGCGCTAAAAACAGCGTAATACGAATTGATTTTCTGTAAATTGATCCATAATTTCCGTAATTGTGTCTTCAATATCCGCGTTATAACAAATCATTGTAAATTGAGCGATTTTTTTTGGGGGGGGTCATGGAAAAAGCGCGTTATTTCGAATAAGCGTTAACCGAATTAGCGTTAAACGAAGATATATTGTAATTAAAAATTATACCTTGCAACAGTTGTACAAATATAGAGATTTAAAACAAATATTCCCCGTGACCGGTACAGGCAATATATCAAGAGTTATAGAATTAAATCTACGCATGCGCACAACCACACAGGCATATGTAACCACACAGACAGATTTAAAATAATGGATATTTATGTATCTGGTTACGAATTAATGGCAAGTGAAATTCAATTCAACACAAACTGGGTTTATAATCCGTGTTTCATCACAAAATTATTTCAAATTCAGCTCACGTTTTGCAATATTTATGCTATTGTTGCATTGTGCATATTTGAAGACTGTAAAAATTATATAAAAGTTGGGTTATCGATTGACAAATGTGTGCCTTGTCTATGACGAGACAGGATTAATTAATGTTTATAAACATATTTTATAAAAAATCAGGTAACTTTAGAAGTATGGTTACTAGGCAAATATCGAAAGATATTCGGAAGGAAAAAAAATGTGAAAATGTCGCTCTGAAATCAGGACATTGCGTTGGAGTACAGTACCGTAACAGTTTTTTTTTTTAAGTATTTCACGCATATCATTGCTTTCTGTGACAACTAATTCTTTCAAAAGAAACTTCTACCAAGATTCTACAGTTATTTGACAGTATTTTGACATTCTGTTTGGCTTATTTCTAAACAAATAAATCATGCAGAAGCTTCAGAATATTACGATAAACATTTTGCACTGAAACAAAAGTTCATATTAACGGAATTATTGATAATCACATGGTCAGGAACATCGAACAAAAGTTCAAAAGCTCATACAATATAACATAAATAATTTATTATGTTAATGTATTAAAAGTTTACCGTGCATACCTAGCTCTATATTCGCATAAACTTTTTACTGAACTTTCAGCTTCATAATTATTGTGTTTGCATATGAATGAACTTAGGATTTTCAATGCATACCGGAGGTAAACAACAAAAAGCATAGAATTTCTCGCATATATAATTTGAAACAAGTTAGCATAAATTAAATATTTATCAACCAGCACGACTGGCAATATTCATCATCGTTGAAATGTACTTTAGATAGACGACGGCGCGCACAGTGTGTATCATCAATTATTTACCCGCGAATTTCAGTGCAAACATCAATGCAACGGAAGTTCTATATGAATAACTGCGAGGGATATTACATTATTATTTCATAACAGTATGTGTGTACGTAACGTTTGTGTTCGCATGTGCATTGAGTCGCGTCGCCTTCGTATATTATAGTTTGTATAGTGCCATCATAGTGTTCCCGGCAAATTGCTACATATTATATAGGCTTGTATGATAAACTAGAGCAATAAATGATGTTCATTGCAATTTATTCCAGCCGCCTGCATCCCAGAAGTGACAAATTATCTGTATTATATCGCTTGTGCATGGATGAAATTATTATGAAACAATAAACATACTCCATCGTATCCTTCCGTAAGCAATTAACATGAATTGCGATTATTAAGTAAATGACGAAATATAGAAACAAATTTTCATCAGTGGCATCACAAAGTATACACTCCTTTCGGTCACAGAGTAACAAAATGAACAGGAAAATGTAATTTAATTCCATCATCATATTATATAAACGCGAAGCGTCTCTCTTCTCTCTCGCCATTACAAAATTAAACTATGCATTTCCAATATTAATCCCGGGAGTAAAACAGGAAATTAATTTACTTAAAACGCACGATAATTCCGCCGGGAACACTTTATCAAAAAACTACTCGACGATCTGATTATTGGGAACATGAACCGTTGAAGCGCTGCATTGAGCAGCACATCGTTGTGAGAATTCAGGTCTTTGCGATGCAGATATGTCTCGCTGATTATCCGCAAGACTGAATATGTCTTTATTTATTAAATTACCCTCGATACTATAGGTTTATGTGTGTGTGTGTGTGCGTGTGTGGTTGTAGTTTGTGTTCATTGATTGCAAACTTGAGCTGCAAACAACTGTAAACTGTGATTTTGTAGTATAAGCTGGTGTCTGTGCACCGAGATTGAGCAAGAGAGACCGTGAATTGGCTGAGCGAGCTCACTCGCGTAACTAGTAACGCTGCAAGCACAACCACAGAGCACAACCTGTCTCTCTTGCTCGTGCTTGCTCTCCGCATGTGAGTCGCTCGAGTTGACTAGCAAACAAGCACGTGCACGACGAACTTGTTGATGTGAGAACCATCTTAGCTTCATGCGTTTATGGCTTAATTAAACACTGTTAAACGGGGATCAGCAACACCAATGTTTAATCTAGGAACACATTCAACAGTGCAGCACCAGATACGGAGCCGCTCGTTGCATAAAAAGTGCGTGTTTGAACGAGGAATTTATATACAGTTGTGTGTTTTGTCGGGATGCAGAATTAATTCTAACTACAAACAGCGCCAGATGATGTTTTAACAGTGTACCGCAAACACAAGTAATGTTCTTGTACTTGTTTGTGTACCATACTAACTGGAATCTTTCATCTTAATAACTTTAGACAATACGAGGAACAAAAAATGTTGCTAATTATAAACAATGGACATTGCCAAGAGTTGCGTAAGACAACGGGTATTAATTAACGCTGAGGTAACTTCAGTTGTTTTATATAAAGAACGTGTGACGACATTTTGCCGTCGTCGTCATGGACAAAATACGGAAAAGCGAAACACCATTGACAGTATGAGTACTCACCGTCTGAATCCAGCAGCAGTAGGAAACGGAAACCGGAAGCCAGTAGGTGGTGCAGACACAGGAACTGGCGGTGTACCCTGTACCAGCGGTACTTGTCCTGGTACAACAGCCGGATGAAACGAGACCATCGTATTTGGTACGATAGGACTAGCGACCAAAGTATTCGGCGGCATGATAGCATTAGTTACGATCGATGCCGGTACCATGGGTTGCATACTAGAGGGTAGCGTCGAATACGGCGGTGGTAAGTGACTATTGAGCAAGTCTGGTAACCGCTCGTTCTGTTGTGGTTGAACACCACCGCCCGGCCAATGTTGTTGCGCATGTCCTGTTGCTAACTGCTGCTGCTGCTGTTGCATTTGCAGCTGATGTTGATGATTAGACGAGTGCAGACGACGTTGATGTCTGCGTTCCCTTCGATCACGACGCCGTTGTTCGCGCGAAGGTGGTAAAACCGTCGCGGCTACCATAGCACCCACCGCGGTGTCATCGGTCTGCGCCTCGGTTGACGTGAAGGTTCGCGTGCGCATTTCCTGTTGCGGTGCCACCGCCAGAGGTTGATGTTGCTGGACGAGAACCTGTTGTGTGGTGACCGCTATACACGGTACACTAGCCGGCATCGCTTGCACAATGTGCACGTTCGAAACATTGTTTCCTGAATCCTCGACCGAATTCAAACACTGTATCGTTGGTACGCTCGACACGACATTCACGGGCACGGCACGGTAGAAATTTACATTCACATTGCTGACGTTCGGCAGAGGCGGTACCCTAGATTGAGGTGGTGCGTCTTGTGCCGTTGTCGACCGACCATGGTACACATTCGTTGCGCCTTCCGTCGATTTTGGGGTCGTCTCGAAATTGGTATTCCTCGGGGCGTTTTCCGAATTAGCTCGAATGTGATTGTGCACCACGGCGGTGCTTGCATTGGCCGTCACCGTCGCTGCAGGCTGATGCGGCACGGAGGATGCTCTTTGACTGTTGCTGGCAAACACGCTGGTCGTCATAGACGCGTTAGCTGTAACGCTCACCGGCTCCGAGGAGCCGCGTGTCTGTACAACGCCAGTCAAAGAAAGATTTCTAGGATGGTTCGGGATCAGACCGACAACGTGACTGTTCGAGGTGCTGCGCAAATGATTGTGTTGTTGGCCGGCTTGTATGAATACATTCGCCGTCTCCGACTTGCTTCTCGGATGGTTCGGTGGAACTATGTCAGCTCTACTCGCTGCAGACAGGTTTGAGCTACTTCGCGAATGAACTGGCAGCCCGACAACATTCGCCGACACGACAGATGTGATGTTGGATGGTATCATATCGTTGGAGATCGTACACACGCCTGTGCCTCTTGTATTCACCGACAACGGTGCTTGAATCTGATGTATAGACCTGTTGGCTGCATCTCCTGCAGTCATTCTGACTGCCGACGGTGTTGCTACGGTTTGTATAGAGACACATTCATTCGTAGCCATCGGTGCTGTGCCCACGGATACACTGTTACACTGAAAGAGAACATTCTGTTGGCGATGAGCACTGGTGCTCGCCGATGATGTTGAAATGGCGACTGTCTGTTTCGGCGGTGTGTACGTAACGTCTGGTCCGTTGATTGTCGGTTGTCGCTCAGGGGGTGGACCTGAGCCCGATATTTCCACGCGCATATCACCACCACAACTCACTTGTTGTATGTCATCACAAACTACACTTTTGTACTCGCGCACTGATGCACCACTCGCGTTACCGATACTATTATGATTACTAGAACTACTACCCGAGCAATACTGTTGTTGTTGATGCGTTTTACTAACTCCTGTAACCGCACCAGACAAGGAGAGACGCGCACACCTCGACACAAGCTCACGAACACGACTGCGTTCTAAATCAACCTGACTGAACGCTAAGCCACCATCGTACCCACGTGACTGAGTACTCCATGCGTATTGGCCGACGGTAGGCCCCACCGTATCAAGTACCATAAGGTTACTGACCATCTGCGTGGTGAGATTTGGGTCTGCAGCGTTGCCGTTGTGCGGCCAAGTTGCATCGCTGCCGACAGGTAGCGTTGCAATCGGTGTCGTCACATTGAGAAATTCATCTGTGAACGAAGACTGGAGTAGGCTTGCTGCTGCGGCATCTTTGTTCTTGTTTGCGGTCAATTCCAGGCTGAGCGATGTGCTGCTGCATGAGCCAGTTGTAGACAACGAACTCAACGTGTCGGACGAGTCCGACTGTGTCCGGTACTCGTACGGTTGCCATAGCAGCGATGATAACGCTTCCTCGACATCCTGATGATAAGAGCAACGTTTCCGGCTTGTACCGGTAGTGTTCGGTTCGGTTGATGGCAATGATGCGGGCCGTCTGCTACCGGTACTTCTGTTTCCCTGACTTTTCATCGTGCCAAGCTGTGGAGTCGTCATTGAAATGCTTTTGTCAGTGTCCCTTGCTGTTCTATTATTGCGATCAGTGTTGTTATAATTGGAATTAGTCGTGTTGTCCACATCGTTACCGTTCGAGTGATTGGTTTCTGTAATATTTTCACTTTCATGCACATTACTGCCGGGTTCATCAGAGCACGCGCCTGATTGCGCGTGCCTCACGCAGTTATTATTCAAGCTGCTCGCTACTGTCCCGTCGGCACCCGCGTTGGAATCTCCTCCAATATCCGGTTCCGGTACGAGCAGCAAACCGGATGGTAAACTCACCGCGCCTAACGACACGCTAGGCCGTTTGTAATAATAGCGATAATTGCCGCGGACTTTTTCGTAATATTTTCTTTTCACCGGATCCTCTGGAGGTCGGGCCTCTTCTAAATAGTTCTGCCTAGACGAGGACATTGGTACCGTTTCGCCAGTGCAACATGGCTGTTGTCTGCAAACACAAGAACACTGGATTAACCAATAATTATAGCAAAATACATTGTTCAAACTTAATATTCTATTGCACTTTTAGTAGTAGCAAAAAAACATTAAATACAGAACAAAACAAAGTAAAGAAGAGCAGAGAGAACTATTTTTGTTAAACTAGAAAATGATGCAATAAACATATTTTGTGTTGACGTGGGTTATGAATTATTCAGTAGCTTCAGAGAATGTTTCCTTCAAGCGACAGATATCTTTCATCATTTGAACTAGATCTTGTAACGAAATATTTCGAATAAAGCAAAGTAACAATCTATTTATTCCACAGAGAGTTCTGCAAATGCAATTTAATATTAAAAGCATTTATGAACAGAGAATTAATGTCGCTTCGCATAGTGTTTCATGTATAATTAGAGATTTTAGTTTATGTAATTAACATTCAACCATATTTCATTTACACAAACTGAATGAATTGCCTAGAAAATCATATAGGTGCAAAATAATCTTTTAAATTTGTTCAAAATTCACGAATAATGAAGTAAAGACCTTTAAATGATGCCAACATTTTAAAATACACTTACATTCTGAGTAATACGTCTCTGCACGTGTACACAAAATGTTACTAAATATTATCTTCAGACATATAAATAACGTTATCATTGTTTTAGACGTTTCGAAATTAATTTTCCATTTCAGTTTAAATTTCTCTTTACACAAGTCTTTGTTGCCGAGGAGTCATTGTAAACAGATGTTGAATTTGTCACAATACCAGAGATAATTAGTATCTTACGGGGCCAGGATAAGTAATTGATTCATCTAGAGTTGGTTTAGTTCTGTTTAAAGGTGATCCTAGTCTACATTTCTATACATGAGTAGAATGACAAATATACATTAGATAACAACTACTCTTGATAATTACAATGTAAACAGTTAGTCATAGCCAGTAAATATTGTCAGCACTAAATTATATTACTCTCACATATTTTACTAAATAAAGTTACTATAAAGTAATTTACTACTTCTAGATTCTACCGATGCACGTAATTCTACATTCAAAACTGCATTGTATAGTCTATTCCACGGTTATATTCCTGCCTTTTTGATTTGTTAATTTGTTTATTGCTGATGTTAGATCCTAACAATACAAATTCTGTATATTGTTGGTGTAACTCTACTTTCGCATGGAAAGTAGGCCGTGAGCATATGCCACACGAGACGGCGTAGTCCCCCCCCCCCGCTGCTCTGGCAGAGTCCATATGCGCGGCGCGTTCTCACAAATATGCTACGAATGGTCTGAGACCGCGACGGCGCGCTATGAATTTCAGATTGTTGATTGATAAAGCCTGCCTGTAGCACGGCTCACGAAATCCTCGTACGTAATCCACAGATATAATGGCCAAGCACGTTTTTTTCATTTTAATTCTATGCGTCCACACATACGTACATGTTAAAGTTTTTTCTTACTTTATTATACTTTAATCATCAACATCCGATAACTATTACGTCCTTAAAGTAGTTTATTTTAATAAATAAGTATATGAACACGTTTTGGAAACAATTGAAAATTAAAAACAAGATTTATGCAAGTCTCAAACTATTATTTATATTCTCAAATAACGTAATTTATAATGAATTATATAAATAAAATATATTTATTAGGAATTAAATATTATCTTTAAATATATTTGGTTAATTCTTTGAAAAGTATGTAATCTCAAGGATTTAAGAAAATTGTGTTACTTATCGTAATAGGGGCTTTTTTGTAGGAAAATCGAATTTTCCTCACGGGATTCTGTACCCTTTAAACTCGGATCTAGAGTTTCTTTCAGTGAATTTTTGATCAAAGAAACGCAGATGTCGAAGAAGATTCAAGAAACTGGAATCTTGCTAAAAATATTCAATTGCTTTGGTTTTATATTCTGCAACATTTGTTGCTCATCTAGGTAGAGAAAATAGTTCTGTTTTTCCCATGAATTATAAACTGTAGCAGCGTATAAGTGTAATTATAAACATTGTTACAGTTAATCGGATCTAGATAAGCTGTTAAATGAGTTTGACGAGGGTATAACCCATGTACAAGCAGACTAAATTCTAACCAATTATAACATTAATATTTAACTTGTGTTGTTTCTTAATTATTTCACCATTAAATTGTGTTACTACACAAACATATTTCACATCCTTGGCACGGAATATGAATAACAGATTAAATACAATTACGAAAAACGAATGTATATGTAATACCTATTATGTATACATGTATGAATCACATTTAAACAAAAGCATGTAAATAAATAAACAATTCTATCAATTTACGATTGAATAAACATCGTTTGTACGTAAATGATAGGTACAAAAAAATGTTTTTTTAAAGCGTCTTTATTGGACAGACGTTCCAATGGAAAATGTATCTTTTGAAGTTTCTTAAACTGACGACTGATAACAATGTTGTTCTCGTTTATTTTATGTATCGTGATGTTCCTTAACTCCTTCTTTATTCCTCTTTCTTTCTTTTTTCGTCTATTAATATCTTTCTCTGCAGCGTTGCGATAGATAGTAAACAGTAGAGAAGTAGATTCTGAAGAAAACGACTTTGTTTTTCTCCATGTGCGAGTATTCGAGATGGAGCTCGCCGTGACTAGCGACAATTTGCCAGTTTTCTCGTGCCATATTGATCTAGTCAAAGACTGGCACAGTCTCCTCGTTCTGTTCCTCAGCGACGTTCTTAATAAATAACCACAGTCCGAGCCCACGGGACCGCCACGCGGAGACTGACGGACTCCGGCGGGGATTGTGAGAAATCCGGTAACCGTAGCAGCTGTCTGTCTGTCTGTCGGTCTGGTGTGAGTGAGACACACCCTTAGTTACACTGGAGACATCTGATCTGTCCATGCCAGGGATAAATCTGTCGCGGAGAATGAAAAATGAATTGCTAGCTATATATGCTCGCCAGGATCTATGTAATGTACGTTGAAACGAAAATCACAAAACTAGGTTAAGTGTTGTACACACACAAGTATATAGAAATGCAGGAAAGTTGCTGGTGGATATGTTGCAATTCCATCATCTACTACCCCTACCAGCTACGTGCAACGGTTGAAATTCTTTACGGGATTTTAGGAAAACGTCTTCGGAGATATCAGTTTTGCCCGCAAGCTAAGTGATTCCCAGTATCGTTCGAATTTTCTGTAAATAAACAGATGAAAGTCTACGAAACTTGGTTGCAGTTCAGGAGTTTGAATCAAGTAACCGGCTTTGCGGATATCAGATGTTCTAGATTTATAATCGAGCTTGTGCGAAGCCAATGCAGTGTATTCTTATAGACTTGCATATGCACGAAAATTAACCACGTCAGGTGTTGAATGTAAAATCAGGTTTCAGGAATTAATGTAATGGAAGAACAATGAATTCACCCAACAAGAGATTAGACATGTATTACACTTTCCACGAGAGATATCCGGTATGAAACCAGCGAAATTGACGAGAAAATAATGTGGTTAGGACAGTGAGATAATCCGGTTTAGTCGTACTACAAGTCTGCGTAACAACCAATTCGGAAATGCAGAAGTGCGTGGATTGCTCAACAGAATTGTAATTTCATTTATTCGCAATAAAATACACCAAGTAGAGCATGAACTGAGCTGATTTGCATATCGTGTCCTTCGGAATAACATTATAGAATTACAAAAATTATTACATATTTACTGATAGTGATCAAAGTTTTGTAACCGCAGGTAAAGAAACTGGAAACATTTGGTGAACTTGCAATGCTTGTGAAATATGACTTCTTTGCGTAAAAGTCTCACAGAAAATGATCAGCAATCAAATTTCAACATCCGGTTTAAATAATATTAAAGCTATATACATAAATTCGCTGCATTAAAAATAATAATAAATGTTAATCAATGATCTAAATCAGAAGTTTGGTTGAGTATGAAAGATCAGTACAGTTTTGAAAAGGTGTTTGAAGGTCAGTAGTAGAGAATCCATGTTTGTATGTGATGGACAATGCACATTACAGTAAGGTGGCCATTCTCTTACGTTAAAAGGTCACAAGTTTAAACTTCCTCGTTCGTACGATATCACGGATAGTTTCTCGATAGCTTTCATGCTCAATTTAACATTGGTCAAACTCGTAACAATATCAAATAATCTCAACATTCTTTGTTACCCAATGGTATCCCATCGGACCCTAATTGGGCACGAGATTATTATTTCCTACAGACGACGATGCAGAAAAATAGCACAACAATTACACTTTGTAATTCACTATCTACGTAACGCTCATAAAGATATTTATTTATCTTTCGTTTACGATCTAAAGATTAGTTATAGAATGCATTGTATTGTTGTTCGTAGACAAGGTATTCGAAACCAAGCAATTGTCTTAATATAGCGACTTGGCAGTGTAACAGACAGTGTCCCGGATTTCACAGACCTGAAGGTATTGCCAAATGTAACGGACAAATATGCCAAGATTATATTCAGAATAAATATTCCCAAGCAGTGGCGTACGATAAATTTCTCAACAAAATGTACAAACAACATCGATTCATCTATTCTGCAAAAGGTGTCCTTTCGAACCGAAACTGTTATCTATACAATTACAGCCTTTGTTTAAGGGCGGGGCTAGTTATCAGTAGGCATTATAAAACGGGCCAATAAAGTAATTTAGGCGGAGTTAACATATTTATCTGTCCTATCAGAAACCGTGAACGCAACAAATGATATTAAAATATAAATGTACAATTTCACGAATTATACTCTGTGTGTTAAATGTGTGCGTCTAGAAGTAGATATTTTACCGTAGCAAGCCATGGTACGAACGTAAATATGTTCAGTCGTATGCATTGTACGTAGATTACACGTGAAGTTATCGTCTAGACGAGTGTGTTTGGTTCGAGCAGTTCTACTGGTATTATTACCGGACATAATTTCCAGAGGAATATCAGCTTCTGCCGGTGATATCTGCACGTTTCTAAAACCCATAATAACTTTTGCGTCGGTCGTGAATGAATGCACTTTGCTTGTTTTCAAACTCACGATGGTGCTCTTTATTTAATGCCGCACGGCACCAGATAAGCGTGTGGTTATACAGCCAGGCGTACAGCGGTGTTAGTTGGGTTGCCAACCACCGCGGGGCGAGCACTCGTTTATTACCCGATCCGCTGATTACTGTTCCGTCTCTCGCGCAATGTGACTCCCGAATACTGCCTTAGGATAATGTCAGGTGTGAATATTGACTGAATTATACTTCCTCGGATCGTAAGACTAAATCTTAAAACTTATACTTTGTAGAAATTTGTACGACGATAAATTAAATTTCGCGACATTCTTTTAGTCCAGAATGAAATTTATTAGTATATTTGTGTATTGATTCCATTACAAAAAAAGATCTTGAGAAAACAAAAAGGATTTTTATCGCATAAGACATCTAGAGCCATCTGTCTGGGCCCAAAATGTATTACTTAGCTATAAAGATGAAAAATTACGAGCAATAAAATATTTATGTTTATATTCTTGTAGAGTTAGGATCCAAGATAGACTACAAAAATTGTAAACCATTTTGAAGAAATGGAAAAAAAAATTTTATGTTTTTTTTTTTCGAAACAACAACTGATGTTAGACTTAAAGTACAACTAGTTTCAGAATCAAAATAAACCTTTATTATACAGTGTTCTGGTTACAAGTAAGTGTATCACAGCATGTAGCAAACATGAATATATGTTAAAATATGTTAAATAACCCAAGCAAAACAAATGAAGCACGCAACACAAGTACGACCGGCGGGTTGCTAACATAACAGACTGTAACACATTTACATAGAGAAGTCGCGTACTATACAGACTATCGTTTGGCATATGCGGGATGTCAGAATCTCCGTGCGAAATTCACTGAGCGGAGACTGAAGATGAGTGGAATGAGATGTTGTACAGTTTTGGCAAGTCTAATCATTCGAAAACAGGTTCTTATGAAGACTGCTAAGAACAATATCGGTGCGCGGGACAAAGCCAACAATAAGTTTTACCATCAATCAACAGGAACAACAATGCACATCTGGGGTACTTATTACTGCGGAGGAAAGGTAGTAACACAGTAGGCTGGTTGGCAAAGAAGAGATATCTTGATAAATGACGTCACACAGCTTCAGTTGTCGGTTGCCTAGGCAATGTCAAATTTGTGGGTAATTAATAGCTAGTCGTATAAGCTCACCGTTATATCTCCGAACGCACTATAGCGTTCTGTACGTCGAATATGTAATTAAATTCGCAGCATATACAGCTTAATAACCACAAGTAATAATAATTAATAGAGAAGCATCGATTGATCTAGTGATTGTTTTAATACAACATCGTATATAATACTCCTTTATCAGCTCATACAAGTATATATGGTTGTCAATACTTCGCTATGGAGCCTGCTTCCAACTAGCTCAAGCTCATACAAGATGCAAATAAGGCTTATGGTAATAATCGATGTTTTGAGAAGCTTGTGAAATGAAAACGGTCCTTCATTAAGGGGCCCTGCAAGTATCATGTTGTTACGAACAACAACGATCAATATTTATGTATATTTTACACAACACATTCCTGATTGGCATGCTCTTGTATTAACTATATTTTCATTCCTGCTCGATATTAAAATAAAACAAATAAAATTTCAATAATTCGTGCGCGAGTGCAAAATTATAAATGAAAATTATTATTATTGTGATAGATCTGTTGATCAACCAATAAATAATCAAAATGCATAAATGCATACAATAAATGCATGTTGAAATATATAATAATATAACAAAATTACTGAATATATATATAATTATTTATAATTTCACAAACAAAAAACGTATTTCATCATTTGCGAGCAATTATAGAAATGAATAATATCCTGTTCTATTTTAATAATATTATTGCTGAATAAAATAAATGTAGATATTTTACAATAATAAATAATAAATTCAATGAAAACAAATTTGTTTGTTGAATCCTCTTAAATATACCATTTGATTGTGAATCATTAAAAAGTAAGATCATTATTTTCTTTCATAGTATCCGTAAATTTTTTAAGTAAGTTTTCTGCTGATCGGATACAATTGGAAATAAATTGATTTTAATTCCCACGGCATGCTTCGTGTGGAATCTACAAAAAAAAAAAAAAAAACTGAAAGCCTCTCAAGACAAAAACCTAGAGAATTGAAATGCTCTTACAAGAATTCAATTACGAAATATTATACGTCTCCCGGGACGGTATCAGGCTTCATAAAAATTTTATTTCAATATAAAAATGTTATGTCCGTTCTAATTACTGAATAAATATAGATTATGCTAATATTATTGGGTAACACTAAAAGAATATTATGCGCATTTTATACGAGTTCCCGGAACATTTTGCTCGCAAAAGAAATAGCTAATTCTTGAGGGGATCTTAGTCTTCTCAAAGGATGTAATATTTGAGTTTAATACAATGAACATAATCAGGATAAAACTACATACAATAAGGCTTCGCTTAACGCTATTTTGAATAACGCTGATTCGATATAACGGGGTTTTTCCGTGAACCCCCCTAAAAGCGCTCAATTTACAATGATTCCTTATAACGCGCATCATGAAGACACAATTACGGAAATTATGGATCAATTTACAGAAAATGACCCAGTATTAAAATGAACCTCGTATAACGCCATTTCGTTCTACGCTCTGTCTTCAGGAACGCCTCAAAACGCTCAAGCAGGTCTTACTGTAGATGTACATAAAGATATAACAAAAGTTTGGTTAGAATTGTTAGTTGTTAGAATGAAAGTAATAGTTATTAACTAATCAAGCACGCTAAACTAATTATTCAACCGACGGCGACGTGGTATAGTGCGCTTTCTATCTTTTAATTACACAACAGCAAGTCCTGGCAGGCTGGTATATTCATATTAAAACAGTTTCATTACCGCAAACATAATGCAATATTGCACACTAAAAGCACGGAGCTAAAATAGCTTTCAGTGTTGGGTTCCCCAAGCGGGTTGGCTCGTGCGCGCGCATGTGTGTTTGTGAGTGCACGGGGGGGGGCAACCTTTCTATTTAGTAAGCGACCTAATAACTTAATCTCACTGCGCGCACACACACACACACACACACACACTCACACAGAGATGGTTTAATCCAACATCGTCCTGATGACATTTTCTACAAAAAGAACGAAACAGCAATGTTTTCCAGCGGACTGCACATCTGTAGTCAAAATAATCCAGAGCAGCAGCAGTAGAGCATGGATACAACTCTCCACTGAACAAATGAGCACGTAACTGCTTTCCCAAAAGACACTCCAAAAAAAGAAATAAAAATAAATACACAACTTACTCGAGTTGAAAATAAACGAATGCTTATTTAAGCTTCCATATTAGAAGTACAATGTTATTATTCACGTTAGGAAATTGATTGAACATACAACTGAAATTTTAAATCAAATATTTTATTTCTTTTCATTTGTGATACTAAAAACTGTACCCTAAGAGGTCATTTAATATTTATTCGTTCGAAGCCAAAGCGAATTGTTGAGATAAGAAAATAAGTTTTCAAAATAATCGTCTTGTTAGAGATAAGAGGGGTTCGGAAAGTAGTTTAAACTGTTCTAGGGTTAGGGTGTACAGTTGTAACACGAATGTAGTGAAAGTTGGCAACAATGTAACGCACGGGCACACACACAGTCATACAAGCAACACCACTGTCACATTGCAAATCCACCCCATGTAGTTGTAGACTAACCCTAGTCCTTTTCTCATTCATGTGGAAACCACTAGGAGACGGAAAATACTGAGAGAGAGACAAACACACATAGGGGTTAGCCGTAGGGGATGCGATACAAATCTCCAAACCCTTCGGTTCTTTACTAACACCAATCTTTCCCTCTGCTTCTCTTCGCAACATGTCGTCCGCCGCTCGACACCCAGTAGAACACAAGGTACGGTGTGAATGTTCTTTTTGTACACAATACACAACAGTTATGCATACAAACAAGCACAGACTCGTCCGAACAGATATGTTTCCAACACCAACCCATGTTACAATGACAGTCACACAAATGCATGCATATTTACGAAAGGGTAGTTTAACAGTGTGCCTTGGAGAGATATAGGTGACGCTTCCGTTTCCTTCATACTGTGTGCGAATGTATGTGTGTGTGTACACATACACTGTTGAAAAATAAAGTGTTTCGCGTTTGTTCAACAAATATCAAGTTTCTTGGTCTTTTGTTACACGAGGTTTATTGTTGGTGCAAGGGACATGAAAAGGAATGTGCAAGCACAAAAGTTCCCGTGCTATTCGTTTCCTGTTAGTGGCGCTGCTACGCAAATGCTTTAGGTTATAAAGTTTCATTACACGAAGGCGAATGAACAACAAATGTTGCTTGTATTTTCGAATGTGAACTATTTAAAACTATAGCTTGCTACTATTAAGTATTAGCTCAGATAAACTTATGTGTAACTAAATAAAGTTTATCTATGCTACTAGTCAAAACTAGTAGAATTCTTTTGACCATTTCACAACGGCTTGAATCTGAAATGTTTTAAATAGATTAACAAATGATGATCAAATTGATTACAAACAGCAAAGTGCATCATCTCTCACGGTGAATTAATTAAATACTAAATAATCTATTTAGAAGATCAAATAGGACAATAATATCGCAAAGCTGGCCATCAGTACCTAGCCGGGATAAATCTAATAATGTTTGCAGAGCACCATGCAAGGTGGAATTATAACAGTAGTTTAACCTTTCCATTCAATTTCCCAGCTCAGGTCAAGTTGGAAATTCAGGCGCGCATTATTCTTGTGACCACGAACTTAATTCAAAATTTAATCAATTCAGTACAGCCTGGCTGACCTGGTGAGCAAATCCTGAATCAAATACCAACGGTATGCCTAGTATAGCAGGCATATGCCTATAATATTCAAAGGTCTGTCGCGGAAAAACTACTCCCTTTAAAGCAGTACAGTCGGTCTGCAAAGTACTGACCACATATGCCTGAAATGAAATACGACGAGTACGCGGTATGGGTCGCTCTAGGGTCGAACGAAATATGACGCATTTCATAAATGGAATTAGGTTGCTGGGTTTTTTTATTCAAAGCTGAAAGTAGCTACCCACGTGCATACATGTGCCTGCACGAAAACCACACTTACACTGGCAAATACAGGAAAAGGAAATATGAAAATAATTGCAGTTTTTTTCAACATTAACCATACAAGGAAAATGTTTTTTTCAGGCCACGTGAAGCTGTAATAATAATTAGAAATGAGCCCAAGTAGAAAGAAAATATCGAAAAGGAATATATGATGTTGTTTGTATTTTTTTCCAGTGTAATACGTACCAGAGAGTCTTCAGGGACATTGCTGTAGTGTAACAGGAATAGAAGACCCTCCATTTTAACCACTGGCTAGAATAACAACTTCATGTCAGCTTATAGGACCATTAGAACATGCGTAGAATGTCGAGGGGTGTGCGGATGAAGTAGAAGAGGATGAGGGGCAGAGGAGTGTGCGTGAAATTCTTCCTGCCTTTGCAAGGTTCATTTGCTAACATCGGAGAGGCAGTGTGTAGCTGTCACAGTGCCTTAATGATGTCGTTGATTGAATGCGATCATTTGTAAAATGTGATAACGAACGAAGATGTTGCACAAAAGATGAAACGCTTCGGGCGATATTATTTACTAAAATTCAAAATGGCACAGAAGACCATTTATGCCAAAGAAGAAGAAGAAAAACCTGTCTATACTTTCAGTGTAATTCTGTACTGACATTTATAATACTCACAGCGTTTTTAGTTAACATTATCAGTAGGTATGTTCTTTTTACACAACATTGAGCTGGTCCATTTATTCCAAGGTTAATAACTCCTTCTGCTGATGCAAGTGACTCACGACCATGTTCCCATGGGACACATTCACAGGAACACAGGGTTGCCAATACGGAAAATATGTGCTTTTAAATCTAAAAGATGGAAAGCGTATAATACTCTTGTAGATAAGGTTGGTCTCAGTAAATATGTTAGAGATATTGAACGGCACGGTTGAGTATATTAAATTCTGTATAATATAATGTCACAAGTAATGTCTGTTCAAACAATGTATCTCGCACAACACACTGTGTTTATATTTACGTTTCTACTCAAGTTCTGTGTTTGTTTAGATTATTTGCGCCTAGGAGCACCAAGTTCTCCTATCAATAATGGCGTTTACCTTTCATATTACCTGTATTTGTTTGCAAGTTTCACACCAGCATTGAAAGTTTCGCCATTTATTTATAAACAACACATGAAATGAAGTTTGGAATATGAAACAACCGAATTCAGCTCATTGTCTATGTAGTATAAATCATTTTAATAGTCATAGTCAATAATATTTTACATGGTAACGGTGACTTCAATAATTCCCATCGATTAATCTTAATACCGTTCGGAAATTTCGATTCTTACTAATCAGTTACAGCCGCACCTGATCTGCCGTGCGAGCGATATCATTAACAAATGGTTTCGCACATGAGTAATGATTCTGGCGATGAGAGTATTAGTGAATTCGCCGATTAGCAAGAACACATGTTTAACAGGCAGCTGATAGACTGAATTAATCACAGCTATGGTACGGATGTCTGTGCTTGATATTTTGCATAGTTTACATACTGAAAGTTTGGACAGATGTCCTCTCCGTCCACGGAGAACTTGGCACAAATTATTACGCTTGTAAATGGAACGGATAAGACTGAAGTAGCTTTTCGTCTACACGTCTTACGTCATAAATCCCCCATGACTTGTAAGCTTATTTGGTTTAGCTTTGTATTACTAGTGCCGGAGTTACCCTTTTGTAACATTCTATACCAGTGTTGCTCAATCTATGGGTCGCCGTGTTAAATTTTTAATGGGTTAAAATGACAGATAGGTTGGGTTGCGTGGCAAAAAGATTGAGAAACACTGTTCGATACAGTACTGAACAGTAAGTTGTAACATGAAGAGCTTGCAACTATCAGTTGAAAACTTTCACAATTGTACTGTCGGGTACAGTTAACATAACTTTGTTCTACAAATGATATTCCGTGCAAGCATATGTATTGACAGGAATAAGAACACTTGAATACAGTACAAGAAGTCAGGAATATGATAGTGGAACAGGGTGTACATAGCTGAATCATTTACTGGTTTATCAGCATAAATTGTCATGTATAATTATGTTATCTATTGAAATATTCCACAGAATTTGTATTGTTAGGATGTAGCACTCCCAATAAACTATTTATTACAAATCAAGAAGTCAGGTATATGATTGTGGAATAGCTTATAATACATATTATATATAGTACCGTGTAGGGAAAATGTATTTGAAATGAAATATTCTATAGAAATTCTCAGGATTTCAGAGAAAAATAATCTACATTGAATGAAGACTAATTTAACCAGAAGCTAGTTTAGTATTTTTTTTATAATACATTAGTTATGAATGTATTGATGTTTATATTGAGATATGAAACTGGTATACGCGACTGATTCGTGATGTACTACCTAACCGATACATCTTGTCTGAAGATGAAAAACATTTTGAAACTTTAGAAAAGTCGGCATTAATCAAACTTAGTAGCAAACACACCACTGTAAAACTCAAATATGAATTTCCCCGAACCGCCATTTTGTTGGCGAGCATCGGTGAAATTGATTTCGTAAATAAAATTAATACAAAACTTCAAGTAGAAGTCACGAAGATTAATTGCTACTTCTAAGGGTTTCATTCGGGAAGTATAAATCCAATTCCTCCATTTCAAATCGCCTTTTTTGTGTGTGCTTTCATAAAAAAAAAATCAGCGAATGATTTGCATAAAGTTATCGGCGTTATTAGTTCTGATGGCGTTGATTAAAAAATAAATTGAAATTTTAATATTTTAATACGCGTCTTCGAATGGACCAATGTTGATTACCAAAAGCGGATCAAGATAATTGACAATAAATTGAAAACTTTTATCGAATATATAATTACAATCATAACACCTGAATGTGGCCTCATATGTAAAATTTAATTCATGATTTTTATGAGTTTTAGCCGTTCGAATTTAAACGCAAGTTACTGATTTTACTCTGGTCACATCGATTTAATCAAACGCTATTCAGATGCAAATAGGTGCTAGACTGTATGGAGGTAATATAAAAATGACACATTGTACTGATTGAAGTAGCTGGTAGCTATTGAACGATCCACTTCCCCCGGGTGCATTCTCGTTAATATCCGTTAAGTCCCCGAAGATTCTGGAAGCATTCAGCGTAATTTAACGCCGGGCGACATTACGTGTTCCATTGCAATGAAACGGAAAACGCGATGTCGGATACGTCAGTAAATCAAGGAACGTTCGATGAAAGCATTTGGTGGCACTACAATAAATACCAATTTCCCTCGATACGTTTCACGCGAGAGACACCCAAACACTTTTCCTAATTGCGCAACGGTAAACCGCACATACATCGGCATACATTACTGTAGGAGACGACCGCAAACAAATTGTATGCGAGATCCAGTGCCATTAGAGTCACTGAATTCATCTGAAACATGCAAACGAGACCTGCTATTGTTCTAATCCTCTATTGGACTAGAAATGCTAGAGGGAAAACGGGGTCCAACTGGCCAGTCGTCCTGATGCTTACTGCTTTTTTCACCACAGGATGACAATAAATTAAGTACGGTACTGGTCACTAACAAATGCTTAGAATACCTGCTGGCTTTGCAACACCTCACTGGGCCCCAGAATGTTACTAATCGCGTTATAAAATTACATCCGATTAGGCCAGAACACACGACTAACTAAAGATAGGCAAAATTCAGCACGGAAGAAACCCTCCCATTGCGCAAATGTTTAAGCGGTTGCGTGAACAGTACGATAAACTGGACCGAATAACAAGTTGGTGCGTGTAATATTTACACACTAACCCATATTATATTACCCTCGATATATCTTTATTTTTCCATTTGTACAACGCACGAATCGAGCTCGCATTTTTATCAATAGTTCCATAAAATAGCGGCTAGGGTATACGCTCGTATAACATATATATGTGTTGCGGATGTATTTCTAGAACATACACATGGTTTTATAGAGTAGGTGTACGAACTCGAGGGAGATGCCGGCACGTACGGTACCTTACACGGTATATGATTCGACCTTACGTTGAATGGAGAATGGATACCTTCTGACCGAAATATATGGCATCCGGAAACACATATACAAACAAGGATAGCAACGTGTACATACCATCTTATATCTCTACATTCTACACATGCATCGATACAGGGTGTCTTTATATGTGTGCGAGCACAATTCACGCGTGGTTGATCAAACACGGAAGACGACCGTGTGTAACATCGAAGACCACGGCATCCTGTTAGGATAGATGATCGATATGTTTTGTAAATAGATTCCACACTCCGCTGGCGAGATGTAACGCGTATCATGCACGTGCAGAGGATTCCCCCGGGGGTGTGGGATCTGGGGTACGAAGCCCCAAGTCGGACGTGCTGGGCCTCGACAAACACTGCTGCAATGTCAGTGTGAGCAGTTGAGCTTACCCATTTCGAATCCGACTAACCCGTTCGTTCAGTATGAAGATGACTGCACACGTAGACGGAGGTTGCAAATGCCAATGAGGACATACACGTAATGAACTATTGCCACATCCAATATATACTGGATTATACCTGCGAAAGCATCCGATTTGGATGGACCAAACGCCGGAAGAAGTTACCAAGCGAAACGCACAGCGAAATGAGCTTGAAAGAATAAATTAAAATGAACTCTATCGCATCTGATTATCTCCGAGATGCTCCAAAGAATTGAATTTAAAAAATGGCATGATGGATTCTCTTAAATCAATGCAAAACGAAGTCGACTTTTTCCTGTTTGAAAGTTTAATTATAAGTTTGTTATAATCTAGGGAAACTTTGTGATATCTGATACATGTTGTTGCGATGTTGTCCTCTCGATTCGAATAAGTCTGGCAAAAGTGCTTCATTCGATACCGAGCTGAATAAACAAGCACGAGCAATGTCTTTTAAAAATAAAACCAAACTAAAAATAGTAAGAATCTGTCTCTCTGTCCACGATCTCTCAGCTACAGGCAATAAATCTTCTAGCAGCAGCTTCTTCGTAACAAAAATAAATCGACTTTTAAAATCACTAAAAGTTTCACAGTGATTAGAGTAAGCAAAGCTAAGTGTTAGGTACTGTGTGTGTGTGTTCTTTGTACTGTGACTGATAATAATTAAAAAAGCTGAAGGATAGCACAAGCATACCAGCTCGGCAGTCTGCTGCTAGTAGTGATATTCCCTCGCGACACGTCCCGAGAAAAGAGACTAAATTATTTACGTTTTGTTCCTTTCGGTATGCACGAGCTGTACGATCCGTTTGGGATTGAATTGCTGTGAGTTTATTCAGCCGGCGTATCCGTGGAATGACACGCGAGGATTACGCCAACATGTTCTAATTATTACACAGACTTACGATTCACAGTCACGTCGACGGCAAAAAAGTAAGGGGATATTTAAAACCAGCACCCCTGAACGAATCACGGAAACTTTTGATGTGTGAACATTTAAAGACTGCCTGCTTAGAGGATCAGCATAAAGGATTAAGTGGATGATGAATCGTATCATACATATGTACTTACGTTCTATACCACCAAGAGATGAAAGAGGCTTAATTGTAACAGATTTATACAAGCCAGGATAAATTACCAGAAGAGAATAGAAAGATACAATATGGATAAGACATTAATTGAATCACTTCCAACAAGAATGTACTCTATAAAGAGAGGAAAACAACTCGGGCCAAAAAATGCCAAGAATCGCCGTACGAGCATGACAACAAGACAGTGACAAATTTCTTCACAGCACGCTGTCACGTTACCAACAATAATCACAGCAAACTATCGCGCGCACAAAAACACATGGCAAAAAGTGTTGGAAATTTCATTACAAAGTCAAGTTTCGCGATACCATCCCGTCTGCTATCGTCGGTGATTTGTCATTTAAGATTTTGCGGGTGACGAATCGTACACGAGACTTTCTACGGCCGGTCCATCGTCAGGAGTGTGGTGGATGTCAGGAGATAAATGCTGATAAATGAGCGAGACTTGCGAGGCTCCGTGGCCGGGAAAACATCTGTAGTGGATCCCGAGACTATTCGGACCGACCATTTTCTATATATCTCACATACGAGGCGGACTGCAATCCGGACAACTACTAGAACACGAGCTCTCAAGTGCTTGGACGTTACTTACTACTGTTTTTCTGCGTTGCCGAATCGACGTTTGTTTTTTGGTCCCAGTGCGATTAATTGTTGGAGGTTCAAAAGGAATGGTGTTATTTTTAAACTAAGTATTAAATCCCAGAGAAATTTTTAAAAGAGCATAAAACGGAATGGAATGTGACTATAACCCATGCTAGAGGTTCTGAAAATATTTGCCAATTTCGTGGAGGAAATCTGTGGTAAAGATTTCATATAAATATCGGATCTATGCGAGGTGAATTAGGAAGCTGTCACATGTTTAGTGATCGCATCTCACTCACATCTAGCAAACGCAAGGGAGATCCAACTAACGGAATCTATTTTCAAGGGTTTGGTGGTAGTGGATTTTCCGAGCAGCGAAAATTCCTAACATCCGTGATATCTGTGTCAGTGTCAGGCGGGGGCTTGATGTAGGATGTGCGTGAAGTGAAGGGTGGAAATGGAATCAAGAAGATGAAGATGGACATTAACACATGAAAAAAAGAACGAGGATATAAATAAAGAACACACAACGCGGCAATCTATTCCAGCAACGAGAAATTTCTCTGCAGATATAACAATATGATGCTTCGTTGGGAAATGAAGCAAAGAATTATCGTAAAAATATTACGACGTTCATTTGAAACGAGATATGATTGTTGCGGCTCCGTATTGAATATTTCTGATTAGCCCAAGTAGTAGTTCTGTTTTCATGCGGGGATTATTCTGGGTGCAAGCTGTTTAGGCAGATTGTGGTGTACGGTAGCCGCACGGTCGTGCTAATGTAGCCAACTTATCGGATTTGTCGCTTATATCTCGAAATTATTATCGATCTACCAAGAAACTGATATGGTTCACGCGAGATTAATCAAGTTTATTGCATCGTGAGCGCACGGATTATCCCCGGTATCTATTAATTAAACACGGTTATCATGTTCGTGATTAATTCGCTCGGTCAGGCGACAAATACTTTGATTAGTAAAAAACAACTACAGCAACTACAATATATACTTACTCAGACTCTCATGCCGTAATACTGGTACTAGTGATTCTTCAAATAACCTGCAAAAAATACAAACGTTATTTTAGTACAAAAATTCCTTTGAATCATGTCGAAACTACTGCTGCTAGAATTTAATTCAATAGACAACTCCACATATTGTTCTATATGAGAGTGCTCTTGGAATCAGTTTATAACCTTATAAAACTCTCGTAACAATAGACGAATATGGTAGAGGAGAATCTGAACAATTATTACGCGATCTCTCGTGAGCACAATAAATCCAACGAAATATGGTTCTGTCGGCTGACTCTCCTGCTCCAACGGGCAGCCGTGCTCAACACAACACACTCACGGCATTAGAACGTATCGTAAAATTCAAGTGAGCCAGCTACGCTTTCAAGGCGCTCATTGTTATTTCATTTTTTACGCCATTTATGCTTTCAGAAAAAGTTCAAAGAAACATTACTAAAACAGTTCAAGTTAAAAGAGAAACGTAATTTCCATAAATAAATAATCACGCAGTCCTTCGTCGTGTACTACGCTCGCAAACAGACTGTGCAGGATGAGTTTAGTAGCGGAGGAGAGTGTAGAATGACACATACACCTTACCTCGATTCAAAATAGCGAGATCGATGCCACGAGTACTTATTTCTTTTGTCTCGTTTGAAAACTTCGCAGTGGGTGATTTTCTGTGCGAAATTATCTTCCCCGATGTAATCTCCCGTGCACTTGAAGGGATACTCAAGTCTGATTTCAACACTTGATATTCGAACATTACGTTGTAATGTAACAACACTTGGTGTTCTTCCCTGTACGAGCTTACACGACCATTACCAATATTAGTCCATTTAATTATGTTAAAGTAAGTAATAACTGACGTGGAGTTTCAGTCACCGGATGTTCATAATATAATTAATTCATAAAAAAGGCCATTATCGCCAGTTTTGCGCTTAATGATACTGAAAAAAGTACGAGACGAACGACCGAACCGTCACCAGTTTTTACACTTTTGACAACCAGCTATTAATTATGTGGTACTACAATTTAACCTGAAACCCTGTTATGGTTCAAACATCGTAACCATGTCATAGCGCATTGTCTAGTTGGTATTCATTGTACTGTGCATATTTTTATTCAAACCGTGCATTACATGCTGATCTGGAAATAATTCCCGTTCGCTTCGGCAAGCAGACGACTTCATGAATTCCAGCTTCCATTAGCATTTGCCATCATTCCAGATAGCAGCACGTACGTCCCTATGCCCCCACCCTCTGACCGACCTATATCACACTGTACGGCGAATATATCAAAAACTTTTAACACCTTTTTTCTAATGCGACACGTGACGCTACGAACCGCGGACGACCACGACGGAATATGAAAAATAACGACGGGTATAAATTTTAGATGCATGTTTGCGAACGATATATCAGTTGGGCCTGTCGAGAAGGCCCATTTGAAATTCAAATGGACGTACAGTGCTCCGCTGAATGGCTGGCGCAAAGGTGCGAAACCCAGGGATCAGTGGAAATGTACCAATAGGGGGCGTTATTTTCCTCGATAATATCCCCCGCAGATACTTTTTTTTTTTGTTTTTCTTCGGTGTGTAAATCTATTCATGAAGTCGATGATCTTCTCCAGGAGGGAGATTTACTCAGGTCCGTTGTTGTTCTGCAACTAATGATGTTTCGTTCCATCAGGGGGTGCATGCTAATACAATGGCGCTCCATTGCGTGCATTTTGTGTTCCTAGGCGCTTACATAAATCTGATGGATTGTAGGCATTTAGCTGAATTCACACAGACAATGGCAGTTGGTATTGATTATGTTTGCGCCACAGCACAAGCAGGATTTAGAATAAGAATCACAATAAAGGCAGTTGATAGAATTAACATGATTCACTGTAACACTACGAAGTGCAACCATTGACCCAAACCGCTATAATGTTGTCGAGCACCGAAGCAATTACTGTCATGGTTGCAATCCAGCTGGTCGCAGAATTATTATACATGGCCCTTATCATATCTCAAGATGGCCTCCGTGGTTCTAAATCACACAACCCTCATCTGAGCTCCATGCAGCAGTAGTGCTGGTGTATTGCCCCCGTTCCTTGAGGCCTCCTGTGACTCTCAATTAGTGAACGGGTATCACACGAGCCGCTCCCCCTTTGCATACCAGTCAGAACGAAATTTAATTAAATTAGCAGGCAGAAATTTGCAGCAAGCGATCCGGTGCAGTATAAGACACGATGATATATATTTACGGGCGTAATGTTAAACCTATTAGACGTACCCCGACACTACGACGCCAGAGTATAGAGCGCGTGACGTTCTGCGGTTTGTACGGATTTATACTTTCCAAAAGAGAGGGGGCCACGACTGAAAAAACGCTGCTTAATGTTTTAAATCAGGGGAACGTGAGCCACGATACATTTCTTAACAAAAGCAAGCGTAACTGGATCAGCAGCAGCATATTAAACGATTATGAGTCAGCATAGAAGGTTATAATATTGAAATACATTCAAAAGAGACATTTTTAAATTTATCAAAAGATCTTTTGAAAAATTTAAATATACGATTAAAAAAAAAAACGTATATAGTTGCTCAAACATGCAATGATCATACAGATTACCGCGGAAAATTTTATGTAATCACATTTAAGCCTTTCAAATTTACGTACGGATGCAAATGTATCTTACTTTTTATCTGAAACTGGATTACATGTAAATTCCGGCGCGGCTCAAAAAGATATATTAGCTAAAATCTCAACTTTAAATACTAGGCGAGCTTCCGGAAGCGCTTTTGTCACCGTCGTTTGTAACCCGTGACCGCAAGCATGCCAGCAAAATCCTGCGGTATCGAAGTACCAACCAGCAACCGGCAACCACTAAAAACAATGACATTACAGACTGGACAAATCGTCTGAAACAACAAATAAAGTAACATTTGTATAACTTGTCATCGTTAATCATAAAAGACAAATAGATTTTTTACAATATATGTATTTAATTATTTATTTCAAAAATAAATGTCAATATGTACATTTAAAATAGATCATTGCGATGGTAATAATATTGCTGGCAAATCTCGTTACTCGTAATTATCAAAAATGTTTCAATTTAGATTTATTTTTCTCTGCACATTTCTGTGAAATATTTCAGAGACGCTTCTGTAAGTATTTTGTTTATTGTTATTTTTTGGTCTAGACTTTTCTCATACTATATTCAAGCCAGTGTACCAAGCAGAAATATTTAATCATACAGCGCTGATGCAACGCGAGTATGTAATAACAGTGGCCTAGGCGCCAGGGGCGGCTCATTAAAATTAAATATGCAACAAACGGGGGCATGTCGCACGCTTAGTCATTATTCAAAATATTTGATCCGGTATAACTGCATATTAGCAAATTTATTAAATTAACTAATATTCATAGGGTTGGTGACGACGATATGAATCATCAATGAATATTAAATTACATAGATGCACGTGTGTGACACCAATATGTTCAGGAGAATGTGATCGATCACTCTCAACCTGAACTGCAGCCGTCAGGGAAGAATGAGGTTAGGGTACGTTAGCTAATGTCATCTATCAGCGAGAAGCGGAGACAAAAAATTAATCCACTTAGGCACTAAAGGTATTACATGTTATTATTTACGAAAGTGTAAGTCTATTTAGGAAAACTACAACACAAAGTTATAGTATAATCCTATAACTAGTCATACTTGTGTACAATAAGTTAATATTCTAACATAATAAAATCTTATGATTTTAGACAACACTCACGATTAATATTTTAACACAAAAATAAGTACATAAATCAATCTTTTACCTGCTTTGATTAAAGGAGTGTTCAAAAATAAAATACCAATCTACACAATTTGATTTTCCAAACTTTACATAAGTTAACACGTGACATATTTGCCGACCTTGACCTAAATATGCCAGGATATTTTCATTAAGTTAACCGCAATGAAAAAACAAATTTGCCCAGCAAAGTAAATCGTTACGGATGAAAATTTAAGCCGCGTTAAAATTTGCCCCCGTTAAGATTCACTTGGTTACGTTATTTTTCTAATTATGTTTCACACTTTATTCTCTCAACTGAGTGAACACGCTAGCACGTAAATTTCTAATTATTGAGGTTGGCAATCATGCTGACGTCAGGCAAACGCGCGGGACTTTTAAACTTTTATCTGCACATCTCTCCAGCTGCATATTTAGTGTCATAGGCGTTTTATCAAGATGTGTTGAAATATTAATGAACAGAATCTGGCACTTAACACACATACACTCGGAACAGCATCTTGTGCTTCCGTGTTTTTCAGCCACTGAAATTCTGCACAGTTCATTAAGTTCAAAACTGTTTTATACCGTTTAGTACTTACTAATGCCTGAAATCATCGTATGAAAACTTTTGAATACGGAATATTTATGTAGCTTGTTTTTATCTACAAAATACGTCGTGTTATTAAAACATTTTCAAGGTAAACAGTCATTAGAATGCAATTATGAGTAATTACTCGCATAAAATAGAAGTAAATTCAGACACGGTCCGTTTATTAAATTCCTCTTTTATTAACACATTTTCCTGGATAAATATTTCACGCTTTATCCAAATATTTCGCGAACTATTTCACTAAAAAATACCTAAAATGAAAATAATTAACACCCGTGATTTTATACCAATTATTTATAATAACAAAAGTATTTTCAACTGTATTATTATAAAATAGAATATGATTGTTAGTTTATAAAATTTATTTCTATGTGGTATATACGGAGTTTCCCTGTGAATTGTATTCACATTTAGTGACTGTACATTTGCTTGCTTTAAATTCTTCATTTGAGAGCCAAGCAAAGTGTCTGAGAATGCACCCAACAAACACGTAATTCAACGATACCATGCACAGCACTCTTGGCGTGCAGGATGCATTAGAGAGGTGGGTGCAAAAGGACGAACAATACTCGTGCACAGAGTGCTCAGATTTACGTGCTGCATTTAAAACAACATAAACACATATAAGGCTTGCCCGCTGGCGTCGCAGTAAATTACGCCGCGGCGTAAGAGCAGGGGGCATTCCGTAGTTCCGTAGTCCTGTACGGTTCCCAAGGGGTGCGGCATACACAAAGTCGTCGTCACAGGCGAGCTACGCACGCGAACACAAGTAGAAAGTACTGACTAGGGTGCCGTGAAATCTAATTTACGTTCTTATTGATTTTGTGCCTAGTATATTAGAAAATACTAGTTGTATTAAGTAAAGAACATAAACGTGCTAGATGCAAGTAAAGCTTCTATAGTTGACTGATTATTAAGTAAAGAAATACTAGTTTGTGAAGTAAAGTATGCTTCGGAAAATATCAACGTTTTAGGTTCAAGGGATACGCGTAAAATTCTATGGGAACCATTCCATACATTTTTAGATCGATCCAAGCTAAAATATTAATCAAATTTAAGGGTAGTTTACTAGAGGGGTTTTGGTGGAAATACTGTGGTAGTCAAACAAAATGTTCAATTGTAAATAAGTCATACATATTTAAGAGTATTACTTATTAAAAATCATTTTCACAATTTCAAAGGTTAATCAATGTTAATGATGTGGAAAATGAACAAGCTTGTTCAATATTAGACACGAGCAATTAAATATCATGTACACATATCGCCATTGTGTTGAAGCCAATAGAGCAGAAGGTCAATGAAACATCTGGAAAGAACATTTATTTATAGCCAAATCAACAAAATAAAGAAAAAATATTGGCACTGATAAAATTTCAGGGAACAACGTGAAACATATCGAACAAATAAAACTGTTTCTGCCGAAATAACAAGTCCATTACACAAAACTGTATTTATTATCGACAAAAACCGCATTTTTCTATCGGCCATTGAGGGTTGGGGTGTCTGGGGGCGGGGAAGGGGTATGAGTTATGGTCGAACCCATTGGTTCACCGCATTAACCGCTATGCGTTTACGCACGGGACCGCTTCGAACCGCTATAACTCATCACCACCAGTTGGTTCGAGGAATATTCGGCCCAAAAACTTGTCCCAATGTATTTCCACGTTCGCCCATTGTGACGAAAGTGTAAATTTACTTATAAGTCATAGAGAAAACGAATGTGTTTCACTATTAAATCGTAAAGCACCCCCAATGACCACAAATTCACTTTGCTGCGTTTCTTTCGGAACCCCATCTATCATTAATCACGCTCGTGAAGGGAATGTTTGATTGGAAAAGTTTGCCTGAACCAGTATTTTATTTCTCATAATAATTCTATTACAGAATTCTTGTTCAATAAAAATGTTCAGGGGTTTAATGTGATGTTGGTATTACTGTTGGTTGAGTTGGTATAATTTCAGGTCTGTAAGTTGGTACTGGTAAAGGTGTAGGTATGACAGCTGTTATTGGATTATTTGTTACTGTTGATTCCTGTTCTTGCATGAGAATCCTGTTATGTTTTTGGGCAGCACAGCACAACAACAAACCTGATAATATGTATATCTAAAATAAAAAGAAATTTGTACAACTAATACACAATTTGTATAACTGTTTTTTTACTTACGATTAATTTCATTGCGAACGATATCTACAACTGATTCTTCAAAATCAGATGCTACAGCATTTATATTAACTAGGTATGTTGTGTGTTAAACGTGTAATACATTAATTTCCCATTAATTGTTAATTGCTTGTCTCGACTTACAAATGTATAGTCTCATTTTAGGCGCATAGTAATAATATCCGCGTATGAATGTCAAAATTGTGATCCACATAATGTAGAAACACGTATTGTTATTACACACAGATATAACCGAATGTATGAGAACAAATTATATTGAAAACGATGTCATAATGACAATCTAATGAGAAATGTATAATATTCCACAGGTACATACCTGTTTGCAACGTTAATGAGCGCTATTTTCTTTATTAAATATTACATTAACGCATAAGATACACACTTATCTTTATATCAAACATAAGTCATTATAATTACTATACCCAGTGTTTGAGTACCACTGCACGCAAGCACTAAAGGCTGTGAGTGTGTGTGTGTGAGTGTTTGAATTCAAGAGCTCATTGCACAAGGGTGCTTGAATGTAAGTTCGCTCAACAGACAAAATACACTGGAAAAAAAAACTCCCCAATGGAATATATTACATTAGGGTCGCATATCGACTTCTACCGTGACCGGTTAAAACCGGTACAAACCGACGGGACTACTAACACCACGAGACCAGGGGCGAGGAAGGGTAGATACTTAATTCGTTGACAAAAGAAACATAAAGAGTGTTTCAGTAGAAGTTTACATGAAATTCAGCGACAGGTATGATGATGACGAAACTCCACGCTTGAAAGAAAAGCAAACCAGCTATTTGGATTTCCAGTCAAACTGGTACCGAAGCGCAGTCCGCAAAACATACCACGAAAATCAAATATTTGTACAACGTGGCGTATTTGCGTAACCAGTCGTAACCAATTCGTTTGATGTAGGAATTTCTGTTGGCTAATTGAAAACAATTACACACGTTTATAACTAATACTACATGGGACTATTGCAACTATTGCAACCAGAATATATAGTATAAATAGTTCGTTGCAGAAGTACATATACAACCACCAATACAGCAGTGTAAGATGTGTGGCCAATATTAAATATATTCGCGTTCTACCATTTTATGACACGTAGATTTTCATGAATAAAATAATACAAGAACAGAATAATGCCAGGCGTCATGTTACAGAAATAATAAACGAACGGAAGTTTCACTCTAAACCGGAAAGCAAGTTATACGTTTTTATTAAATTATACAGCCTGACGTAATTATAATGCAAGTCGTGCTCGATGTAGACGCAACACATTTTTAAAAGCGCCAAAAAACCGCTGCCGTAATGCTAAACAAAACATATTTTTTTATGAAAGCAAAGGACGTTTTTCAGGCAACAACAGCAGCAGCAGCCGCGTCCTGTACCTACGCCAAGTGCTAGTGTCGTAATATGTGAACATAAGTTACGTATAACGAGCTTACTGTGCCCTACACCTTGTCGGCATAACCGATGAAATCTCCAGAAGTTGACACGCGAATGAAGATGGTCTATACGCTCATATTTCACAGCAATGTTCAACATGCTTATTAAATTTTAATCCAACGCTTAAACACAGACAGGTGACGTATAATGAAACAAAGATGGAGAAGTTTAAAAAAAAAACACACCAACTTAAGCAGCAGAATGATGTCATGAACATGGAAAAGACCGACAGTCGTATTAATTAAACAAATGTCATTTGAAATGACGTATATGTAGAATTATACAGACACTTCTAATTGTCCTGTGTGAATGTCTCTCTGGTATGAGAATTGTGGAATAAACCTTACGGCGGAAATGATAAGAAGCATAAACCGAAAGTTTTCGTCACGAAGCACAGAACTACCGGAGTTCTCGATGGGAGCTTCGTGTTGGCGTGCTGTCACGACTCGCAGCCCAGCATAATACAATACATGACCTTGTTTAGCATTTCAATAAAGCGGCGTCGGCTTAGTTCTCTATTATGAAGTAGTACGCGGCTCGCGTCTAGATGTGAACTAAGTATTTCGCGGGTAGTTAGCGATGTGGAGCTTTATCGTGCAAGCTTATAACATAGCTGAAAAGGGAATTTGCGAACATTTGGTGTGTTAGAAAATTGATAATATTCCGCGCGCCGGTAACCGCAAATATTCACACTCACGGTACGTGCAAATTCATGGGGAAGGTTTTAACTACAGATGAACATATAGGAATTTCTATAGCTAGCCAATATAAATGAAATACACATGAACATTTAACCACTGGTATTGTTTACGTAATATTTGTAACTGAAAGCAACTTCTCTAGTTTATTAGCTCCAGTTTGTGTATTACAATATATTGTAAGATCGGATTCCTGCCCAAAATATAAAATATACGATTCATGTGTGCGTTTTTCCAAACCGAATTTTGATTAGCTTGTATTCGGTTATTTTCCATTACGTTTTATGAAGAAACAAAAGTAGGACATCAATCATTCAAGGCAAATTAACGTTCCACTGTGCATGTCAAATCACGATCCATCATTAACAAAAAAACAAAAACTTTTCGACAATATCATCCATTGAAAGAATGACACAGAATA